>OX419588.1:12851493-13346230 GCA_948473455.1 Teleiodes luculella | reverse complement strand
TACCCGATAAGACCTTAGGGAGTAACATAGGCTACCTTTTACCGCGGGAAAATTCATTTTCACGGGAAAAACTGTTATTGCGAAGCTAGATTTTTTTATAAAATACGAGAGTAAACTCGTGTTATGCTTAACCCCGCAGGAAGAAATTATTATTAAGCCGCTGAAGATTCCTGTGTGGTTTTTTAAGCTACATTGTAAAGTTGCAGTAAAATGCATCAAATAGTTTTGCCTTTGCGCATCAGTGGAAATCTTTCAGTCTTCTTCTTCTTTTCGAGTCGAGTCTTTTTAGTAGGTATTAATAATTGCAATGCAGTTGAAAATTGTAAAAGTATCAGCAAAAAAAAACATCAGTTTATTTTCATCCTCTCTGTACAAGAGTGAGTGAACTTCAATAAAATTATCAAAATCTGATAATAGTATCCGCCTGGCAACACTGGAGCAACACGATTTAATTTTACTACATTTTAGTTATTATTTGAGAGCGTTTGGATTAATGACTTTATAATTCGTTAATTTACGTATCTCATCTCGTTTTCTATACACGAAACTGCGCATTTCTTTGAAAATTTACTAGGTAATACACTTGCGACTGGCTGCTTTGCACAGTTCTTAGGTTTTCTTGTAAGAATAGTCTTTTTGTTTTAAACCTAGTTGTTAGTGCGACTCATATTTTATGATATGACTACTATACTCAATTTATTTGATTATAGAACATGGAACTTACAGCTGTTTTTGATATTAAAAAGTGGTGGGTAGATACTTATAATTTTACGACATTCGCGGCAGGTTTCCTCAAGACACTTATTTTCTTTGCAGTTTCAATTTCAGGGATTATTATAATAGAAACGTGTCTTCAGATTTACTGGATTTGATTAAAAATTGTTTATTCTACGTAATGGCACAGAGTCAAGGTATGGTAAACCTTTGTTTACAATGTCTTACTCTACATTCCTACCGCGTGGTAAACCTTTATTTACGAAACCAACTATGCTAATTAGTTTGCCAACAAAAGCCCGACCAGAGAAATATTTATAAAACGTCGCCATATTGCGGAATTTCAAGGAAACTAATTTGATAAGTGAAATTGTTGCCATAAACACAAAAAATTACACGTGGCGCCCCCAAAGCAGGTTATTTATTTCTCTGGTCAGACTTTACAAAGTCTTCAAGACTCAGATAAAAGAAATGACAAAATGTTGGGGAAGTATATTTCTATGTTTGAAAGGAGGTACACGGTACAGATATAAACTCGGCGGTTAAAAATACATACAAAGTTAAATTTTATGGAATCACACACGTTTTCTAGAAAACCGCCGTCTAGGCCGGAAGTTAAAGGAAAGAGTAAAGAACAATGGGCGAGGATGACGTATGAATGACGAAAGAATTCCAAAATTGAATGTTTGAATTTAGACGACAAAGAAATGGAAATTGAGGTGGAAATGAGGTTGCAAAACACCTGGTTACAAAGTGAATGCCAATTTGTTAGTCCCAGTGACTAACTAAGAATTACAAAAGAACTGCTGAAGTAACTCCAAAGGAGTAGCAGTAGAGTACTTGTCTAATTTAAATTGGTAGTAGGTAGATGTAAAAGGAAGAATAGTGTTAGGAGCATCAAGGTTGGGCGGTAAATGCACGGGTATAAATAGCTTAGCGAATACGGCGCGCGCGCACTCCACAACCGCTTGATGGAACTCCGCGCGGGTTGCGTCGAGTACGCATGCGTCATTCAGGTATCTCTCAAACGCTAACAAAGTCTTTCAGATCACGATGATGAAATTAATATTGCGAATGGAGCGACCGGGAAGTATAGAGGACACTTTCGCGCTACGAAGTAAAATAATATTACTTTGAATGTCAGAAAATTAATTAAACAAGAAAGTAGGTGGTGTATATATACATTTTTATTTCTTTGAATGTTTGAATTCTAATGAACTTGTGGTTTGATTGGTAAATAATTATCCAGTAGAATTCTACGACATCAATCTCCCAGTTTATATGATTAGATAAGATTTCTAATAAACGTTTCATAAACGTTTGATAATAATAAATAAAACAGAAAACGATAGAAAAAAATGCAAATAATATGATTTTACTTTCTTTTGCTTCGACTTTGAGCTCTAAATGGAGGGAGGTGCTACATCTTAGCATTCAAAATATTTGTAACAAAAAAGTTTACAGCGCTAAACTGATGAAAAATAAAAGATAACTTAATTTTGTCCTTAATTTGATGTTTTTAATTTCAGGTATTTTAATAGGGCTTATTTATCTATTTAAAGGTTTGCCAACCGGTTTATTTTATTAATTAATTTTAATTACTCATAAAAAACAAATAATTTGAGAACCTCTCGCGACAATCCTGTCCAAATCCAAATATGACAAACGGATTCCCAATTCTGCCCGACACATCTACAGATAAAATTAGAGTAGTCAAATCACCGCATGCATGCCAGAGAATTCATAAGGCAGACCTTGAATGCATCGCTTTCTTATAAGAATCTATGCATTTGGTGGCGTGTTATTGAATGTCACTGCCCACTTGTGATCAGTGACCGGCCATGGCATTCCCCTGAGCTGTGACGATCTTGGCGACGACTGCTCAATAGTGGGACGCTCTCCGCAGATGTCGTCGTGGTTTTCGGTACGTTGCACCAAATACATAGTTTGCCAAATTCTTGGCTGTACATTTGAAGCTTGTTTTGAATGAATGATGTTTACTTTATTCACTGTTTGGGTCATTCGGCTGCTATGTGTCAAGAATGTTGTAGTCATTAGAGTTTCAATTGTAAAAAAAAATATCAACCTTAAAATGATAAGAATACATTCAGTGTCCTTCAGTGAGAATGTATGAATTATTATGAACTCACGAGATCTAAAGAAGTTGGCTGTTTTTTTTTCTTACATCGAGAACAAAAAGAATGAAAATTTATCGACGTTGAATTTAGCACCGGTCGCATAAAAGGTAGCGCATATATATATATATTATTATAATTAAAAGAAAAATAACAACAAATTCAATCTGCATTCATGTCTTTTGCGAGGTAGGTCATGGACGTAGTTAGTCTAACTATGTTACTAAGTCCATGAGGTAGGTCATCTTCTTAGAGTCAAATAAGAGGAAAGTCATGTCCTTTGCCAAAGGATCTTAGGTTCTTTTCATATCATACTAATATTATAAAGAGGAAAGATTTGTATTTTTGTGTGTGTGTGTGTGTGTGTATGTTTGTAACGAATAAACTCAAAAACTACTGAACCGATTTCAAAAATTATTTCACCATTAGAAAGCTACATTCACCCTGAGTAATATACCGCGGGAAAATGCCTCATGCTGCTAGATGCTGCTACAAGCCACCCGATGACCTTCCATATGGTTCACCTGTCGAGTCACTTTCCATAAATCAACGTACTTTGTTCATAACTAGATTTAAACATTTAGGGAATTATGAATTTACGATCCAATTATGAACTGTATCGTTTGGGCATAAAGAACTGTTTTCACGGCTCATTACATCCCCCCCTCCCGTTGCCAACGTGACCGCATTGTTGGCAATCACTCAACCCTGTTGTTATTAGCTTTGACAGTTCGAAAACATTGGGCCCGATTCTATATATTACCACTGGGCGGTCACTCCATACAGAAAACGTGTTTTGACAAGCTGCTTCTTTTTGAATAACAACTGAAAATCAACTACAAGTCAATGGCGCTAGGCGCTATGTAAAACACCCCTGAACACCCCTGGTAGAGTCCGGTGGCGCCTGCGGGGTGCGAGGCGTGGAGCGCTTTATCGGGCGGGTAGCTCATTTTGGTGCGGGGGGTGAGTGTCCTTTCTGTACGGGTTAGTACTATTATTTTCTTCTGTGATATTACGCTCTAACTTAAATTTGAAAACCGTGATTGTCAACTTACATTTACAGACGTTAAACATCGATTTCACGCGTAGTTCGCACTAGTTTAGCGGGCAAGCGAAAACATGCCACATGAATAAAGCAGAATTTGACAGCGCTGCTTATTTTGATTATCATTCATTCAAAATTAAATTCATTCTTCGCCCATTCTTTTCGATTCCCATAAGAATGAAAGAGACCAACAACTTAATTTAGTGATTTAGCGGCCACATCAGAATTGAGTCCATTAGCTCTTCAGACTAGACTTAGACTTTTGTGCTAGACATAAAGTATACATACAGCGGGTACAGCGGTATTAGGCATGGCATGTCTTTTGACGATACAATTAACGAGCACTCTTTGTTAATGTTATGCTCCTTCCCGCGTAGAATGTTTATTCTTTCCTGTATAGCAGGTTTTCCTGGAAGAAATTGAGCAATAAGGCCGCCTTTTGTTTAACCCTGTATGTACTAATTTGTTCATGTAATGTATTTTGTTGTGCAATAAAGTATTTGTATTGTATTCTGAGCACTCCAATCCAAGCATATTTTACCAATACATTCTTGCAACAAAAGACGATTAATAATGTGAAAATCTTGACTTTCAGCCTCTTTACTCGTAGGTACTTACCTACTTCATCTCTAATATTACTGAAGGAGTTGCTACGCCGTAGCAAATTGCTACGATACTCGTAAATACTTAGAAATTACCATTAAATTAATAATTAATAATGTTTTCATTTTAATTTATTATACAACTAGCGACCCGCCCCGGCTCCGCACGGGAAAATGGTTATTGTGGGTTATCCTTCAGTATATTATGCATGTATTATACATATAAACCTTCCTCTTGAATCACTCTATCTATTAAAAAAACCGCATCAAAATCCGTTGCGTAGTTTTAAAGATTTAAGCGTACAAAGGGAGGGACATAGGGACATAGGGGCGGAGAAAGCGACTTTATTTTATACTATGTAGTGATAGTGAAGTGTAATTTATATGGGAATATCTTGAAATAAACGATTATTATTATTATTTTTAAATAAAAAATATATTTAAGTTGTTAAAAATGTACAAAAACAGCAAAAAAGGTTAATGTGCTTTCTTTGTCTAAAGTTATTATTTAGTTCCAAAAGGTTTAGTCTAAGCAAATTAATTATTATTTCGAAAGCGAAGTTCTCTTGTCATATATACTTATATAACCATTAGTGGCCAATACCAATATATTTACTTGTGCAACAATGTATGCCTTGAAGAACTACAATTACGCGATAAAATATATAACTGCAAAACCTGGAATAGTTTTTACTTCACAATAAAATCATTCAACTATTTGCTATTCATCAGAATCCAGCTAAGACCAGTTAGCGTCAGTCACGCTTTAGAACTAAACAGGTGTAGTACAAACCCAGACTTCTGGAGACCCAGCAGAGAGTAATGGGCCGCAGGTGCAACCAATCTCTGACCAAAACGATGTATCATAGAACATGATCACGCGCAATTTAAAGTGATTTAAAATCTGCATTAAATCTTGCCTATCAGAGCTGTTGGATGTGTCATATTATTTATTAATGTTATTCCATTTATGGAATGTAATTTATACTTGCGATAGTTGGTATTTCGTGAAACTGTATTTTGGTAAAAATATCGCAATTCAATTCATTTAATTAGATTCGATTAGATTATAGATTTATTCATTGAAAAAACGTGCATGTTACACAGAAAATATAACAGGTGGTAGATACAATTCGTAGCAAAATGCCAGAAACGCATTATACATAGCTTTAAGCAAACATGTTTATGAGGACTCAATTTCGATTCTTCAATTTTTTATTTAGTTCTGGTTCTTTTGGAAAACATTTTGAAAGAATCTTCTACAACCTTCTCGTAGCCAGCTAGAGCTTTCACACTAGCTCCCTGCTACGATACGACACATCTAGCATTATCTCTGCCGTGTAGCTAGTATTCCAAAAAGAGATATATACCCACTACCAGGTTCTCTGTATTTATTACTTAAACAAAGCATTTCTAAGGACACTGCCTTAACTATACTTAAGTATTAATTACTATAATGTAAGTTTGTACGTTAATGCGTAAAAAGCAAGAGTCGCTCCAGAAAGCACTTTTATATCGAAGATCCTCCACCACACACTTCCATTGAAGGGAGGGATTAATCGCATCAGGAAATGTAAACATTGACTGTAATTCTGAATAAGGTATCAAAAAAGTCAAACACTCGTTAAACGCGTGTCTCAATCATCTGGATAAAAAAATTCTTACAGTATTTTTAGAGACGCTTTCAATGTAGGTACGTTATATATAAAGACACTTTTTTTAATTGACCAACTTTTGTGTGGAAAGAGTACGACCAATCAAGCTTCACCGGACTTGAAAAAACTTAGAGACACGCTCTTTTCGTGCTTTTTTCCCTTACGGGGTAAACTATCGAGGGTAAACAGATAAAAATCACAGGGAGCCCGAACGGAAGTCAACGCATCTATACAATAAAACTGTAGAGGTCGAAAATCTACATAGAAAAAATGCTAATAGACCGATTCAGGGGGATGTAAGAAATGATATGAAACATAAACATCCGATTTTGTTGTTTCTCTGTTTGTCTGTTTGTACGGGCTAATCTCCGAAACTGTTGGACCAATTTGAATAAAATTTTGCATGGCGGTCAGCATGGTCAGCATCTTAGACAATTTTTACCGCGGGAAAATATGTCATTCCTACGGGAAACTTTACACGGGAAAGCAAAAAAAACCGCGGGGTAGCCGCGGGCGGACAGCTAGTCTAAAATAAAATATACCGATCTATGTATTTCGAAGTGCATCTAGTGTGTGTCCTGTGTTCCAGTGGCTGGGGGCGGGTGTGGGGGCGGGGGGAGGTGCGGGGTGCGGCGCGGGGGAGGTGCGGCGCTCCCGTGGCAAGCGCATCACCCAGAGACGCGGCGCCATCAAACATCACAAGTAAGGCTGGTATTTCACCAAGACAAAAGACTGAAGACGAAAGGGACGCAGTTATGCGCAAGAGTGAGCGCGGTGTATTTGTATCTCATTCTAACGCACAACTGCGTCCGTTTCGTCTTCTGTCTTTTGTCTCCCGTGAAATAGGGGCCTAAGATCCTCTTGTTCTTTTTCAATAAAAGCAGTGCTGTATATTCGTGATGCACGAAGATCGGGGCAAGTGGCGTCCCTTGGGAGAGGCCTCTAATTGTATCCCTTTTATTAGACAAATGCTAGAAATGCTCCCACTACCCGTGCACTGCGCCTTCTAAATGAATTGAATGCCCACTGTAAACATTTAGTCGATGCCATTTAGATATATTTGCAGTTAAAATGACAATATTTACGTCTAAGTTATATGTTTATTTATGTACACTATGATATTAGTTATAATTGTAAATATTTAGCAAGAATGCGCGCGGGCACCGCCGGCATGATAGCTGCAAAATAAAGCAAGCAATTTAGGTAAATGTAAATGAGACAATTGGTTTTCATTACAGTTTTAAAATGCACGTGTGTGTAGGCATAACTTACATAATCGGTTTCCAAAAAGAAAGTCTGCTAACCCTGTTTGGAATTGCTGTATCCTATTAAATTCTCGTATACACCGTGAAATTTAACGGGATTTTTACCCGCAACATAGTTGTAGTACCTACTAATAAAACTGAACAACTTTCCTTTAAAGAACATAGGTACAATACAATATTTTTTCTACGTTTGGGAAGTAACTTTCCAAGAACAAAGCAGCACAAAACTATTGTCGCAATCTCGTGTTTAGGATATTTTGGCTCCAAGCTCGTGATCACTACGCCCACTCGATTCAATTGTGCTTGTCAACCGCTCATCAACTTGATGCTGATATAAATCTCCTATGAATCATGGTTTTGGACGTTTCTAAATTTGTTGATGAAGGTATTAAGGGCCAATATAAAAATATTATGTAAGTTGTCTAATTTCAGCCAACAAATATTACGTTCGTTGCTGGACAAAGGATCCTAGGACTAGTCAATTATTTTTCTTTTATACGTATTTAAAAGAAAGAAAAGCCTAAGAAAATAATTAATTTATTCAATTTGTTTTACTCATGTATCGCTTTTAGAGACTTACCTGAACCTTATCCTTACTTTGAAGACTGTACAAGTAATTGTCTGTGAAGTAATTTTCTGTGCTTCGGAAGACATGTTAGGTTAGGTCCAGCTATTTACGGAAACAGTTAATCAGGGGGACTACTGTTTGGTATTCTGTGATCAGGGTCGGTCGTAGCGTAGACTTTTCAACCCATATGATAAAATAAAAAGCGTGTGTTATTTTTTAGTATATAAAAGTTTTCTCTTTCATATAGAAGGGAAAATCTTTATTGCACAAAAAAAATCCGATTATTATAGTATTATTTTATACAATTTTATTAATACTTATAACAAAGAGTGCAAACGAAATATACAATCCGAGGAAGGCAACCAGTCAAAGTAGAAAAACTAATCTATATTATATAACCAATAAATCCATAATAAGCACAACAACCGACAAGCAGCACCACGTTCACGGGTTTGACGTATGGGTCAGCCATCGCCGGGCTCAACCATATTAGAGGGAACCCAACGACCCGGCCCATACGCCACCGCAAGTCAGGACACTTTAGTGAGCATAAATACTCAGTCAGCCAGATGTTGTCACGACAATCTAATAAATTAATGGCTTCCCAATTGCATAGCCGATCCGCACTACAATGTTGCACAATTAGGTAGGTTTTTACAAACAAATTTTATTCATAATTAGATTAAGCACAGCGTTTCTCGTGTCGAGCTAGAGTCTCTACACACCAAGCTTTCTTATCATTCAAATATTCTAATAAATATTTATAAAAACTCACATCGTTAACACATCTTATAACGTTACTTTATTGTTCCAAAATCACCGCTAGTAACTCGTGTTAATAAACAAAGTTAATGTTTATTGTAACATCTCTAATCCAGAGACACGAAATACATTAGTACGACATTAAAACAAACTCACGCCAACTATTTTAATGTCGGAATGATGTTGAACGATTTATTTGTCTTAAACTCCAAAAGACATTATGTGAAGTAAAAAAAATTCTACCTCTATGATGTAGAATTGGGCTGGGAATTTGGCTGGCAGTTTCGATGACAATGAATCTCCTAGATTTGATATTTAGGGATTTGATATTTAGGGATTTAAAAATAAAGGTGTGACTAATCTCGTAATAACAATGATAGTTTTGTAAAGATTGGAGAAAAATGGCGCTTTATTATGAGACTTACAGAATGAAATGTGCCAATTATATGAGGTGGAGCCTTCTTTACCTTACAATCTTAGATAAACAACATTTTTAACTTGTCCAGCGCAAAAATGGAACAAATATCGAAACTTACTAGCAATTGGTAGATCTACTGTCTCGCACAAAATTAAACTAGCTAGCGATGATGCAAAGTTAGGCTATGAAGGTATCATTTTTCAATTTAAAGCTGCATTAGTGTATCTAGAACTAATCTTGATTAGTCTTGAACTAGTCTTGATCTTGATTAAATTATTATTTATAATACATATCAGAATCCACGAAGTGAGCGGCCATCGCTTTGTCGCCAAGTTCTTCAGGCAGCCCACATTCTGCGCGTTCTGCAAGGAGTTCCTGTGGGGATTTGGGAAGCAAGGGTACCGCTGCGTGGTCTGCCAGACCGCCGTCCACAAGCGCTGCCACAACAAGCTGCTAGGGAAGTGCACAGGATCTGCTGCCCAGGCGGACGCTACTGTGGTGAGAAATCTACTGCATTTTTTCTGTGGGTCTTTTGCAAAGGCACGTTGCGTGGTCTGCCAAACACATGAGCTGTCACTAAGAAAGTGCACCGGCTTTGTTGCCCAGGTGGATTCTATTGTGGCAAGCATTCTACTGTGTAAGTTCCTATGAGGCTTTGGGAAGCAAGGGTACCGGTGTGTGGTCTGCCAGAGGCCAGCCGTCCAAAAGCGCTGCCACAACAAGCTGCTGGGGAAGTGCATCGGCTCTTCTCCCCAGGCAGACGCTAGTGTTATAAGCATTCTCCTGTATAAATGTGACGTGTATCTTTTGGAATTTCGGGAAGCAAGAGTACCGCAGTGTGGTGTGTCAGATGATAGATCACCCTATATTTGTCAACCTCCGAGGAAACCAACAAGCTTTTAAAGAAACGCACGACGGACGCTAGGTACTGTGGTGAGCATTCTATTGTATAAGCGTGTAGATAATAATGTGAGCCTTCGGGAAGCAAAGGTACCTCAATGTGGTGTGTCAGATGGCATATTATCGTATAGTGGTCAAGCTCGTGCAGACTCTGCTGCCCAGGTGGACGAAACTGTGGTGAGCAGGCAGGCTACTGCTTAGTTATTAAATTGAAGGAATTCATATCTACTCGTGTTTGAAGTTGACCAACCCGCACTGGGCCAGCGTAATAGGCCTTAGCCTATTCACTCTGATTTCAGGGTAGGCTCGAGCCTCTCGGTGGGTACATTTAAGAGCTGTTAACGATATCAACATGAGTTGATATCGTTAACTAACTAAATACATTGTACACAAAATGTATTCAAATGCTGACAAACAAACTATTTTTATAGAATGTACTATGCTGCTAAAAATATGTAAGATAGTGCTGCCATCTCTTTAAACAACACAGAACTTTCAAACATCGTGTAACCGCAACACTGAACCATCTCATACTACGAGGTTTGAATCTGAACGTTTACTTGTATGATAGTTAATAGTTATGTCTCACAAACAGAGATGGACATTTTTAACCCCCGACAAAAAAGAGGGGTGTTATTATAAGTTTGACGTGTGTGTCTGTCTGTCTGTGGTATCGTAGCTTCTAAACGAATGCGTCGATTTTGATCTAGTTTTGTTTTATTGCAAGGTACTATAATCGAGAGTGTTCCTAGCTACAATCCAAGAATATATCTCCAGCCATTTGAAGATTATCAGCTCTTTTCTAGGTGTTGAAAGGATCAAGTAACGGGGTCTCTCTCAAAAAAGTGGCACCGCAACCTGCCGCACGGTTTTTGTTAGATTTTATTTTTGTTTTTGGCTTTTTACTCGTAATGTTGAACATATGATACGTAAAGAGACACATTGCATAGAGGCCAACTATTCTCATAAAATAAATTTACAGATCTTGTGTAACGAAAGTTTGTAACATCATTCTCTTTAATCTGTCGTGTCCAAACGCCATAGTTTTGAGCATAATTAATTAATAACTAGTATTCAATTCATATACGCTACTACTATTACAACAATAGGTAACTTATATAATCCGTTCCATCATTCAAGCCTTCTACTAAAGTTTGCTTGGAAGTAATTGCTGCGTAGTGATAAGACCCCCTAACTTTACATTTTATTTTTGTTCTGACTTTCATTAGGCGTAAAAATATAAAAAAAACGCTTAAAAATACTGTCAACTTTAAATTAAAACTAAACTTAAATAAATTGTATTGTATACTTGTGGACAGTACCTGCGCGAGCGCTTCAAGGTGGATGTCCCCCACCGGTTCCGCCCCCACCAGTTCATGTCCCCCACTTTCTGCGATCACTGCGGCGCGCTGCTCTACGGCTTCTTTAAACAGGGGCTCAAGTGCGAAGGTATGTTCGATCCCATCAACAAACTTTTTGTGAGTGTGAGTGACGGCTTAGAAAATACTGAAAAGACTGAGACAATGGTTTTGAGCATCCCCTTCAGGTAACAATGCCCGTACCCGCCGGAGGGGGCGCGGTCGAAATCAAAATCAAAACTAATACCTAATCAAAGACGGAGCTTAGAAGTCGTCTCCTTCACGATGTTTTTCCGTATCAACGCGCTAGGCCTTAGTCCGAGGCTTCCTTGAGCCGCCCCTAGTCGCGTTGGTACACTTTGGGGTAGAGCCATCCGCTTCCCCGCTCGTAAGTCCGGTGAAGCCTGATTCGTCGTACTTTTTGAACTCAAAAAAAATGAGCTGTATTATCGGTCATTTTTCTCGGAAATAAAAAAAATAAATTAGACACAATACAATTTAGAAATTACGTCAATATTTATTTTCATCCGGAAAAAGTGTCTTTGCGGTTCATAATTATTGACTGAGCATATTAATTAATTATTATATTATAATTACTATATTGTCCTTTCAGGTTTTACTAAGCCGTAACCCACAGCCTGTATTTATAATTTCATCGATTGTTTTATATTTGATGAATTATGTATTGTAATAAATTTTTGTTTTAAGATTTTTTTGCGAGCTACAATCTACAGCTTTTAAAATCATATTATAACGCTGTGTATCTATATGTTTGTAATTAATCACTGTTAAAATACAGCCTGTGCAATGCTAATTATTAATACTCGTACATTAATACTAATACAGTACATAACCACGTTTATAAAATTTCAACAAAGAAATATGAAAATAAATAAACTCGTTTAGTCGGTACAGTAGCTTAGCAACAGCTACTAATATAAATACAACGGTACATGTACAACGTACTGAAAAACAATTTTATATTCATATATGTATGTATGTACCTATCTCAATATTTGTGATTTTAAGTGTCTGTTTATTTAGTTTAGAACGCAATGTAAAAGCGTAGTCCTTTCAAAAGATATTCAGGGTCTCTTTGCTACGCCGTAGCCCGTAGCTCGTAGCAATGTGCTACGAAATTCACAATCCGAATTCATTACGTTGTATTGTAATGCGTTGTATCCAACGATCTTTGCTGCATTTGTCTTAAATATGAGTAAATGTGTATTATTGCGAGTTTAATATGATATGGCTGTCTGGATTATATGTTTGTATACTTTAGCACTAACACCGCATATCTGAGTAGGTTACTTAAATATTAAACTGTATTAAAGAATAATAATAAAAAAGCTATTCTCGACTTATTATGACATATTTTTTGCAAATTTTATTTTAAAAAGATCCAGAGCAGGATTTCCTAATCTCCTAAATATAAAAATAAAACTATGTCGTAAAAATAAAATTTGATGTGGCTGTTATACGAACACTTCGTTTTATAGCCACTTGAAGGTACCCATAAATTATTGATGGGTGGATATACAAAAACTTTGGATTACATAGTGATATGTGAATGTATAACCGAATGCCTGATTGAAAATAGAGATTTAGATAAAAGAATATAGTTTTAATGATAATAGCTTTTTTAATAATTGTGGGATTTCGTATAATTTTATTATTACAGAAACACAGTCAAATAACAAACAACCTTAAATAATAAAGGTTAAAGACCTAACTTCACTTAATAATCTTTTTTAAAAACGTGATATTGTTTCGTAAAATCTTACTTCAAATAAACACAGTTTGCAGTCACGATGGACTTAGTAACATAGTTGTACACTCAGTTGAGTAATTGATTTGACATAATTAGATTCATTAATTTGGGAAGTTTAATCGGAACAAGCAGCGTCCATCCATTGCTTGCTATTCTGGTGCGCTATGAATAGAAATGTCGTGTTTGAATGTATTATTAGAATAGAACTCTCTTAACATTTCCTCTCCACGTGGCCAATTATAAACACGCAGGTTCTACATCACCTTTGATTAATTGATTTTGATATTTTACTTAATTTACTGCAGAATTTTAGTTAGTAAATTATTAGCACCATTTAATTTTACTATTAAGCACAAAAAGTCCATAAAACACGTAGTCAATATAATGATTAAATTGTATAAAATTACTAAAATTGTAATTAATTATAGCTAAGAACGTTAATTAAAACAATAATGCCTCCGTAATTATAGAAAACAAACAAAAAATTGGCTGTTAATTTATTTATAAATTAATGTTTAAAATTTAATTGTAGAGTCTATTTTGGAGTGCTGCTGTTTTAGAGTGTCCCCTAATATCATTTTGTAAATTATATCCAAGTCGTAATAGGGAAAAATAAAGAAACTTATCGTGTTTCCGACATGAGTCAATATTCTGCGGTTCACAAAAACACATTTCCGAAAACACAACAGAATGCGAAAGTCTCAGCTATTATTGTCTCGCGTCTACGAAATTATCATCAATCAATCACCTGGCCGGGCGGGCGGGCTAGACGTATACGCGTATACGTACACAAAGATGTGACGTTTGTGGTTATCGTCCATTGCTTGTCAAGAATTGGTAGTTGAGATCGGTAAACTAGTGAAGCGCGTATTGTATGATGATCTAAGCGACGTCTTGTGATTTTTGTGTGGGTGCGGGGAGGCGGGCGGGCAGTGGTGAGGACACACCGTCGCTCGCGCACCCAGTTTGCTTAG
The DNA here is from genome assembly GCA_948473455.1 of Teleiodes luculella. Lineage (NCBI taxonomy): Eukaryota > Metazoa > Arthropoda > Insecta > Lepidoptera > Gelechiidae > Teleiodes > Teleiodes luculella. The sequence goes on along the minus strand of OX419588.1, from coordinate 13,332,063 downwards.
AGCGCCGCGCCGTCGACACGGCTGCTGCGCCCGCGTCGCGACAAAATGCCGCTCTTCTCTGAGCACATATCGAACATGTATTACAGTGGATCCTCACCGTATAGTTCATACGGCAGTTACAGTTCAGTGACACCCCATGGATCGTCTTACAGTGCTTCGTATCTTAACCCCGGGGGATCTTACAGCACCCATTCATCCCTCGGTGGATACTCCAGGCCGTCCCCTGTGCCGAGACCTTCGCCAGTTTCATCCAGATGGGTGACCAGTAGCGGCCGGAATTACGCTCCAATGTTGAGCACCATCACCGAAAGAGGAACTTCAAGTCCCGTAAGGATAAATAGTCCTCGTAGAATTCCTTACACCAACAGGGTTTATGCAGCGCCTAGTTATACTCCGCGTCCTATTAATATAAACACAGCTGATATTGACGTCTCCAGGGACAAGTACCGTAAACATGAAAATGATACTCCTGTTCCACCCACCCCTGAACCGGAAAATGAAGGGCCTTTCATGCCACGAATAGATGGTAAGCCTGAAACAGGGATAGACTCGTCACCAGGCATACAAAGGAGCACCATTAGACGTGGGCGAACTGTGGTCAGGTTGCACACAGTAAAAAGGAAAGATAAAAACTCCCCTCGTGAGTCTCAGTCGGATTCAAAACAAGATCAGGCTGAAGTTTCAACTAAAGAAATTGAAAACATTGGAGGAGATACTGAGCAAAGTGAACCTTCTATAGGATGGAGGGAAAAACTGTCCGACGATTTGACTTACAAAGATAAGAAAGAAAAGAAAACAATAGGAGCTAAGCTAGTTGAAAAATTCATAGTGAAAGATAAAGATAGTGATTCAGATGGCTCATATAAAGAAAGAAAAAAGAAATTGGAAAACCTAGAAGTAGCTAACAGTTTTCCAACGTCACCATTACCAATGAGTACTTCTGCTTATAGTAGATCACCCGATAGACGATGTTCAATAGAAATGCTCGCAGAACAAGCGCAAGTACTAGATACTTTGATAAGAGGAGAAAATCTTAGTATAGCTCCTTTAGATTTAAGTAAAGTTGGTATGTTTGAAGAAGGTGACATGCAGCGTCAACCATCGGTGAAGAAAAGAAAATCAAATAACGAAGTTAATCCATTACAAACAACAAAATCGGATCATGCCCTACATCAAAACTTGAAGTTTAAAGATGCTAAGAGCTTGTCAAAGAAAAGGAGTCTACAAAAATCATCTTCTGGTGGCAGTATCTGTCGTCTTGACTCCATTACTGAATTTCCGAAAATTGATCCAGAAACATCAGACTTACCTGCTATTGAGGAAGTGAGACCATCAATAAAGCGAAATAGTATAAAACAGACCCCAAAACCAAAATTAAAAGCTGTAATAACATCCAGTATTGAAGTTTCTCCGCCTATGAGTCCTCTGAAATTCAAAGTAGACGTAACAGTTGAAGAGAAGCCTACGACACCAAAAACACCTAAAAAAGAAATAATATACAGTGCAATAATAGAAGATGTCAAAGAAATAAAAAGCGAAGAACAAGTACCTGAAATTACCCCAAAGATAGACAAAGGTCCTAAAAAGCATACAAAAATGAAATCCAAAACAGTCATTGGAGATGGAGGAAATGAATCTCCAGAGCCTGAAGATGGTAATTTTTGGGATAAAATTGGAAAAAGGGAAACTGTTTATTTAATTAAAAGAAAGCAATTACTTGACGAATCGTTACAAAATAATAGAAGGGCGCTGTTTTGGTTTCCCGAAGATGAAGAAATTGAAATAAGCAATGACATAAATACGAAACACGACAATGTTCAAGATATCTCTGTGGTAAAAGACAAAGATAAATCACTAATTACAAATGAATTGATTGAGGAAAATACAGTTAAGAAAGATGAACAAGTTTTACCCGTTGTAAATAAATTAGATACTATTAAGAATAACCTAAACAACGAAATTGAAGTGAAATCTGAATCTAGTTTAGAAATACAAGATTCCTCAACCTCTCACGACATATTAAAAGAAACCTCAGAAAAAAACATAGAGATAGATCTCAAAGAGTTAAAACCTCTAGCAACGATTATACCAAAATCTTCAACCTTAGAAACAAATAAAGAAGAAGAAAATGGGATGCCACAGATCACAACGGAAAATAAAACTATCAACGATAGTTCCAATAACCAACAAGATACAGCGGATCTGATTACAAATAAAAGTAAAATCATAAGTCAAGAAAGCAAATCTGAAATCGACAGTGACACTGATAAATATAATAAACAAACAGTAATCATACCAATTAATAATCTATTACTTTCCAAAAATACACAAGAAACTGAAGACTTGAATACTATACTAAATGAGGCACAAGCTGTATGTGAAACTTGTCCTTCATGTGGAGGAAAAGTTGAAGATACCCCGAAAGAAGAAAATATTAAAGGAAGTCTCAAGAAATATGTCGAACAATCAGTAGAATCTGAATTTAATAGCCAATCAAAAAATGTTACAGAAATAAGTAAAACGACATTGCCTGATAAAACCATTCCTGAAATTAATAAAACAATTTTAAAAATAGAAAAGAAAGCCACTCCTCCTAGAAAAGAATTTAAAATAAACGATCCTAAAGTAGTCGTAAAAGACGACAAGCTCCCTGGAAAATTAAATTCGGATAAGACAAATAAAAACAATATAGAAAATATAAAAAGTATGCATAATAACAAAGAAAACAAAAAGGACACATGTGTACCTTTAAAAAGCACTCGATCTCAAGGTAAAATAGAAGAAAAGACAATGGCTACTGCACCGAAAGAAAAATTAAATATTGATAATAAAAGAAAAAATTCCGACTCAAAATTAAAAACTGAAGAATCCATAACGAAAGCAAATGAAGATGATAGTACACCGACACAAACAATAGCTCCTAAAGCTCCCGAAGTATCAACTGTGATAGAGTCTAAAAACATTCCTAATACAATTAACGAAATTGGTACGAGTAAATCTGAAGAAACATTAGAAGAAAATAAAATAGAAACTGACAATACAGCCGAACGTCTTCCAATAACAGTCGTAAAATTAGAAGTACCTACTCCGTCTCAACTAGAGATTGTAAAGCCTCCGACTCCAAAAAGGCCCGTCAAAGAGGAGGCAGCTGTCAGGCCACTCATTGCTACCCCACGTAATTTGCAAAAGAAAGTTCCTCAAGTGATACATTCATCAAGTTCGTCGTCTTCGTCATCAGAAGAAGAATCATCTGAAGATGAAGATGCGGACGAATCAGATGCCAGCGAAGGTTCCACAGAGTTCTTCGAATGTGAAAATCACCCTGATGGCAGAACTTCTACTGGATCCAACGATTCGGGATTTGATTCTTCAGCACCTACGTCCCCCGCCGGATTTCTCCAAATTAAAAAAGGTAATATCACAATCATTCACAATTGAAAAAAATTACAGAGAAGCTTTTAGAGAAGTTAGGGAAACACAACACAGCACAGTCTTACTAACATTGCCCTGTTCCCATTATAAACTTATACTTGTACAATACGTTTCACGATTGCACGTTAGCTTTTGCACGGCTTCTGCGGATCAACGTAGTTAACAACACAAAGGCGATAATACCTGCGCGAAATGCCTTTGATTTGTTCTAGACTGCGATGTAAACTGTCACTGGAAATGCGAAAAGCTGACGGCGAATCTTTGCGGGGTCAACCAAAGGCTCCTTGTAGAGGCCTTAGCGTCGAGGACTGCGTCTAAAAAAGGTGGGTACTAGAAGTTTCCCCAATAAATTGAATCTACTCGAACTCATGCTATCATGTGAACGGCATACCATTGGCGTCGGTGCTACGTCATATGCCGCTCGAAATAAAGCAATGTTTTATTGGCTAAGGTATCTGTAACGGCTATTTTTATGTACAAAGTCTGAAATCATGCAAAATTTAGTTATTACATTATAATAAAAGTCATAAAAACCCGTCGACAAGAAGCGTTAAATTACGTAACGCGAAAAAGCGTCCGTATTTTTTTACATTTCACCTTGAAGCATTTAAAATTAAAAAATTGTCTATTCTTTGTAAATTTGACAAAAGGGATGCATTTAGTATTGTGTTGTACCGTTTTGTTCATGTTCATGTTTGTTCGGGCGTGGGACGACTGCGGTGAGCGCCTGGACAGTGGCCAATCACTCGTCGCTCACCTGTACTGAATTAATAGCTTCAATTGCATCCCAAATTAACGTAAAGCTATTTGTGACATCAACAGATAGGAATATCTTGTCTGTCTTAAATCAGAGGTAAATAAGGAATAGATTTCTTGATAAACCATTTGATAAATCAAGTTCGTTATTTTCGTTATAGTTTAAAACATAGTTTAGTGCAGAATCATTAAACTACCTCCGAAAGAGTCAACGTTAAATTGGTCCAGTTTTTAATATTTTAAGAAATGACACGTCGTCTATCTGTCCGTCTTGTTCATGTACTGTAAAGATCAACAAGACTTCGCCCTCATATTTACTTGTCAACAGGAAATTATCATTAATTTCAAGAAAAAGTGTGTTTTGGTGCCAGGATGTCTAACCATGCCACTTTGCGAGGATACGGTTGAATCTCCATCTGACGTCACTGCACGTGCCCTCTGATATTAATTGCCGGAACAAGCATTCCTGCCCCCTGCACAATCTTATTTGCAATTGATCAATCATCGACATCAGATCGGTGCCAAAATGTGACTCAATCTATGGGACTATAACATCGCAGATTAGTTGGCTGTCTTTCAACCGTCAGAGCATAGTATTTTTTACTATTTTTATTTAGAACCCGGCAGACTATGCTGTTGTTTTGGCATTGCCTGTGGTGTTGTTCTGTTGTGGTTTTACTAAACTTCAATTGCATAATGTCGCCGGGTTTTTGTTTAGCTGAAAATGTTTAGTTTTGTTGGTTGTGAAAATATTGCTCTATAAAAATTGTTTTATATTAATGACTAGGTATTATAGCATCGACCTACGCCGATGCTATGAAAATACTAAATAATAACACCAGAAAAGTTGATTTGAACTCAATAACTATATTAAATCAACAACGTAACTTCACCACACTTTACAAACACTTAAACCATACAAAACTTCGAGGATAGGGCTTCCTGGAGCCTTTTTTATCAGCTCCAGGCCAGAATCGTGATAGAACTGACTGAATCTATCAAAATCAGTTTAATTTTTAAATAATTCAAATTTAGAACAACGCGGCCAGTACCAAAGGCCAAAGAGATGGCATGACCGATGCCACATCATCTGGTGTTGATTTGAACTCAATAACTATATTAAATCAACAACGTAACTTCACCACACTTTACAAACACTTAAACCATACAAAACTTCGAGGATAGGGCTTCCTGGAGCCTTTTTTATCAGCTCCAGGCCAGAATCGTGATAGAACTGACTGAATCTATCAAAATCAGTTTAATTTTTAAATAATTCAAATTTAGAACAACGCGGCCAGTACCAAAGGCCAAAGAGATGGCATGACCGATGCCACAGTATGTTGTGTTGTGAAGCATTTCACAAACAGAATTTTTTTACACAATAATTTGTTTCTAGACCTTTTTTATATGAATGATACAATAATATTCCCATAAACCTAACAACCATCTACTCTTCGCACAAGTACGTCACATTCCCTTTCTTTCTACAAAACTGAATCATTTTTTGTTTTGATTTGCTAGACAGGATAAAATTTTGCACAGATTTATTGGATTCAATTTTGGGATTCTGAGTAACGTCATGCAAGTTGCATAATTTTGAGAATATGAAAACCTATTTTCTATTAGACACTCATATCAATCTTAAATATTGCAAAAACTAGAGTCCTAGAACTCTTCTTGATTAATTAACAAAAAACACACACGACGACTGTTCGTAAGTAACAAAATGTCATTTTATGTCATCCATATAGAACAAAATTAATACGCAAAGTTTGCAAAACAAAAAAAGCAACTGTTGGTTAAATATTTTCCGACCGAAATGATAATAGTGATAGCTATAGGTTATAGGGGAGGTAGGAAAAGAAAGCAGATGACTATAAGATGTGTACACAGGTGGTGAGACTCCTGGAACTTCTGGCAAGGCTCCTGCTCCAGGCGACACCGCTGACTTGGTAGAACATGAGCTTGGTAAGAATACTATCACAATTTCACTGTTTTCATGAAAGAAGGCACGCTCATATCCGGTACTTACTGTAAGGTTAAAATGTGTTTTAGCATAATAGGTAGCAGACCTTCTATTTCGGGACTGCTTATTTTTTTAAATGTGTAATTTCGTTCAAGTGATAATGCCTTCTTGCAATGAAAATTTCTAGAAAGCTTTAAATTTACCATCAGATTTAACTCTTGCTCTGTCTTGTGTGCGCATGGTCTACGAGTATTTGTGGTTTTTACGATTCGGTGATGTAGCTTGCTTTATTTGCGCTACTAATGTACACACAAATCCATTTCTATTACACCTTTTCTTTATGCTTCCACCACGTTTGATTCACGATTCATCTCTGTATATCATAAATTCACTGGACTACATTGTTAACGTCTAAATATTTGCACTTGTAAAATAGATATGGTTTTTTTTCTGGAGGCAAACAGGCCACTCAATAATGTTTTGAGAAACTAGTATGCAACCGATGGAGATAATAAATTTTTGTGTTCTGACACAATTGGCAAAAGTAAATTGTTTCTAAAAATACGTTGGAAAAACATCTGAAGTGCGCGTCCTACATCTTTTTAAACATCCTCGTTCTTTTAAATTAAGATATAATCCTTTGATACCATCATTACAGGTTTATACATATATAAACAATTCATGTAAATATACTTTTGGAAGCAGCCGAAATTATCTTACTCGCGAGTGTTAACCCATTTCGCGAGGTTCCGCGTTCCTCGGCCGAAGTGATATTTCAACATCATAAACTATGATGCAACGAAACATAACTGTTGGAATTAGATGTCCCACATTTGCCTCGAAAACACTTTGATCATTGATCTGAAATGAACAAGTTTAACGTACAAGATATCTTGTTGAGACCTAATTTTCGTGGGTATAGCTAAGACTAGAGATGAAAATTACCGAATGTTTCGGAAACTTTGGAAGTTTTCGGGAAACTTTCAGGTAATTTACGCGAAAGTTTCCTTTTTTAAGGTAACTTTGGAAGTTTTCAAAAATTCTGTTTCAACTTAGAAAAATGCAAGTGCAGCTAATGTTAGACGCTTTTTTGTCTTGCTTTCTTACTTAAAATCCTAGCAGTATGGTATTTTTGTCTCAAATCAATAAGTAATCAAGATCATTACTGAGTAAATGAGGCTGAAAATCTTATAATGTTTTGGAGAAGTATGCGTTATGCTTCCAAAATCGCTATCTGGGGTCCGCAGTGGACTCCGATGATAAATCTGACATCAGAATTGGAAAAAATGGCCGCCATTTTGAACTTTTTTGTTTCTGGTCCAATTGCTTCCAAAATCGTTAACTGGGGCCTCCAGTGGACTCCGATGACGAATCTGACATCAAAATTGGAACAAAAGGCCGCCATTTTGAACTTTTTTGATTCTCGTCCGATTGGTTCCAAAATCGATATCTGGGGTCCCCAGTGGTCTCCGATGACGAATCTGACATCAGAATTGGAAAAAATGGCCGCCATTTTGAACTTTTTTGTTTCTGGTCCAATTGCTTTCAAAACCGATATCTGGGGTCCCCAGTGGACTCCGATGATGAATCTGACATCAGAATTGGAAAAAATAGCCGCCATTTTGGAACTTTTTGTTTCTGGTCCGATTGCTTCCAAAATCGATATCTCGGGTTCCACTGGACTCCGATGATGATTCTGACATCAGAATTGCAAAAAATTACCGCCATTTTGAACTTTTTTGTTTCTGGTCCGATTGCTTCCAAAATCGATACCTGGGGTCCCCAGTGGACTCCAATGACGAATCTGCTGACAACATAATTGCAAAAAATGGCCGCCATTTTGAACTTTTTTGTTTCTGGTCCGGCGGCCATTTTTTGCAATTCTGATGTCAGATTCGTCATTGGAGTCCACTGGAGACCCCAGATATCGATTTTGAAAGCGATTGCTTTGCTTTGCGATCGATTTTTTGTTTCTCGTCCAAAAATGGCGGCCATTTTTTCCAATTCTGTTGTCAGATTCGTCATTGGAGTCCACTGGGGACCCCAGGTATCGATTTTGAAAGCAATCGGACCAGAAACAAAAAGGTTCAAAATGGCGGCTATTTTTTGCAATCCTGATGTCAGAATTATCATCGGAGTCCAGTGGGGACCCCAGGTATCGATTTTGGAAGCAATCGGACCAGAAACAAAAAGGTTCAAAATGGCGGCTATTTTTTCGAATTCTGATGTCAGATTCATCATCGGACTCCACTGGGGACCCCAGGTATCGATTTTGGAAGCAATCGGACCAGAAACAAAAAAGTTCAAAATGGCGGTCATTTTTTGCAATTCTGATGTCAGAATCGTCATTGGAGTCCACTGGGGACCCCAGGTATCGATTTTGGAAGCAATCGGACCAGAAACAAAAAGGTTCAAAATGGCGGCTATTTTTTCCAATTCTGATGTCAGATTCGTCATTGGAGTCCACTGGGGACCCCAGATATTGATTTTGGAAGCAATCGGACCAGAAACAAAAAGGTTCAAAATGGCGGTATTTTTTTGCAATCCTGATGTCAGAATCATCATCGGAGTCCAGTGGGGACCCCAGGTATCGATTTTGGAAGCAATCGGACCAGAAACAAAAAGGTTCAAAATGGCGGCTATTTTTTCCAATTCTGATGTCAGATTCATCATCGGAGTCCACTGGGGACCCCAGGTATCGATTTTGGAAGCAATCGGACCAGAAACAAAAAAGTTCAAAATGGCGGTCATTTTTTGCAATTCTGATGTCAGAATCGTCATTGGAGTCCACTGGGGACCCCAGGTATCGATTTTGGAAGCAATCGGACCAGAAACAAAAAGGTTCAAAATGGCGGCTATTTTTTTCCAATTCTGATGTCAGATTCGTCATTGGAGTCCACTGGGGACCCCAGATATCGATTTTGGAAGTAATCGGACCAGAAACAAAAAAGTTCAAAATGGCGGCCATTTTTTCCAATTCTGATGTCAGATTCGTCATCGGAGTCCACTTGTGTATGTACCTAACCTATCAAAATGTGTTAAAATAACTAATTTTAAAGAATGCTTATAATATCTAGTTACCTACTTATTTTTTAAAAAATAAAAAAAATATGAAGAAAATATAAAAAAAGTAAAGAAATATAGGAACTACGACGTGTTCTATCTGAAAAATACACTTTTTTTCCTTGGCCGGCATTTTCACTTTTTTGGTCCAACATTGTATGAAACGTGAATGATGTCCTTTAAAGAAATTGTTATTTTCTTTGTATATGTATTTTGTATACCTATTAAACAACTTAAAAATAGCAAAAAGTTAAGTATTTTTTTTTAATCACTTAAAAAGTAAGAAAATATTCATTTGATTGAAAACTTCCAAAATTACCGTAATCTATGAAGTTTTCAGGAAGTTTACCTCAGAAAAGGAAAACTTCGAGGTAATTTTCATCTATAGCTAAGACCTATCTATGAATGACAGCCTCTTCTTTCGACTGCGCTTGCGTTGTTTATTTTTCCTTAAGGAGTGAGTTTCTTCTCTCGGTAAAAATATGTTTTTTCTCCTTCTTAGTGATGCCATGTACCTACTTTGGGATCTTTATCGCATTCCTTTCAGCAATTTGTGTACAGAGATTAAAATTGAATTATGTTATTCGAATAGTGGTAGATATAGACACGTCTACATTTCTGTGAAGATTCTGACAAAGAGCGCAAGAACAAACGAGTAGGTAGTAGGTTAGGTATGTCACGTGTAAATACGAAACAGAAGACGAGTGACAAATGTTTTGAGTGACGAGGCGAAGTGGGAGGGTTTGTCAACTTGTCATAATTTATTATGGCGCTTGTTTACACGAAAGGCTCAAATGAACATAAAACAAACAAAGATGCTTCTGAAATACTAAAATTCTTTGATGCACAAAAATAAATTTACATCGTTGCATTATTCATTCGGGGAAAATAGAGAAAGCTAATGGTGGCCTTATGGTTTTAAGAGCTTTCTTCATCTTACAAAAGAAATTGATAGCGATTGAAGAAAGTGCAATAGATGAACGGAAGGTGTTTTAATTGGAAACAATACATACATAATACGGACAAAATCTTTGCATACTGTTCATGAGTTAATAGTAGAAGCTTAAAATGCAGTAGATAATATACGGGCACGAACGTCATGGAATAAAATACTAAGGTTTGTGAAAAAAAAACACGTTTGTGGATAAATCAAAAGAAATGCCTCGATTTCAATCAGAGATCAAAAGAAGCCAAGGAACTTTCCAGAACCCGATACAAAGTAGGTAGGTTAGGTACATAATATTTAGTCAAATAATAATTATTTTTTCTCATCAATTGGCAAAGACACTTTCCGCAAATATGACGCATGCGACGATCAAATTTGTCTTATTTTTTTTCTTTATGGCTTTAACAGGAACTCTCTTTCATCTGAAATGTTAAAGACATGAATCTAGAAAAATGCGTAAAATGCTAGTTGCCAAAACTAATAAAAGGTAGCAGTGATCTTTCATAGTTGTTCTTTCACACCTTTAAATTCTAGGCTCGTTGAACTTCATCACGTATGTTTTTCTAAGAGAGCTTTTTATATTTCTAAGAACTCTAAATAAAAAATTGGAGTAATTTCGTCGTCTCCTACTATTGAAACTGATAGTATTCTTGTCACTTTTTGCAACGCAAATGTTTAAGCCATTGCCCTACATTTACAAGTAGGTACCTACCTACATTTTAGCGGCCCATATCATTATTATTATTATTGTCCAGCTGGATAAATGGATAAACCTTCTTCTTTTTCTTTTTGAGTCGACAGCAAACTCAGATCGTACATTACATACATAAAGTCACGCCTCTTTCCCGGAGGGGTAGGCAGAGACCACTTCCTTCCACTTGCTACGATCCGAACACAATTCTTTCGCTTCATCCATGTTCATTAATCTCCTCATGCATGCTTGTCGGTTTAGAGTACTCTTGACTGGACCTTTTGTCAGAACGTCCCCGATTTGATTTTGAAACGTTCGTCTTGGTCTTCCCCTTCCAACACTTCCTTCCACACTCAGATCGTCTCACCAAAAAAACCAACTACATATTTTAGCCTTCATGAAATCCTCTCGCGTAGGTTGACAGGACAGGAAGGACGACAGCTAATAAGATGGTCCATTTTCTGGGGAACTTAACCCTTAAAGTTAACAAAATCCCTAAAGGTGTGATATCTAGAGGTCCTCAAAATTTAAGTAGGTTTTTTTTGTAACCAGCCTCTTACGAAAATCGTACGAGAAACATCGGATAAGCAGACACAAACATAAACAATACTCTAAAATTAATTTGATACTTTTGAGCTGCTGTGCAGTTTTATTTGTGACATTTGGCTCTTTTATCTCGATCTAGGCTTATATATTGCCGTCCATCCGTCAAATGTCCTCAGTTGTCCGTCTGTAAAGACCAGTTCTGGTCTGCACAGCCAAAGATGGTCTCGCTTCGATTACTACAACCTTTACAATATGCCAAACTTGATGGTTCGAGTAATTGAATTATCGAATATTACTTTTACTAGCGACCCGCCCCAGCTCCGCACGGGAAAATGGTTATTGTGCGTTATCCTTAGGTATATTATGCATGTATTATACATATAAACCTACCTCTTCAATCACTCTATCTAAGTATTAAAAAAAACCGCATCAAAATTCGTTGCGTAGTTTTAAGATTTAAGCATACATAGGGACATAGGGACAGAGAAAGCGACTTTGTTTTATACTATGTAGTGATTTAGGCAAATTAGGTACCTTTTCAGATAACGAAGAAATCGTTTATCTTATCCTTAAATTTTTATTTATTTTTCCGTTCATTGGAATTCTTTCACTAGAGTCGCAGAAAATGAATGCGTCAAGATATTAAGTTTTTTTTAGTGTAAAATGTCTTCTATAGTAGCATGATTATCAATTTTTGTTTTTTTTTTCTAGCCTATCGAGTCCCACTACTGGGCAAAGGCCTCTCTCGCCTCCTTTCAATTTTCTCGAGCTCTAACTATGGGACTACTATTTGGTATTCTGTGGCTATACTCCCCTACTGCTAAAAATAAATCTGGCTTGTCTCGCCACCTCTTGCGGGGCCGACTGCCATACCTTTTTGATTCTTAAGCCACCCGAACCCATAGTTATCAATATGATTGAATTTTGCAACAAGATGCAATAAAGTCTGTGTTTACGGTACAATGACCTCGCGGCAGTAAACTGCGCTATATTACCGCTGGCGCGAATGTTTTGACATTACATTAAATTCCACAAATATCTTGTGGTTGTTTATGGTGCGGCTTCTAATTAATTTTCTTTCATCCAATACAGCGTTATTCCGCGCATCATTCTTTATATTATATTCCATGGGAATGGAGTTGGCATTTTATATGTCGCGATAAGTCAGTCTCTTTATTTTTTTTGTAATAATCTGTCGAGTGGACTAGGCATGAACGAGTTGACTGTTAAACAGAGTTACTGTTACTACGAGCAAATTGTGTCCACGTATGTTTTAGAAATTTTAGTGACCACATTATAGAGATATTTTTTGGAGTTATGTTTCAACTTAGAGAAAAGTGACAATTTCATTAAAACAAATCTGTTTTGTAATTTAAAACGATAGACTGATTATCTAACGAAAGGGAAACCACTCGATTGGGTCAACGTAGCTTGTTGTAAGACCTTGATAATTATAACGCCGATGATATACATTAGGTATATGAAGTTAAAGTTAGATTAATTATTCAAATAGTTTTGTTGTTTATTTTGCGTAAGTACTTGGATACTGAACTACATCATAACAATCTATCAAACTCAAAAAGATACCCGACACTTTGTCTAAAGAATCACCAATATAAACCATGCCAATTCGGCTAATTGCTACTATTATTTATTCATACAAGCGATAGCCAACGCATATATAAAATAATTTAGTGCCTGATTTAATAAAATCGCAATATCGTAATGCTTGTACGCCATTGAAATATTGCACGAGATATATAGTGATACTAAACAGTCCTAGTTTATGTTCTATTCTAGTGTTAGCTTTTACAAGAGCGTGTTTTTGATCTAGATTTGTAATGTATTTATTATATTTAGTTTTGATCTCTACAGTTTATGACCTACACTTTTTAACCATAATTATCAAATTCTTTCTCAACTTTTGCTTCAAAATGTTTTATTTCCTTATAAAAAACTCGTTATTAGTCCTATTTTTACTAGTTTTTATTTATATAAAGGTATTTTTATACAAATATACGGTTATTACAATTGTTTACGGGTCTTAGCGCGATAATTTTAATAGGTAGGTATGTATTACGTACGATACCTTATTTAGCCCGACGATATACGGTTTTTCCATGGTCCATTCTCAACCCTTTTTTCGACATTTTCCAAAACTATGGCCGCAATCGACATAGCACTATGACTGTGAGAAATATAATGAGTGTGTATTACATATTTTCTTCGGGTATTCGTAATGTGTGTACTAAGCGCGAAAGCCTCAAACAAACAGAATGAGACTAGCCAAACTATTCCTGTTTTCCAGCGGTATAGCCACAACCAGACAGCCTGTCGCAAACTCCTAATGCTTATGATAAATATCATATATATGGAAACCTATAATATCTTCATTATTTTCTACAACGATTGGATCTTGGCCTTGATATTGCTGTCTGAAGATAATATTTTTAGCGACCGCCGGCGAGGTGGATAGAATTAATGTAGCGAGCGTGGACCATTATGTCACGCGGAAATTAGTAAACATGAACTTGAATTATCGAGTTCACGCGAACTGGAAATCTAAATGGAAGGTGTTGCAAAAAAGATACGAAAGATTTATATGTGTTTTCTGCGTAGTTCTTTTTCCGTGTCTAATTTATTAATGTTTAATTATCTATCTGCGCGAAAAGGAGGAGGTTATTCCGTCTACATGATATCTTTATCTTCCTAATTTTACACTACTGCTAAGCGTTCTAATAAAATTTAAAACTAGCTTTCCGCCACAGCTTCGCCCGCTTTAACAGTTTTTCCCGTGCGAATGAGGCATTTTCCCGCGGTAAAAGGTAGCCTATGTTACTCAGGGTAAAAGTAGCGCTTTAATGGTGAAAGAATTTATTAAAGCGGTTTTGTAGTTTTTGAATTTATTCATTACAAACATACACACACATAAAAATACAAATCTTTTTCCTCTTTATAATATTAGTATGATTAAACAGGATGGTTTTAATTTATTTTTTATTGTTATTTTGTCTGTAGAGATAGCAATCATACTCCATCGCTTGATTGAAATACATTGACATAATTTCTATCAACAAATTAAGAAAATCTAAAGTGAAAGGGATTTTAAATTTACAAATAATATGCGTACGTAGTATAATTTTTTTTTTATATGTATATGTTACGCTCAAAGATCGAAAACGCTCAATGAGCGAAAAAATAGCTCACAACGCGTTGTGGTCACAGTAAAACATACACATCGCGAAATTCGTGTTATGGCTCTAATGAAAACGCGCACGACGCGTTGTGGCAATCACAGAAAGACCAAATAACGAAGTTCGTGTCGTGGCTGACATGCTATTCGATCTCAACGCGTTGTGGCAATGCAGAAAGCCATGACGCGTTCTGAGCATTCATTGTTTTAACCATATCACGACGGACAGGTTGTAAGTAACTTGTCGGTGTCGACTCTTTTAAAGAATTTTAAATTGTCATTAAAAAATCCTGATTATTTTAAGTGAATTATAAGTAATTTACAAATGATTAATATTTTGTGTTCAATAATTTATCACTTAATACGTTGATTTTTAAATATACCTAAAGTAATCTCAATAATAACAAATATAGCTTTATTTTATTTTAATTTATATAATTATATTTAATAATGACAAACACGTTATGCAGTGATTTTATAAAATAAAAATATTTCCTATGGATATCTACCAAAACAGTTCCAGCCTAGGCCTAGTAGGATCCATATCGGAAAGTAGTATGCGTCGTAATCAAATAATATTTCGTACGCGTCATGGCTTTTCTTCATTGCCACAACGCGTTGAGATCGAATAGCATGTCAGCCACGAGTGCCACGACACGAATTTCGCTATTTGGTCTTTCTGTGATTGCCACAACGCGTCGTGCGCGTTTTCATTAGAGCCATAACACGAATTTCGCGATGTGGATATTTTACTATGACCACAACGCGTTGTGAGCTATTTTTCCGCTCACTGAGCGTTTTCGATCTTTGAGCGTAACATATATATATAAAAAGCGACCGAACTGCGATCTGAAACTAAATGTACAGAAAATAGAGTAAACGATCTATAAAAAAGCTAACAGTTAGGTGTGAATTTGAAAGTTATTTTCAACATCGGTTAGACAAGTATTAAAGTCCGTACCATAGTTTGGCTGTAAAATTAGACATCGTTTGTGTTACAGCCAGTAAGATTGCCAACTATTTCTAACAGTTATTGTTGTTATTTTGATAATGTCATTGTTTGACAACTTTCTTGGTGCGCACGACCGCTGAAACAGTCAATGTAACATTCAACTGTAAATCTTTTAGTTACGACACTTTTTAGGTAGCCAATTACTTTTCTAAATGATTATTTGTTCTTAAGCCAAATCACAGTCGTTTTTCCTGATACTTTATTTTCGCTCGTGATGTAGTAAAATTTGTATTTAATATTATGAACTCTGCCTTGTTTCTTTTTGTAACGATAACTTTTGAAACGAGTGAAATCGATTTGAAACAATAAAATATGTTCATCTTTTAAGAGGTATTCAGAAACTCGAATACCATTAACTGTATCCAATTTAAAAGGTCATCATGACATACTCGTAGAAAAGGTGCTTCATATATTAATATACACAATATTTTCCAAGTCAAGTTGTCCTGGAACGGCAGACATAAGTATAGGTGAAAATCCCGGGGAGCTTATGTTACGATATGCAACATGGTAAAGTTCGTTGACTGACAGCCCATATTTGTCCCCATCGAGGGGCTCGAACCTACCCTGAATCAGGATGAATAGGCCTTAGTCGACCACGCTGGAGCAGTGCGGGTTAGTTAACTTCACTTACAATCTCTGTTTTTCTTCACAGGTGTGTGCAGGTTTTCTTACAATATTTATTTTTATTTATTCAACGTAAGAGCGCCTAACAAATGTACAAATGAATTTTAAAATCAAAAATATATTAGTAGTACATGCCGGCCAAGGCAAACTCGCTCCACTGTAGTGGAGGACATCAAAGGCTCTAGCCACTTGGTTACCGTTTTAAGGTTCTGAGGTTAATAAGTTAAAGAAATGTAAACAATAATAACAACAATTGAAACATAAAAAATTGTGAACATCAGCGTTATTCTGTTTCACAACTCGAAAATGCATAAACGAAAATAATACACATTAAAATTAGTCTAAACGTAATGCAGGTTTTTTGCACTTTGATTTACGATGTCCGAGCATCGTCGAGTCGCAAGTCATCTTTCAAAACACCGTTTTAACACATTAAACCGACAATAAATTTCTTTATACGCTTTCATGTTCAAGTAAGCGTACAATACATGCTAGTTTGAATGACAGCTGATAAGGATCAGTGTCACTGACACAAAATAAAGGATGTTTATGAAAATCATACAACTAGATTTGAAAGATTATGAAAAAATGCCAAGACACTCGCGCCAATAACTCATAAGAACACAGACTCTCCCGGTTGCAGCGAAAATGTAATATTTTTAGCGTATTGACTTGACAAGCAGTTGCCTGAATCTTATTTTAATAGCTTTATGAATAACCCGCGTCTATGACAATTGTGTTTTAATTAAATTAATATATACTACCACATACTACGCCTCATTAAATCTACTATAACACTCGTTATACATAATAACATATTTATTTTAGCACGTACTACTTTTATATTACGACAACGTGATTCAAGATTCAAGTAAGTATTTGAATATAATGTGTAGGTACTATCATATTAATACTGAGTAGGGTGCTCAATGTGGTGTGAATTATAAACATTTTTGAAATGAAATGAAATGAAATCATTTATTTTAACTTTTGGACACTTTTTTGGACACTTAGTTAAGTCAAATAAAATTACATTTAGTGGCGAGTTCAGCAAAGCAAAATTTTTTAAATAGATATATGTATTCCGAAAAATTTAAAAGACAACAGTAACAATTTTATTTGCTAGTAAGGCTCAGTCATAAAACCTGGTAGAGCCAATAGAAAGAAAAGTATCCGATTTACTTACTCTATCGTCCTAGCTAGTAGCTCTTCTAATAGAGCAAATTGAACACTTTCTATCCAGTTTGCTCTATTAGTAGAGGATAGTGGATGAATTCTAAGCTGTCATTACTCCATCAATTCTTACAACCGATGCAATTCCACAGAACAATCGACGGCATACGGGCTGTTCCGAAGAACGGGGCGGTTTACACCACCAGCTCGGTCCATTCCCCGGTTCAGGAAGTACAACATCGAGGACTTCCACTTCATCAAGGTGCTGGGCAAGGGCAGCTTCGGAAAGGTCAGTGCGGCAGATCAGATCATTGTATTTGAAATCACTACATAGTATAAAATAAAGTCGCTTTCTCCGTCCCTATGTCCCTATGTCCCTATGTCCCTTTGTACGCTTAAATCTTTAAAACTACGCAACGGATTTTGATGCGGTTTTTTTTAATAGATAGAGTGATTCAAGAGGAAGGTTTATATGTATAATACATGCATAATATACTGAAGGATAACCCACAATAACCATTTTCCCGTGCGGAGCCGGGGCGGGTCGCTAGTAATAATAATAAAATAAAAATTGTTCATTTCACTCCACAAACTAACAAACAATGGATCAATCAATATATTCAACTGTAATGCACAAATATATTGCAAGATTGTTTGTGGGGCATCTGGAGCCTAAACTAAGCCAGGGCCTAGTATCTTAGGCCCCTTCTTTTGAAACCTTTTTTCCTATCTCACAGAGAGAAACAGAGAGACAATCCTGAAGGGGGGATCTGGGAATAAAGGAATAGATTAGAATTATAAAATGGAAGCCATAAGGGTACCACCAAGGTAGTTTATTACTATTTGAACAGTTTCTATTTTAAATCGAAGTTAAAATGAAGAATTTACTGGTGCTCGGGCAGGAATTCGAACCCGCATCACCACCAAACTACGCAATATGCGTACCAACATTTTTAACTCATCTCCATGTTACAAGTTTTATTGCCATATTTCTATTAGGGGTCAGGGCCCCTCCACTTTCCACAAAGTCCATGTTTCATATAAGGAGAAATAACAGCAGGTCAGTCAGTAATTGAAAATATACTGCTATTCCATATCAACAACTGCAATCCCCAACTCTTGTAGGATTTTGGCAACACCTCCCTGTCTAGTAAGAATTTTTCCAAGAGTTATTTAAAAGCAAATAGTAATCTATTTGTCTTTCTAATCTAATTAAATAAAATATTCGGGGACATCTCACACACGGCTTTTTGACCGCAAGCCCCAGATACTACGAGTATGGATGGATATCAGCCGGTTATTATACTGTATAGTTTCAAAGGTAACTGAACTAATGATAATGAACTTGCTCTACACAAATATAGACTCTAATTTGTCATAAGAAGTTGTCAGTCTCATGACCAAGATGAATAGTAGCCAGTCAGTTACTAACCTCTACCCTGACCTTAGCTAATAAAATTAATATGAGCCGGCTGCGCCATATTATTATGATGTATTAATTATTAAGCATATTATTGAAGTTTGCCACAATTAAAATGGGGATTATGGTAACATCCCGACGGGAGGACGGTTCTTATCATCACCTATGAATATGAATGAAACATTTTCCGATAGGTTCCTAAAAGGACTTGTTTCTAGAACCGTTAACTCAAATAAAAAAGGAAGAGGCTGTTGTTCGTTTTTCTACCAGTATAATATGTGCTAAGAATATAATCAGAGTATTTATCACTTCAAACTAAGTCACGTAAGCTTAGGGTAGGTGAGCCTTTCACAAAAGTCACTCAGCGAAGATAAAATTATAAAGTGACTTTATAATTTACCTAGGACATCTCTGGTTGAAAATCAGCCTTATATTCCAGCAGTGGACTATCATAACCATAATTCATTTATTTGCTTAAAACATGGTGAAAGACAAATGGTAAAAAGATTACTAAAATATAGTGCTTACATGTTTTGCCAACTTACGAGTCAGCATGCAAATGTTAAATTACTATGGGCAATATTATGTAACTACCACTGCAAAATATGTAGTAAGAAAACTATCCAATAGCAATTAGCATTGTGTCTCTCGTTGACCTAAATGTCCCAGAGATGAGTGCCAGGAGAAGAGCGCTTTAGAAATGGCTCGTACGAGTTCATAATGTATTATTTTTCGACTTGCATTGTTCACAAATAAATACAAGAAACTGAATATAAAAATGCATCCCTTTTTCATTACTTATTATTCGGTATCTGATATGAAATAATGACGCCAAATATGGTTATTTTCAAAACTTTTTCCGGTTTCTATCGGTTTTTTGCGCGGAAAAATAACCGATGTCGTTTTTAAACCCCACTAAGTATATTTCTGCTAGTATCAGACATCACTTTCGTGGTAAAATCAGTAAAAACTTGGGTATAGTCTTCCATGGTAGATAGTTGGGTAATGCTCTTCAGGTGACAATAAATCGCACCGGAAGTGTTTCAAGTTTTATGAAAATATGGTATCCCCATGGGATGTAATGGAAAGCTAGTAAAATATACCTACTGGTCCCATGGAAATCCTTGTTCATATTCATGAGTAAAATGAAACACGAAAGGTTTTAAAACTAATGAACCGCGATTACAGACCGCGATGTTTAAAAGGGCCGATCGTCACTCGTCTACCACTCACATTCCATCACGTCACGTCACGTCTGTCGCGGGCGGGTTGTCACAGTCAAAACAACGGAGTCTCCGATGACTGAGGCCAGACAGAACACCAATCCACAGTGCACTTATATTGACATGCGCGCGCACACCTGAACATGACGATTAATCATTCGTGATCGATTTGATGTTTGATGCATAATAATATGACAATTGATTACCAGCCGTCAATTGCCCGGCCGATCTGTTTCTTTCTTTCTTTCAACCATCAATCTCAGTCGCGTTGTTTTTAGAGGATTTTTCTGAGGAAATCTAAACGTTTTACTGTGGTATAAGGTAACTTATGTCACCGTGTGTCTTATCGTTGTTTTTCAGGCTTTTTCAGAGGGAATATATGTTTAAAATGGTAAAAGTTATAATTTATACTTGCGATTGTTGGCGCTTGGTGAAACTTCTGAAGCTTTTACCAAGCGCCAACAATCGCAAGCAAACTTCTGGTAAAAGTTAGTTACGGCATCCAATGTTTTAGATTTGAACAGTTTTCGTTTTCAGGAAAAACGATAACGTGTAGGCTCGTTATCTAATGGTTGTAAGCTTTCTACTGCCCTGGAAAGTCCATAATGCCTTGATAAAACTCTGGAAGAAAAACAGGATTGGAAAAAAAAATGGTGATCTCGTTGTCCAATCTGAACTAAACTGAAAAGAATTACTGTAAGGACAGTAATTCGTAACTTTTTAAACTCTTAATTTAAATTGGCACAATGTACGGGTTTGACACAATGGTTGATTTTGCTGTACTCAAAATCTCGAAACATATTTTTTACCTTTTACTACAACGTTCGTATAAAAATTAATCTATGTTTATACTCTACCTATTCAAAGAGTAACAACACTAACAACGCATGGTTCACTGCCACTATACATTACATTTTATGAAAGTCTTACAAAACTCATCCACAATAATTAAGACGCGTGGTGTAAGCGAACTCGCCTTCCCAAAATAACCGACAGAGAAAAAAAACAAGGGATTTTGCCAAGAAATATAGTTTTTGCGTACTATATATTCGTATAGACCGATGTACTTATACTTCGGCATAAAGAGTCACAGGCATAGTGTTGAAAGATACGTCTAAATACTGAAATTTGTTTTTCGGAATGAGTGAATTGACAAGGACATATTTGTAGATTTATATCGTGTTATAGACCGGTTTAAAAGTGCAATTAACGCAAAAAAAAGAGAAATGGTGGATAGGACAAACGTAAAACTTGGCTTCATGAATAAATTTTATAGCACAAGCAAAAAAATTATAAAGAAATGAATCTCTTTCTTTTGGCAGAATTTGTAGAATCAGATATTTAAAGATTGCTTTTCATTCACAGTGACAATATCAAAGAAGGTGAAAATGAAATAAATCATATTTTTACTACTTTGTTGATAAACTAAAAACCCTTGCGTTGGCGTATGTACCACATTATATACTCTGTTCTTTGCCAACTCAGGGGTTATCTCACCTATAAAACAGATGTCTCATTTCGTGAGCAGAATGTAAAAGAAGACTCACGGTCAACGGAGCCTTCAAGGCACCTGAATGTTAATAAATTTAGAGGTAACTGATATATATAGCGGGTTTGGAAAGCTTGCTTAAACAGATGTGATATGTTATCTCAATATTACAAAGAATTACACAATGAGAAGTGACGACTTAGATAAAACTGTAAGGACACGCTTAGTCAATGGACGAAAAAATACTGGACTTCTTCATACAAACTGTCCGATTAAAGTGACAAATGTTGGGAGTGTCGATAAACAATTTTTGTTTTAGAGAAAAGTTTCTTCAGGAATGTTGTCTAAAATAGGTATTTAAGGGGAGGCCCTTTTTGTGTGGGGTCGCAACACATACAGATGTCACTGTGTAGCGTGTACAAACCCTGGTGTCAGGATCATTGAGCCGCCTATGGCTTCTGACATATATGGCTCATGTATAGTAACTGATACCAACGGCTTTACGTGCCTTCCGAAGCACGGAATCCTCTTCCTTTTCGGTCAATCAGGTGATTCAGTCTGCAATGTCCTAACTAAACTGGGGAAAGTCTCACAAAGAGATATTTGTTCGACGAATCCCCACCGAGAATCGAGCCCGGAACCTCCGTAACGTCAGGCGAGCTTTTGACCACTTGACCACGGAGGCACTTAAAAATAGTAGTACCTATTGATAACTACATATTACACCCTGTAAAAACTCCTACAAATCAGTGTGACGCGGCCGGATGTGTGTTCACGGATCATAACCTGGCAATGGTACGGTGTCACACGAGAAACGCAGTGGAAATGCCTAGTGGAGTTGAGACAAGTTATACCTGTACCGGAATAGAAACTAGGTCGCTGGAGCGATCACTCGTCTTTAGTGACAGCTAAAGCAGTTACGCGTGTGTTATTTCAGGTGAATTGGTATATTAGTTGAAGTTTTACTACCGGATGTTGCCGGTCTAGGCACAGAGTAAATAATAGTACTAGGTAATCTAGGTAAATGATTAAATAAATCTTACCCAACGGAATCATCGTTTCTGGAGTTATTTAAAGTGATTTTATAAATTTGAGGAAGAATGTATACTAATCTATTCTCTATTCTGTAACATACAGTTCCCTCCCCAAATTACAATTCAAATGCAAATATTGCGTATTAGTAGATAATAATGACTACTATTAAAAATTACATCTCCTTATAAATTCTAAATCTTCAGCGGGTTCTTCTCCACAGCAGCGCACACATTGCGCGAACCTGCCAGTTATGTTCAAACTGATATCGCATCTCCTCTTATCTTTTAGACTTGAGACGAAAGCCGGTCTTGGTTTGAGCTAAGCTTTTTAGCTTCTTATATGACGTCATTAAGTGTTCCGAGGGAGCCTAAATGAATAAAAAAAAATGAATTCTGTTTGCGCGCTGTTGTAAAATATTTCGTCTTTTGTCGTAGCTAACACTGTGGTCGTAGCAAATGCTACGCGCCGCGCCGCTACGTCGTAGCAGAGGTCAGGCGAATAAAATACTCTTGGTAGTCACGCTTTATTTATTAGGCTTGGTCAAGTCAAGTTCAAGTGATCAAAAGATTAGTAAAATATTAAGAAAAATGTTATATTTCTAAGTTCATAAATATTGATCACACTAATAATAATTGATTGACGGCATACAAGGACGGATTTAGAAAAACACCACTGATTATTTGCGCGCTTTTCCCACTTTTCTAATCATTGAAACTGATAACAAAAACTTTACTTTAAAAATAGTACATCTCAAAAACTACATTTGTAGGCTAAATAAGCATTTTGTTTTGTAAATATAAAAATAGATCGTCAAAATAACCTAAATACAAATAGAAAATTTAAAATCGTGATATGATGTAAATGTTACTCTCAGACCCGTTTAAACCTGAAATATCGGTGCTAATTTTGACAGATACGCGATAAAATTAATAAAGTGCGGACGGATGATATACAGTAGCATCGTATATGACGCACGAGTGACATCAAAGCCACCGTGGACGGATGGCATATGATCGTTGGAGCGTTGAACTTCTGCTCGGCTATTGGGACCTTGTATCGACTTCATTCTAGACAGCTTGATTCAGTGCTCAAATCGAAATGTTACGTAAACTATACGATATATTATTTTTACTTGAGTGGAAACAGCTGCTGATTCAAGCACGTTTTGCAGACGTGATGACGCCATGATCTGTACAGATATTAATGAAAAGATGTATCCGCGCAAATATTATAAATGTGACAGTAACCCTGTTTGTTACGCGTTCCCGCCTAAACGTCTAAACTAATTGTAACAAAAATTTGCAGAATGTAAAAAGTAACTGAAAGTGACTGTTGAAGGTTACTTTTTACCGCGGAAAAATATCTTATCTGATAAATATTTTGACAGTACGGGTGCAGTAACTTTGTCAACTTCTATATTTTAATTATCATTTTTTGCTGATTCTTTCGCTACCGTTATACATTTATGATACTTTTCCGTGCGATATATAATGCACCGCCGCCGCCGCGCCGTCCTAATAATCCAGATTATACATATTATATGCATAGGTTAGAATGAGTGATTTGGCGGGAAGCCGCTGGTTGCGGGCAGCGCAGGACCGATCGTCGTGGAGAGGAGACCTTTGAGGGAACCCTTTGTCCAGCAGTGGACGTCTACAGGCTGAAATTATGATGATGCTGATAAGTGATGATACCACACCATTTATGCACCAAAATTCTACACATGATTCGATTTAATTTTCGATTCGATTATTAGGAGTTTTTTAAATGATTAACTTTTTTTATTGTTATAAATAAAAAAGTAACAGAAAAACACAAAATTTATAAAAAGTAAAAACAAAACATCAACAATTAATTATCAAATAAACCGCCCCGAATCGTGCCCAACGGGAATGTCCCCATCACACTGGCGGCGGCGTTTCCACGCTGTATCGCCAGTTCGGCACGGGGCGCGGTGGTCACGGGTGGCGAGGATTTTTTAGATCGTCCAAAGTAGAACACCGAGTGAGCCGAGCCTACTATTTGGTATTCTGTGGCCGAGCCGAGTTTAAGTCAACTTCTTTAAGCTTATCAATTGACTCGTCTTGATTGGTAGTTTGTCTTGTGTTGAGGGCTGACCATAACCCGATATGGCAGCGTGCCACTGGCTGCGCGCGCGGTTCACCTGGCAGTGCGCATTACGGGCGTGCGCGGGCGCTGCATCTGCGCGCTATTCCCGTCACACACATCACTGGCCACCTTTACAAACACCACTCTAGGTGTAGGGGTGATATAGTATTAAAGAAAAATAAATAAAATCAAATCTTTTCTCTGATGTGTTGATAGAATTGGGTCACTTAATATTACGTCTTTATATAAAAATTCTTAAGTGGCACCTCGAAAATCTTAAAATCACATAGAGGCGTGGAATATCTGCGTGGCAAAAAAAAAAAAATTTGGACGAAATTTTTAAGGTGCCGCCTTAACCTTAGTCTATATATTATGGGAAAAATTATACATTAAGGAATACGCGGGATGGAAAGCAGTACCTAATGCCGGAAAACGTGTCTAAATCGTAGCAAGCAATAAATAGATAGATAAAACGTTGATTGCATTAACTAACACACACACGAATACAAACAAGCAATAACACAACATAGTAACAACAACAAAATCAACAGGGAGAACAAACATGATCAAAGTTTCTAAATTATTAAGAAGAATCCCCTTATGGGTGCAGTATTCAAAAGTGGAAGGCAGTGTCTCTACCTACCCCAAGGGTAGTGTGTTTTTTTATTTGTTTTTGTCTGCAACCCTATCTACACCACGTGTCATCGTCCCCATCTAGATTGGCGTCTCGCCGATACAATGGTCGTGTGTTCACAGCGTCATCGCATACGATACGAACATTGATTACGAAACGCAAGTCACTTGATCGGAACTAATTCTAATTAATAACAAACAGAATTTGAGGACTTTACGTCAGAGCGCCGCCTATATTCGCGTATGAAGCGATTTGGTCAAAAGTAAAAATGACAGAGTTTTGTGATTGATGAAATGAAATGAAATGAAATGAAATGAATTTATTTGTTTACAAAAATTACAATTCGTGATGCACTAGTACGACTTACTGAATTTCAGTTTCCACTTCATCGTCTTCTCGACAAATGGTTCCTCTAAGGATTTCTACAAGTACTCATGGAATAGGTTTAGTTAGTACTTATAACATCCTTGGGTTTAGCAAGTAGTCTCCTAAGTCTGTGGAACATTATATAATCAAAATTTGACATTGACCATCTAGCATCCTGCTTACACGTGTGATAATTTATATTTTTTGCTATTTGTCTATCGCTGCTGTCGTAGGCACGTTCGGGTATCACTTGATTTAGGAGAAGACCTCATTTCGTAAGAACACGCAAGGATTTCCACCGTTGGCTTCGACTGTCAGCAACGCAACAACGGTCCTTGTAACCTACGCCAGGGCGCTGTTAGGCGGCATCACGCCCAAATTCTTGGTTCACCTTTTAACATCACATGTCTACGTTATGTCTTCCGGTATATGGTTATCACTCTAGGATTTTTTTACCTTATAGATTTATCAGTTGTACGTCCACTGCCATAAGTTTAGGCTAGCTTTAGTCAGTCTATTTGCTTGTCACGTTTGCTCTCCAAAAGATCGAATGGAACTAACTTTTTGAACAACCCATCCACACTGTGGTTTCTCAAAATTGAGATATATATCTTTATCGGTCATCCTTGGCGTCACACTTTGCTTCACACAAGTCTTGTCACTAAGTCTTGTTATAGTTGTTAGCACTTGTAAAACTGACCTAAGATTCAGGTGTCGTCAGCGTTATTAATAAAGCTTTAGTCGATTTCAATTCCGAATGGTTGACGGTTTGGCACACAAATGCGTCGCATAATTGAATCTTTTGTTCTTTGTCAAACTTGATTTAGAATATTAAACAAGCGATTATTAGAAGATCGCCGCGTTACGTGAGCCAGGTTGGGCGCAAACTTCCTGGTTTCGCACTTTGGCCCAATTGCCTTTGAGTGGGAGCCAAGAATACGGAGAAAGCGCGATATGCCAGTTGTAAAATGAAATCTTAGAGCCAGGGTTGCCTCATTTACGATTTTCTGATGATAGCTAAAATTTTTGCTTGGTACAAAATACGAAATACGAATTTAAAAGTGGTCATTACTCAGGTTGGGATGAGAAAATCGTGTAGCAGTCATGCATGCGTAAGTTAAGTTATTTTGGATGATGTAGGTATAGTACTCGTATGTTCGATAAAAAAATCGGCAGTCAATATCAACAAACAAAGAACAATCCAATTCAGTGCGTTCTCAAGTGTTGAGCATACATATAATCATGTTACGTTGATTGCTTCATAGTGAAATATAAACAAACTAAAGATAATAAAAAAAATATAAACGAATAATCTACTTCGCTATGCAAATGGTCAACCTCATTCTATATAGCAGCCCTGGACGCGCGCGGTTGACGCGGGTGCTTCCCGCCACATTTATCACGAAGCTAATGCCGCTAATTTTGTTTTTGTCTATTTGTTAAGAAATGTAGGTGTCGCGATATGAGTGGTGGAGTTACTTTACGACACCTCTGGACTAGATTCCAGCCGTGCGTTACGAAACACACCCACTAAACTTATATGGGACATCAAACTGAAAATACCTGGTTATATGGGCTACTCGTAAAGTTGGTTGCAAATTGGATTGGTATCGGTAACAGTTTCTTGAGAAATTGTTATTTTAATAGTCAAAACTAAAAGCTTTTATAACCATAATGACAATGCACAACATTATCATCTAGTAGGTATTGGAATTCTGCCCAGGAATTTGATTATTATTTACCGTGAAAATGAGGCATTTTCCCGCGAATTATCTCGTAATACCATCTATTATCATCATAATCCTGTCAATTGCATTTTCATTGTATTTGGATGTGAATATTTTACCGGCATCTGCCATCTAGACAGACAACCAGAGTTTCTATCGCATACTATAGTACGAGTATTAGTAATATAGTGAGCTAGTGGTCGACTGAGGCCTATATACTATAGGTACACCCTGATTTCAGGGGGCTGTTAACGATAACAAAACAATCTATCTTTAGAAAAGGCTTCGACTGAAATGATAACCACGGTAATGATAATAAATGTATTGTTGAAGCTAAACCTAAATTTCCAGGTGATGTTAGCTGAGCTGCGCGACACGGAATACTACTACGCTGTGAAGTGCCTGAAGAAGGACGTGGTTTTGGAAGACGACGACGTGGAGTGTACGCTGATAGAGCGGAAGGTGTTGGCGCTCGGCACCAACCACCCTTACCTCTGCCATCTGTTCGCCACTTTCCAGACTGACGTGAGTTTTTATAGCCCTTCAGGTAACAATGCGCGTACCCGCCGGCGGGGCGCGGCCAAAACCAAAATCAAAACTAACAATCAGAGACGGAGCTCAGGCGTCGTCTCCTTCACGATGTTTATCCGTATCAACGCGCTAGGCCGTGGTCTGAGGCTTCCTCGAGCCGCCCCTAGACGCGTTGGTACATGACTACTTTGGGGTAGAGTCTTCCGCTCCCCCAAAAGTCCGATGATGCTTGATTCGTCGTATTTTGCGACACAAACATAGGTCAATAAAAAAAAAGTTTTTATAGGAAACTAACTGTCAGTCCTGTGGCTGCGCATTATTGTTCCTTTGTTGTAAAAAGCTCATATGAACCTTGTCCTAACAATAAGAACGCAACAAAAAAAATACAATTCGGTGCAGCCGTGTGTGTGAAATGATGCGAAGTTGTAGACTTCGGCGATAAATTTTGAAAATGTCTTTACTATAAACATTACAAAGATACAAGGAATACTTAGTGAAAAAACTGATTGCAATATATTGGTAGAATGCTATATGTGTACTATATCATTTACGTGCCCGTATTCTACAAATTTCATTGGAACAAACGAAGTAAACTAACGGCGTAACTTTTTAAAATAGAATAATTATTAAGAAAACTGACAAAGTATTCTACGCACGCCACACCTTACACCAAAATTATAATTTTTCCGAGAGTTATATTCCATAATTGGCGCCCAAAAAGGGACAGTGAAATTGGACCAATTTAAAATGTTGCAGTGCCATTTGTTCTTCGTGATGGAGTACCTGAACGGAGGTGACCTGATGTTCCACATCCAGCAGAGCGGACGGTTCCCAGAAGCCAGGGCGAGGTTCTACGCTGCTGAAATAGTGTCGGGACTCAAGTTCCTGCACAAGAGGGGTATTGTATACAGGTACGAACATAGGTACTAGGTATATTGGATGTAGGTAAATGGCGGCTTAGCAAATACTGAAAAGACATGCTTAGTGTTGACCATGTGTAGACTGAGTTTTGAGCAACTTTCCTAAAGAAACTATTCCCTATAAGTAACGGAAAATAGAGAACTATGGGAAGAAAAAAACGCTCTTTGTACACCCAGGTGGACTAATGGGGTGAACGGGTTTGGAGTGGAATTCTACACTCCGTACAAAATATTTATGTTGATTAGACAATTTGTACGGAGAAGTTTTTTTTTTTCTATTTCGGAAAAAAGTATCTTTAGGGAATTGTTGATCAGCAGGGCTCGTACGTAATTATGTACTAGCTGTACAAATACGTTAACTGTGCATGCCATTTCAGTTTTTGCTAAGCTTTCACCTCAGAATAACGAATAAATGCGGCTTTCCAACCTCTCTGGCTGTCACTAAAACCTTGTATGAAAATTTAGCATTACAATCACGGCTATGTTATTGCAAATTGAATCCGAATGAGTTCAGTACTTTTAGCCTGTAACATACTGACGAAATTCTGTACTATATCTATAGACTGTACCTACAGCAATTTACCAATTTAGTTTTTTTACAACAACAATTTCACGGGTGCTGACTGTAAAAAATAAATCATAGGTTGTAATTCTTCCCAAGATAGAAGGGAAAAGGAAAAGAGGACGACCTATAAGGACTATATAGACCAAATTAAGGAAGGAATAGATGTCATGTCGTACCAGGGGATCAAACAGAGAACGGAAGACAGAATAGCGTAGACTCCACCGAAAAGAGCGCGGCTCTTAAATATGATGAAGAAGATGTATAATTCTTGACAATTACGATAAATAGGTATTTTTTTTGTATTTCAGAGACTTGAAGCTGGACAACATTCTCCTGGATTTCGACGGGCACGTGCGGATCGCCGACTTCGGCATGTGCAAGCTGCAGATCTACCTGGACAAGACTGCCGATACCTTCTGCGGCACACCCGACTACATGGCTCCTGAGGTAGGCGATGTTGCTTGTGTGGACTAGCAGGGCATTCCATTGTGTCAAACGGTCGAATTCTTATTTATCTATTCTCCTCTCTATACTTCTCAATTTCCTACTTCTGCTTCTAAGCAGTGACGAAAGTTTCTTGCCAAACATATAACCTTCCACTAGTATATTATAACTTCCCATACCAGTTGTCTTAACTGCCTAGCAGGGCATTCTATTGTGTCAAACGGTCGAATTCTTATTGTATCTATTTCTTAATTCTCCTCCTACTTCCAACGACGAAAGTTTCTTAACAAACTTAAAACCTTTAACGAGTATCATAACTTCCCATCCCAGTTTCTTCTTCACGTTTGTCCCCCTGGATTTAAAGAAATCTTTCATAGCTTTACTTTAAAAGTTTCCAAAAGATTTGACCTAAATATTTTCATATCTCGTAAAGAGACGATTGCAACAAAAAGTAGTGTTGTTTTCAGGGTCACATTCTTCTTCTAATTAATTTCCGAAAATTTATCTGTGAACTCTGGGCCATCATATTGACTTAGTTTAGCTGCTGTTGATAAAGAAGTGATAAAAGAACAGACTAAATGCCTTCTTTCCTCTGTTCCAGATAATTAAAGGACTGAAGTACAACCAGACGGTTGACTGGTGGTCTTTCGGCGTGCTGCTGTACGAGATGCTGATTGGCCAGAGCCCCTTCAGTGGCTGCGACGAGGACGAACTCTTCTGGTCCATTTGCAACGAGATCCCCTCCTACCCGCGCTTCCTCTCCACCGAGTCTTTGACCATTTTAACCAGGGTAAGTTTTGTGTCTTGCACTTTTAAGTCCGGTGAAGCTTGATTCGTCGTCCGGTGAAGCTTTTTCGACACAAGCATAGGTCAAATAAAAAAAAATCTTGTGTTTTAATTTCAACAGATAAAGACTTTTACTTGACAAAGGCCTCTTCCAAAGATATATACAGCGTTTGTTAACACGCCTGCCATGATATCGTTTAAGTTTCATTCGACAGAGTTTTTCGGTTCATTAGCATTCGAATTCAGTCTCAGAGTATTGCATAGATTTTCCACTCATGATCTTCCAAGCGATCTTGTGAACTGCCGCGCGATATCGCCGAATTAGTAACAAACAATCTTTTAATACCTACTTTTCCTGTGATAAATTCTTATAAATCACGACACGCACGAAATATAGGTAATTGGAACGCAAATGTTTATTTCAAACACATTAAACTAATTAGTCACATAAATATTATTAGTGCTTCTTGGTAATACAAGAATTTTCCTTATGTAAATAAATAGAGTGTCTAGCTAAGTAAATAGATTTAAGCGTTGCAGCCAAGGTAAATAATGTCTAAATGAATATTCTGAATTTGACTAACTGAATTCGATTATTCATCTGAGTTACAAAAGATCGTACTTATTACGACATCTTACGCCAAATGAAAAGAAAATTTGGTTTATTTTTCCGTGAGACATTTTAAATAAATAGCGTAATACATACTATTTTAGCTGAAAATGTTGTGGGGCTATGTTATTCATAGTACCTATTTGGTACGTTATCAGCATAATTACGTCCCCACCCCACCGAGGGGCTCAAAGTTACCCTACTTGCTTGCTACACGGGTACATGAATTTCGTCTGTGTGTGTGCATGCATGTTTTGTGTCTTCTTTATTATATCGATAAATGAGTGTGAAGTAAATAAGAGGGGTGTTATAAGTTTGACGTGTGTGTCTGTCTGTCTGTCTGTGGCATCATACGTAGCTCCTAAACGGATGCTCCGATCTTGATCTAGTTTTTTTGTATTTGCAAAGTGACACAATCGAGAGTGTTCTTAGCTATGAACCAAGAAAATATCTTCAGCCATTTGAAGATTATCAGCTCATTTCTAGGTGTTGAAAGGATCAAGTAACGGTTTTGTGTCGGGGGTTAATACAATTTTGAATTTAATGTTATAAATGAACATGGTATAGAAGAAAACAAGGTCTAACCATTAGACCACGTGACTGACACGAGTCTACGTCATTTTGCCTATTCATCCTTGTCGAATGCGTGTAATAGACAAGGATGAACAGCGCAAAATGACGTAGGCTTGTGTCAGGCACGTGGTCTAACGGTTAGACCTTGTTTTCATGGACCATGGTTGTGATTTTTTTTTTACCAGCATAATATGTTTGTTTCCAGTTGTTGGACAAAGACATGACGACGCGGCTGGGTGGCTCGGAGTGCATGCACGGGGACGTGCGGGACCAGGAGTTCTTCCACGCGATCCACTGGGACCGGCTCGAGAGGCGCGAGCTGGACGCGCCCTTCAGACCGAGAGTGGTACGTTTACTATTACCTATACAGGGCGTCCCACGGCTATGCCACATGGAGGGAAAGTACCTTAAATATTGTAGATAGAACATTTTACTGAAAGAAGACTTTATTTAATTCTAAAAACTATCAAAACTGCATTCATATTTTTTTTATAATTACATGGTTGAACCGGGAATCGAAGCCGCTACACGAGAAAAAAAAGTAGTTTTGTATTAAAAATGTTAAAATACATAGTCTTCCTTTTATTTCTGACACCATAGTGTCATAACATATTATTTAGTAAAAAATAATCCTTATGATGAAGCCTATCGATCGGTATGATAAAACTACAGGGTATTTTTTTTTCTCGTGTAGCGGGTTCGATTCCCGGTTCAACCATGTAATTATTAAAAAATGTATGAATGCAGTTTTAATAGTTATTAGAATTAAAATAAAGTCTTCTTTCAGTAAAATGTTCTATCTACAATATTAAAGGTACTTTCCCTCCATGTGGCATAGCCGTGGGACGCCCTGTATATCATTCATTCAAAATAAATTCATTCATCTCCCATTTGAATGAAAGAGACCAACAACTTAAAGTTAGAGATTTTAGCGGCCACGGCCATTACCCCTTTCCTTCGTTACAGAGGCACCCACTGGACACGCAATACTTCGACCGCGCGTTCACCGGCGAGCGCCCGCGGCTGACGGCGGTGGAGCCCCAGGTGCTCCGCTCAATGGACCAAGCGCCCTTCAGGGGATTCTCATACACCAACCCCAACGCTACCGACCGTTAGATCTAATTCAAACCCGGTCTTAGAACACGGTTTAAATTTAAACAAACGGCCGCGTCTGGTCGGTTTCAAATGACGTGATCGTTTTCGATTTTGCTATTGGTGGAAATGTTATCGAACGTCAATTTAAATAAACGGATCGTAACGATTACAGAACAATTTGTTTAGAATTTGAATTCCGGCAGAATAAAGTTCGCGCTATTATTGGCTATAGCCACAGATAATATAATACTAGTTACACTAGTACTAACTATAGCTTTCTCTAGCTTTCTATTGGCGCTCGGAAGCCAAGAGAGAGTTAGAATAGAAGGGTTTTCAACGAAACATGGCGACGACCTATGGCATCAAAATTTGTGTAAAAAAATTGTAATTATAATTTAAATAATATGTATTCGAAATTATGTTAGTGTAGTTATTACTTTACTGCCTAACGGAATTTAGAACAACAGTTTTCAATGCATATCAATTATAATACGAAAAAAAAATTAAGTGTCTGGCACACAAATTAAGTAATTTTTATAGAATTAGACGTAATCTAAAATTAGTTTTAAAATAATATAAACATTTATAGTGAAAGTAAGCGAAATAAATAAAATAACTTCTTTAAAATAGGCAGGTATGTCATGTCATTAAAGTTGAAGTAACATTTATTAGCCTTTGTAAATAACTTTCCTGCCTTCGGGTGATTCTATGATTGTAGGAGGAAAATAAATAATAATTTAAAAAGTGTTAAAATTATGATGATGTTGTGACTATTTAGATTCAAGTAAAGTAACCTAATTTAAGAGTTCTTACTGTTGCAAAACACTCAGCACACCAAAAGGACCTAATGCAAAATGTCCGATTGGCATAATGTCAACTCCAAAATATTCTCGAATTATCAGATACCTGCACAATAATTTCGAATAAACTAGTTTTTTAGAATAATGAATAAACTTTGATATGGCATCGTAAGTAGCAGTAATTTTATCTTTCAATGAATCTCGTTTTGATCTGTTGTTAGTTGCCAAATATGTTGTGTCACGAGTGCAGGCTCGCCTTACTTGTAGTTGTGTGCGTGTAGACACGCGCGCTTGTGTGCGTACTACTAAACTGAGCGCTACGCACACAAACACAATGTGCTCACACAACACACACACAAGTATGGTACGCCCACACTCGTGAGATAAAACATCTGTACTAATAATAATACTAGTCATAATATTATGGAGTCCGAAATAAAAATAGTTTGTATTCAACTTGTTGTA
The DNA here is from genome assembly GCA_948473455.1 of Teleiodes luculella. Taxonomy (NCBI): domain Eukaryota; kingdom Metazoa; phylum Arthropoda; class Insecta; order Lepidoptera; family Gelechiidae; genus Teleiodes; species Teleiodes luculella. Next base: position 13,297,866 of record OX419588.1, on the reverse strand, counting down.
TATTGTTTGTTAAATAAAGGATACAATCACAATTCGTATTCTTTTTATACTTGCAGTTACAGTTTTTGTAAATGACTGTCTTTTTTATAGTTCTATTGTATTTTCTGGCACTATGAAACGATAAAATAACAAATATTAAAATATACAATAGAACTAGCGAAAACACAGTGTTTTACTATAAGATCCATAAAAGACTTACTATACAAAGCATATTGCATGTTGTAATAATCATCTTAGTGGTACAGTACGCGCGCGAGTTGAATGCATTTGTTTACTTACTTTCTTTCTCGATACCAAAATATAACTTAGTATTATATCGTTTCTTTTTATGGTCTTGTAGAGAGTATGGTCAGTTTTATTAAAAGAACTTACGTATAGCTATTAACTCAAAATTTAATGAAACGCCGACTGCATTCATCTCGCGCGCTTACTGTATGCATTGCGATTAAATGTTTAAATTATAAAATGTGATACAATCAGGTGTATAACATTTAGAGATGTAGCTATACCTACAATAGAGCAAGAAGGCCTACCGTTCTCTCGTTCTATTATATAGTTGAGAACTTGCAAGTTATACAGCAGATTAAATGTAGAGGCACTTTGTTATCTGTTAGCGTCAAACACTTAAAAAAATACTATATTATTCTTTTTTATTAAATTCATATAAAAATATTTTTTTCTCAATGAACTTAAAAACAATCATTTCATGTAAAAATTACAGTTAATTTCTCATTAACTAAAATACTTAATCTAATACCTATAATTCCATGGCGAGATATGTTTAACGTTATAAAGTAAAACAACAACAATAATAATTTCTTACACGTCATCACAACACAGTTCTAAAAGACAAGTAGGTAAAAGATATATTTCTAGGAACCTAAGTGATATTTTTTTTTCGTATTGACCCATTTCTACTGCTTCCCAATTCTACAGATTTTCAATTCAACAGATTCCCATTTCTACTGCTTTCCAATTTTTTAAATAGTTATAGTTCTTGTCACTTTCTTATTGGATAGAAGCGTGTATTTTAAAGGCTGTTTAGTGAAGACTTAGCAAGTACTGAACAACAACTGAGCAACTTCCCCGGGTAAACTTTTTAGAAACAAAAAAATTCGTCACTCGCTTACACAATATTAAGATTGTCCGATACAAGAAGGATGAGACAGATTCAGATCTTAATACTTATTTTTTACCCAAATTACAAGAGATTTCGATCCACAAGGTATGAAAATAGGCTTTTAGCTTTTACTTCTAAACCCTGAAAGAATTATGACGTCACATACCTACCTACCTTAACATATTCAATGACAATATTAAATTACTACTAAAGTATTGTGAGATAATCATAAACTTCATTTTTTCTGACATAACATGCAAAATCCCTTCTTAATCAATCAAAACCATGTCATCGGCAAAAATACTCCTTATCCAAACCTATCTGGTCGTGTACACACTGAGGGTAGGTGAGGGTGAGTCTGTACACGGCTTGGTGTGTCGCGACGAACAGGATCTGTGCGTACAAGTCTTCATACACCTCCACGCCCACTATCGAGGGGTCTTCATCGTCCACTGTTGGGAAGTCTGCACAGTCCTTCACGTTGGTGCTTATTTCGCACGTACCCTTCTGGGTTAGGTTGTCCGGAATGCATATTTCAATCTGAAAGGTAAATAAATGTGTAATGTATAGGTTTAAATAATGTGATTTTATATATTAATAATTTATGTAATAAATATTCATTTCTAAATAACATTAAAATTATAAGTTGTTAAACGATTCTGGTAGTTGTGTCGAATGCTATTGGCGCGTTTGTGCGCCTACCGTCAGAACTGTCAGAAGTCTATAAATACGGTTGGCTTGCCAGAGTGGGGGTCAGTTCGATTGTGGTCATCGCTGTGGCAAGTCTACTGGAGTGTTCTGTAGTAGTGATATAAGAGTGTGATTAAATATATACAAGTGACTCTGAAATATATAAAGTGATTCTGAAATATTGCGTGAGTTTGATTTCTACAAAGTGGCGACGAGGATAAAACTGTGAGTATTATTGATATTTGAATTTATCTCTGGAGTTATGAGAAATTTAAAAGCGTTTTTATTTGAAAAGTATAAATACTTTTGTTTATATCTTTGGCATAATTCAAACGTCATAACCATAAAGTAACGGACACTCGTAAGTCGAGATGGTCTGATATTAACGGATACTCATAAACTGTGATGGTCTAATATCAATGGACACTCGTTAATGGAGATGGTCCGAAAATCAACGGACACTCGTAATTCGAGACGGTCTGAAATCAACGGACACTCGTAATTCGAGATGGTCTGAAATCAACGGACACTCGTAATTCGAGATGGTCTGAAATCTACGGACACTCGTAATTCGAGAAGGTCTGAAATCAACGGACACTCGTAAAATCGAGATGGTCTAGCAATAGACATATTTGTTATTTGATGGATGGTATTTGTAAATGACAATGACTTTGAATGGTGCCAATCGTTCGTAATGTTTTTTTTCCAATAATGTAGGTAGATATGTGCCTAGTCAGTCCATAACATCGTCAAAATTAACAATAAACGTTAGAGATACGTTACAGTAACTGCCATGATCTATTGCTACCCAGCTGCGCCACAATAAATGTTTTTTTTTATTTATTTATTTTTCACTGTTTTAACGACGTACGTAAATAATGTACGTCTGACGTACACTTTGTAATTAATTCATTGCGAGGTTGGGTGGTGGCGCAGTTGTGGAGTATTAGATAGATTTTTGCCGGGTGGATACCTAATTCTGAATCAAGTTGTACTAGCCTATTTATTTATTGTAGCTCATACTTACCTATGATTATATTTCAGTGATAATGGTTTCGAACATAGTACCAATTGAACCATTTGATAGTGATGGAGATCCACTTAGTCTTGGTGTAAGGTGGGAAAAATGGAAACGTGGTCTTCAAATCTACCTGCAGGCGACTGACATTGACGATGCAGTCAGGAAAAGGGCTGTACTATTGCATTCAGGTGGATTGGGCTTGCAAGAAATCTACTACAATATTCCAGGAGCTCATATAGATGAAGACAGTGAAGAAGCATTTAAAGTGGACTTGTTCGCAGTTGCTTTAAAAAAGTTAGATGACTATTTTGCTCCAAAGCAAAGCCGTGTTTACGAAAGGCATATACTAAGACTTGTCAAACAAGAACCAGGAGAGAAATTTGATAAGTTTTTAGTACGTTTGAGGAAACAAGCAGACAAATGTGCATTTAAGGATAAAGAAGCAAAAGAAGAAAGTTTAATTGATCAAATAGTAGAAAAATGCTCATCCACGGATCTTAGGAAGAAAATCTTGAAGGAAGGTGACAGTTTTACTTTGCAAGACATAGTTGAAGAAGCCAATGCATTGGAGAGTGTCAAAAGACAAATGGAGGAGTTTGATGTAAGGAATACGATTACCAACACAATTAATGAAGTAACTGCAAAAGGAGACAGAGCTGCTAAAACTATGACACATGAAAAGGTGAGCAAGAAGCAATGTTCTAGATGTGGCAATTCAAAACATTTCGCTAATGACCCAAAATGCCCTGCGTTTAGTGTGGTTTGTCATAGATGTGGGTACAAGGGACATTTTATGAAACAATGTCGAAGTGTAAGATTTAAAAGAGCAGGTTCTCGACAAAATACTTCAATGCAACCACCTTCGAAAAAGGTTAAAAGTAATACTGAAAAGGTACATTGTGTAAGTGACAATGTTGATTACATTTTTCATATTGACGATGATAGTTCAACTATTAACTGCAGTTTGGGAGGAGTGTCTGCTAATCTATTAATTGATTCTGGAAGCAAATGTAACCTGCTAACTGACAAAACTTGGGAAAAAATGAAATTATCACGGATCAAGGTCTTTGATCAATCTAAATCGACGGATAAAGTATTTCTTCCATATGGAAGCAACGAACCTCTGACTATACTGGGGTCATTCAAAACATCTATTCGGGTAGCAGACAGAGAGGAGAATGCTACCTTTTACGTCATCAAGGATGGAACCAAAGATCTTTTGGGAAAAGAGACATCTATTCAAATGGGACTGTTAAGAATTGGACTTCCGGTAAATAATATTGATACTTTTCCCAAATTTAAAGGTGTTTTAGTGGAAATCCCAATCTATGAAAACGTGAAGCCAGTGTGCCAACCCTGTAGAAAAGTCCCGATCCCACTTGAAGATAAAGTAAGTGAAAAAATTGAAGAACTAATAAAGTTAGACATTATAGAGGAGGTTCGGGAACCATCCAGGTGGGTTTCGCCAATTGTCCCGGTCCTGAAAGAAAATGGTGACGTGCGTCTGTGTGTTGATATGAGGAAGGCAAATGCAGCAATCGTACGTGAAAATCATCCATTACCAACGATGGACCAATTACTTCCAAAGTTTAGAAAAGCGAAATATTTTTCACGAATCGATGTTAAAGATGCTTTCCATCAAATCGAAATTCACCCTGACTCACGTCATGTCACTACCTTTATTACGAGTAAAGGTATGTATAGGTACAAAAGGCTCATGTTCGGCATCTCTTGTGCTCCTGAGATTTTTCAAAAGACGATGGAAAGAATTCTTTTAGGATGTGAAGGTACCGTAAACTTCATAGATGATATTATCATTTTTGGAAAGGATCAAGAAGAACATAGTCTCCGGTTGCAACATACTCTAAAAGTCCTAAAAGACAACAACATTCTTCTAAATGAAAGTAAGTGTGTATTCGGCGTACAACAGATCGAATTTTTGGGCCATGAATTGTCTGCTGAAGGGGTGAAACCCCTGGATAAGTATATATCTTCCATACAGAACTTCAGAGTACCTGCAACGATTGAGGAGTTACAAAGCTTCCTAGGCTTGGTCAACTACGTCGGAAAATGGATCCCTAATTTGGCCACACTTACCGAACCACTCAGGAAATTATTACGCTTAAAGGTAGGTAAAAATTCTTTAATCTCAAAATTCTGGGCTGATGAACAAAACAGCGCGTTTGAAGAGCTTAAATGCAGATTGTCAAACATTCAAAACTTAGGTTATTATGACCCAAATGATAAGACTCAAGTTGTAACTGACGCTAGTCCAGTTGGATTAGGTGCTGTTTTGATCCAAACCGACTCGAACGGACCTCGTATTGTTGCTTATGGAAATAAAAGTTTAACCGATTGTGAGAAAAGGTATTGCCAGACCGAAAAAGAGGCTCTTGCCATAGTGTGGGCGGTCGAGCATTTTCGCATTTACTTATATGGTAAGGAGTTTGAACTAATAAGTGACCACAAGCCTTTAGAAATTATATTTGGTCCGAATTCCAAACCATGCGCACGCATCGAAAGGTGGGTGTTAAGATTACAGTCTTTTAACTATAAAGTCATATATCGACCGGGAAAGACCAATATTGCCGATCCTTTGTCCAGATTGTGTAAGCAAACAGATGCAATAAACTTCGGAGAGACCAGTTACGTCAACCAATTGGTACAGTATTCCACTCCTGTAGCGGTACCACTGAAAGACATCGAAACGAGTTCTGCTGAGGATGTCGAAATTCGCAAAGTGAAAGAAGGTATATATGAACATACTTGGGATCCCTCAACTGCTGGATATAAGGTGTTTGAAACGGAACTTTGCTTCAGTGGAAATATTTTACTTAGAGGTAATAAGATAGTCATTCCCGAAAATTTACGCCAACGAGTACTAGCAGCCGCACATGAAGGGCACCCAGGTATAGTAGCCATGAAGCAACGACTGCGAACGAAGGTATGGTGGCCTAAAATTGATAGAGATGCTGAGCAAATGGTACGTAATTGTAGGGGTTGTACTATGGTCTCGGCACCAAATCCACCAATTGCAATGAAAACTCGTGAATTACCTAAGGAACCTTGGATGGATGTGGCTATGGATCTTCTCGGTCCATTACCATCAAATGATTATATACTAGTTTTGATTGATTATTATAGCCGTTACAAGGAGATTAAAATCTTGAGAAGCATCACTTCTGCCGACATTATCAAAAGTTTAAAAGAAATTTTTTCGCGTCTAGGTTTTCCAATCTCAGTAACAGCCGACAACGGTAAACAATTCACTAGCGAAGAAATGAAATCTTATTTGAGTAAATGTGGGATAAAGTTATTTAATACCATTCCTTATTGGCCCCAAATGAATGGAGAAGTTGAAAGGCAGAACAGAAGCATACTAAAGAGACTTCGCATTAGCCAGGTGGAAAAGGGGAATTGGAAAGATGATTTATTTAGTTACCTGATGATGTACAACAGTACGCCTCATTCTGTCACTGGTAAGTCACCATCAGAATTATTTTACAGAAGACAATTCAGAGACAAGATACCTTCAGTAATTGGCATGGAAAATAAAGATTTAGATGCAGAAATGAGTGACAGAAACAGATTACACAAAGAAGTGGGGACGGAATATGCCAATCGGAAGAGAAAAGCAACGGAAACGCATGATATATCACAAGGAGACAAGGTAATAGTAAAAAATTTCAGCAGAGACAATAAATTAACGTCAAATTTTTCCCCATCTACTCATACTGTTATTAGAGCTAATGAAAGATCAGGAGACGTCATTATACGTAACGACAAAACTGGGCAAGATTTTCGTAGAAATATTGTACATTTGAAAAAGATAGATGGGAAATGGGAAATCTGTCCTTCCGCTTCAAATAATAATGATAAGCATGATGTTGAGGCGTCACATTTACAAAATCAAGATTCTGTAGTAGATTCAAACTAGAATGTATAATTTAATATAATATATACCTAAATATATTATGTATTTATGTGTGTTGCATTTTAAGCTTAGATCTGTATAATACCTACTTATACAACTTTAAGAAACCATACCATTTATTTTATTTGAATTGATTGATTGTATAAAAATTAAATAAAAATAAACAAAGGAAGAGATGTAATGTATAGGTTTAAATAATGTGATTTTATATATTAATAATTTATGTAATAAATATTCATTTCTAAATAACATTAAAATTATAAGTTGTTAAACGATTCTGGTAGTTGTGTCGAATGCTATTGGCGCGTTTGTGCGCCTACCGTCAGAACTGTCAGAAGTCTATAAATACGGTTGGCTTGCCAGAGTGGGGGTCAGTTCGATTGTGGTCATCGCTGTGGCAAGTCTACTGGAGTGTTCTGTAGTAGTGATATAAGAGTGTGATTAAATATATACAAGTGACTCTGAAATATATAAAGTGATTCTGAAATATTGCGTGAGTTTGATTTCTACAAAATGTTTAAAAAAAAAAAAATTACCTAACTAAAGCCTGACCAAAGAAATAAGAAACCTGCTCTGGGGGCGCCACGTGTATATTTTTACGACTATGGCAACAATTTCCCTTATAAAATTAGTTCCATTGAAATTCCGCAATATAAATAAAATATGTGGGACATCTCACACACGGCCATCTGATCCCAAACTAGGCAGAGCCTGTACTATGGGTGTCAGGTAGCTGATATACATACATATATAAATATACAACATCCAGACACAAGGCAAACACAAGTGCTCATCACACGAATGTTTGCCCTGGGCGGGATTCGAACCCGCGACCTTGTGCTTCGTAGGCAGACGTACTACCCACTAGGCTACGAGGCCGAGGTTTCTTATAATGTGAGTGTAATTTAAAAAACTATTTCATTTCCGTAAATCACTTATCGTGTGCGTTTCGAGGTTAACCTACCTCACAAACCCTGGTGTCAGAATCATTGAGCCGCCTATGGCTTCTGACATGGCTCATGTAACGACTACATCCGTAGATAGTAACCGGGACCAACGGCTTTACGTGCCTTCCGAAACACGGAATCATCTTTATTTTCGGACAAGGCCAGGTGGGTTTTTGTAATTCTATCCTGTCTATACATGCGTCGTCTTTAGCGAGGAAGTTATATAAACTTGTAGATATAGGTATTGACTAAAACCCTCCTTAAAATTAAAGTTAAAAAAGAGAGCCATGGAGTGCAGTATGCTAGGTCTGAAATTGAGTGATCGAGTCAGAAATGGTATACTGCGGTCCAGGACTCAGATTGCTGACGCCACCCAGGTTGCTGCCAAACTTAAGTGGAACTGGGCCGGACACGTCTGCCGCATGCCTCAAGACCTATGGGCAAAAGAAACCACGGTTTGGAACCCACCAACCAACAGGCGTAGACGTGGACGGCCGCGTAGGAGATGGCGGGACGAGCTTGATAGCTACTTAAAAGACTGGCCAGAAGTAGCTCAGAACAGGGAGCAGTGGAAGAAAAAGAGGCCTCCCCCCTTTGCCCAGCAGTGGGACAGTTTAGGCTAGATAAGATAAAATAAGTACCTTCCCGTCCAGGTAGCCCAGGATGAGCAGGTCGCCGTGCTGCGTGGCGCAGCTGAGCGCGGGGCACTCGATCACGATGTGCCCGTTTTTGTCCTCGTTTATCTTGAATTCCATGTGCCACGGCACTGCGGAACACGTTGCGTATCACTACATAGTATAAAACAAAGTCGCTTTCTCTGTCCCTATGTCCCTTTGTATGCTTAAATCTTTAAAACTACGCAACGGATTTTGATGCGGTTTTTTTTAATAGACAGAGTGATTCAAGAGGAAGGTTTATATGTATAATACATGCATAATATAGTTAAGGATAACCCACATTAACCACTTTCCCGTGCGGAGCCGGGGCGAGTCGCTAGTTATTTATAAATAAACCCTAGTTTACTTATTTTAATTTATTATTTATTGCACACAAACAATTTGCAGAGACGAACATTCAAAAGACTGACACAACAAACACGTTTATTTATCACTAGTTTTCCGCCCACGACCGATGATGGACCAACGTTACGTTACGTGCCTTCCGAAGCACGGAATCATCTTTCTTTTCGAATAATCAGGTGATTCAGACTGCAGTGTCCTAACCAAACTGGGAAAAGTCTCACAAAGTGATATTTGTTCGACAAGTTCCCGGGACCTCCGTAACGTCAGACGATCTTTTGACCAATCGACCACGTTGGCTGTTTTTAATAACCGTTGCGGTTACCTGACACCACGACGCTGATGTTCTGAAACATGACCTTGGCCCCGCTATAGGCGGGCACCTTGAGGGTTACCTGACACCACGACGCTGATGTTCTGAAACATGACCTTGGCCCCGCTATAGGCAGGCACCTTGAGGGTTACCTGACACCACGACGCTGATGTTCTGAAACATGACCTTGGCCCCGCTATAGGCAGGCACCTTGAGGGTTACCTGACACCACGACGCTGATGTTCTGGAACATGACCTTGGCCCCGCTATAGGCGGGCACCTTGAGGGTTACCTGACACCACGACGCTGATGTTTTGAAACATGACCTTGGCGCCGCTATAGGCGGGCACCTTGAGGGTTACCTGACACCACGACGCTGATGTTCTGTAATATGACCTTGGCGCCGCTATACTTGGGCACCTTGAGGGTTACCTGACACCACGACGCTGATGTTCTGGAACATGACCTTGGCGCCGCTATAGGCGAGCACCTTGAGGGTTACCTGACACCACGACGCTGATGTTCTGGAACATGACCTTGGCGCCGCTATAGGCGGGCACCTTGAGGGTTACCTGACACCACGACGCTGATGTTTTGAAACATGACCTTGGCGCCGCTATACTTTGGCACCTTGCGGGTTACCTGAGAGCACGACGCTGATGTTTTGGAACATGACCTTGGCGCCGTTATACTTGGGCACCTTGAGGGTTACCTGAGAGCACGACGCTGATGTTCTGGAACATGACCTTGGCGCCGCTATACTATGACCTTGAGGGCACCTTGAGGGTTACTTGACGTTTTTTATTTTTTGTTTTTTTAATTGACCTATGTTTGTGTCGAAAAAGTACGACCAACCAAGCTTTACCGGACTTGCGGGGGAGCGGAAGACTCTACCCCAAAAAAACAGTCATGTACCAACGCGACTAGGGGCGGCTCGAAGGAGCTTCGGACGCGCTTATAATGAAAAACATCGTGAAGGAGACGACGCCTGAGGGGCACCGTCTCTGATTATCAATTTGGATTTTGGTTTTGGCCGGGCGTTGTTACCTGAAAGGTAATTAAATAACGGTTACCTGACACCACGACGCTGATGTTCTGGAACATGACCTTGGCGCCGCTATAGGCGGGCACCTTGAGCTCGCCGGCGCGCTGGATCCTCTCGTCCATGTGTCCGTAGATGAGGCGCGACACCTCGAACTGCGCGGGGGTGATGTACGCGTTGAACCGCCGGTCCGGGACGAAGTTGCGACCACTTCTAAACGGGAACCGTGAACAATTATTCTGACCATATTGGTAGCATTACCGTGCAGCCGAACTTCTATTGGGCGTAAGTTCGCGCCATATTCTATACAGCACACATTGGGCCCGATTCTACATATTACGCTTTAACTTAAATTTAAAAGTCATATGTCCCTTTCACGGTCTTAAGAACAAAAAGGGACAGGTGATTGCCAACTTACATTTAGAGACGTCAAACATCGATTTTACGCGTAGTTTAGCAAGAATTTAAAAACATCCCGACTAAATGAAACTGAATTTGATAGCTGCGCTGCTTATTTTATATATCATTCATAATATAAAATAAGCATCGATATATATTTTATATATCCCCCATCCTTTTCGATTCCCATATGAATGAAAGAAACCAACAACTTAAATTTAGAGATTTTAGCGGCCACGGCAGAATTGAAATTATTGTACGCTTACCTATCCAGTTTGAAGACTAGGCCAGTTTTAAGCAGCATGTAAACGTCGTCATTGTACACGTTGATGTCTGCTATGGACTTGTTGCACATGAAGTAGCGCGCGAGCACGTACGACAGCCACCGCTTGTTGGTTTCATCCCATTTGGCGCAGCGCAGTATGTTCTGCTGGTTTAACATGTAGTAGCATTCCTCGTCTAAGCTGTAACCGTTAAGGTAAAATCCGTTAATATGAACATTCTTAGATTTTCGCGGGAAAAAAACGTGAAAATGTGTTATGGTTGAGCCCGGTGATGGCTGACCCATGCGTCAAACCTGTGGACGTGGTGCTGCTTGGGGGGACTGGTCGGCTCGAGTCGATTGCCGGTTGTTGTGCTTGTGATAGATTGATAGGTTATATTATATAGTTTAGTTTTTCTACTTTGACTGGTTGCTTTCCTCTAATTACATATTTCGTTTGCACTCTTTGTTATATTAATCAAACTGTATAAAGAAGACAGCCAAATCGTGAACTCACCTCGACGTCGAAAAGTGATTTGTAAAATCTTACTTCGAATAAACGCTTTTTGAATTTTGAACAGCTCATATACGTCCCCACCAAGGGGCTCGAGCCTACCCTAATGTTAGGGTGAATGGGCCTTAGTCGACCACGCTGGCCCAGTGCGGGTTGGTCATGAACACACAACCCTTGAATTTCTTCGGAGGTGTGTGCAGGTTTCCTCACGATGTTTTCCTTCATTGTAAGAGCGTTAAATAAACGTTCGAAAATCGAAAACACATTGGTACTTGCCGAGGTTTGAACCCGCGAACTTCTGAATGGAAATCAACGGGCTTAGCCACTTGGCCACCGACGCTCTAAGGTAAATACTAATATTTATTTACTTGAATAATAGCACTGTGAGAATAAAGGATAGCGACTTTTTTTTTATAACAACCAGCAATGTAGCATGCAGTCATACAGCCAAAACCTGAGTGAGAATAATGGACAGAAATTTTTAATCTACTGATTACAAACTTATTTTGAATGTACAGTAAGTAGTACATGCGGCTCGCTTCTACTGCTGCGCAATAACGGCGTTCTCTAGGTTAATATGTCCAGCCGCATGTGCTTCTACTGTATTTTGGTTTTTATTTTTTATTTCGGGTACAGAGTTTGTATCAACTATTATAAGTAGCAAAACACTTCATTTTTATGCGAAACAAATATATAACTACAACTAGCTCGTTGCCCATATAATTGCCCATATAATTTGAATTAAAAATAAAATAAAATATAATTATTACGTATCATTCTTCAATACCTACACAAGAAGTCTTGTGAACGGCACCTCCGTGACTAGCTTTCTTAACATTTTGTCTGACATGTAAGACAGTTCTGAAAAAGAAAACAATCATATAAATCATTATTAAAAATAACGTTTTCATTGGCATATTATTTTGATTTTTATTATATAGAATGATTAAAATATCGAGATTTTAGCGATAAACCGAGACCCGTGCATGACCATTTCATTAATTGAATATACGTAATTTTATGTCGCGATTATTGGCGCTTGGTGAAACTTTGTTGTAGTCAATCACTACATAGTATAAAATAAAGTCGCTTTCTCCGTCCCTATGTCCCTATGTCCCTATGTCCCTTTGTACGCTTAAATCTTTAAAACTACGCAACGGATTTTGATGCGGTTTTTTTAATAGATAGAGGGATTCAAGAGGAAGGTTTATATGTATAATACATGCATAATATACTTAAGAATAACCCACAATAACCATTTTCCCGTGCGGAGCCGGGGCGGGTCGCTATAGTTGTTAATAAAACGCTTGTACTTGTTTCACAGATTATTATTGTTTAATTGCTTTCCGCCCCTCATCCCTACGTGCAAATCGCGTTAACAGTTTTTCTCGTAACAATGAGGGATTTTCCCGCGGTAAAAGATAGCCTATGTGTTATTCTCATGTATAAGGTATATTATTGTAAAGTTTCATTAAAATTCATGGAGCAGTTTTTGCGTTAAAGAGTGACAACAAACATCCATCCATCCTCACAAACTTTCGCGTATACAATATTAGTAGGATTGTGCCCTAGTAGTATATTGTACTGATAGTTATTTACTTAATTATTATTATTCGTGTTGTGTTTTAATATGAATATTATTTATTATATTGGACCCCTGATGATGCTAACGAGCTAAACCAGCTGGGTTTACATCAAATAATGATCTCTGAAACCAGTACAAGCGTTTTGATAACAATGAAATAGCATTGGAGTATAAATATTACAAAAGCTGTTACAAAAATATACCTTCTTCTTCTTCTTCAGAATAGCCACTTTCTTCAGCATCATCCTGTGAATCATCTCCATTTTCACCAACGACGTGACCATTGCTGGCTCTTTGTTGAAAATTGTCAACATCAGCTTCCCCAGCATCTATGAGCTTCTTACTGACGTCTTCTAGTCGGCCATTTATGCGGTAATACTTCTTGAAGTAATCTTCATCCGACTCCAGTATAAGGATATCTGAAAATTTGGAATCCAAAACCGAACTTCGACAAGACTCTACTCCGACAAAACATAAAACCTAACCTAACCTAACCTACCGAACTTGTCGGAGTACCTAGTGTCTTGTCGGAGTAGAGTCTTGTCGGAATTTGCCAACACCGTCAGATTTTTTTGCAATCACGAGACCTAAAACTGGGTTTGATAGTTGTGCAAAGTATCCTATTCTCTATTTTATAATTAGTTAACGTCTTAGGGTTCCGCCAATATTATATTTTTTCCCATTGGAATGAGGTATTTTCCCGCGGTAAAAGTAGCATACACTGTGTCCTTGTCATCAATGCCGCATTGCGCGCATTCAGCCAATGACAGAAGACGGAGCGCGGACACAACGTCGCGTCGTGACGTCGTCTTTTCTCACCATCATCATTATTACAGCCGAGAAACGTCCACTGCTGGACATAGGCTTTTCACATAAGATATCCACAACACAACGACCGGTCCTGAGCAGCCCGAAAGGAAGCCACTGGTCCCGCGACCATCACCAGATCGTCGGTCCACCTTGTGGGGGGCCTGCCCACGCTACGCCTTCCGGCGCGCGGCCGCCTTTCGAGAACCTTCCTGCTTAACGGCCATCGGTGCTACGTCGTCGTCGGCTTTTTTACAGGCTGATAGATAGTTACTTCGCTTTTTATAACATTAATAAACAATTACATCTTTATAACATTAATGAAACTGTAAACTGTAGAGGTTGAAAATCTGTACATAGAAAAAAATTTGCTAAACACCGAATCAGGCAGGGGGATGTAAAAAGTGCTACAGAACATTATCCAGATTTCTTTCAATTTTTTTGTTTCTCTGTTTGCCTGTTTGTATGGGCTAATCACCGAAACTGTTGGACCAATTTCAAAGAAGTTTTGCATGGTGGTACCTTATATCCCCGGTCAGCATCTGAAATAGTTTTTACCGCGGGAAACTACACAGAAAATTCAAAAACAAAGCGGGCGTGGTCGCGGGCGGACAGCAAGTACCTTAAATCGTGGAGAAAACCCGTGAAAATGTGTGTTAGCTAGTACCTTTATAAACATGCAGGTATCTGATATCATTGTCCGACAGCTCGTAGTCCCACGCGAGGTCGGCTTGTTTAACAAAGCGCCAGCGAAGGTAGTTCACGTACAGATCTCGCCAGCCAAGTCTCGGGTTCGAGCGCCGGCGCAGGTCTATACCTTTGTTCACCATACCAGCTTGGGCTAACTCTTTCCATATTCCACGGTGCTGTAAATAAATAAATATAATAATCATTTATTTTTAAATACTATTACATTACATCAAAAAAAAAGAGGGAGACAACTCAAGAGATGGTCTGACGATATAAGATACTCTGCCGGCCCTTTGTGGCCAAGACTGGCGCGAGACAGAGAGGGGTGGAAAAAGCTGGAGGAGGCCTTTGTGTCAATAGGGCACACCAAAAGAGAGAAAGAACCTAGTGTGTAAGATTTTTTTGTATGTTGTATTGTAAGATGTAATCTTTTGGTAATAAAGGCTTTGAAATTGAAATTGACATTACATCACACTTACAATTAAAGCGCTTAATATCTAGAAATGGGCTAGTAGTGCTAGTACATAATATAAAGTTGTTTATTTAGCAAATCAACACCCAAGCAAAGCATATACAGGGCGTCCCACGGCTATGCCACATGGAGGGAAAGTACCTTAAATATTGTAGATAGAACAGTTTACTGAAAGAAGACTTTATTTTATTTCTAAAAACTATTAAAACTGCATTCATACATTTTTTAATAATTACATGGTTGAACTGGGAATCGAATCCGCTACACAAGAAAAAAAAATACCCTGTAGTTTTATCATACCGATCGATAGGCTTCATCATAAGGATTATTTTTTGCAAAATAACATAGTATCAGAAATAAATGGAAGACTATCTACAATATTTAAGGTACTTTCCCTTCATGTGGCATAGCCGTGGGACGCCCTGTATAACACTAAATTAAAAAATGTAATGACCCCTGACCGAAAACCGTTAATTGATTCTTTCAACAACTAGAAAAGAGCTGATAGGTATTCTTTAAATGGGTGAAGATATTTTCTTGGATCCTAGCTAAGAATACTCTCGATTGTGACACCTTGCAAATAAAAAAAACTAGACCAAAATCGGCGCATCCGTTTATGAGCTACGATGCCACCGGCAGACAGACAGACAGGCACACACGTCAAACTTATAACACCCCTCTTTTTCGTTGGGGGTTAAAAATGCTTGTGTTATGGCCATTGGTTGCATTTTTAACATGTCAGCTAATTAATATGACAGATTAATTAGCTGAGAGATATGTTGAGACATCACACAAAAGGCCATCTGAATCTGGCCAAAACTAAAAGGTAAAGCCTGTACTATGGGTGTCAGACTGCTGATCTACATACTTATTCTCATGGGAAAAACTATTAATGCGGGCGCAGCTGAAAGTTAGTATATACTAGCAAAGGACATGGATTTTTTTGGGCTATTATTCACAGAAAAATCTAACCACTATATAGAAAAAATATATAGATTCTAGACATAAAACTGAGTCCACATGTCCAGTTGTGGAATTTAAGTGCCCCCCATTTAGGAGATATTAATTTTTTTCAATGTGAAAAAGTTGTCCACTCAGCAAGTCTATAAAACGCACCTGCCACTACCTATCTCTTTCTAACACCTAGCTAAGGCTACTCTTGTCTTCTCTTTCTTACAAAATAGTTACTAAACCGCGAAAACGATTTATTCTGTATTCAAAACTTCAAAAATGAGCATAGCATGTGCTGTAAATGTCTCGCATAATGTCACTGAAAATCGTTTTCGCAGTTTAGTTAACTATTTTAATAACCTTGTAAGAAAGAGAAGACAAGAGTAGCCTTAGCTAGGTGTTAGAAAGAGATAGGTAGTGGCAGGTGCGTTTTATAGACTTGCTGAGTGTACAACTTTTTCACATTGAAAAAAATTAATACCTCCTAAATGGGGGGCACTTAAATTCCACAACTGGACCTGTGGACTCAGTTTTATGTCTAGAATCTATATATTTTTTCTATATAGTGGTTAGATTTTTCTGTTAATAAAAGACCGGGCCCCATACGATTTTTTTCCTGTCCTTTTTATATTTAAGGAGGTTTTTCTTTTTTTCAAGTTTTGTGAAGTTTGGTCATACCACAGAACATTTAAAAGAGGTTAGAAAGGCGATGTGGGCGGGGCCGGCGCGCCAAAACTATGAGCAAAACGCTCATACTTCACGCAAAGAAACGATCGCGCTGTCTAACTCACACATAGCTATAAAAATCTACATCAGTGTGTGTGCATGCGTATGATTCGTTTCCATTTGAAATCGCGTGATTGAGCGGCGCTATGATTGGCTAGATTTGAAATTGCAAATATGTGCGTAAACTTCATCTTTATTGAAGTACAGATGTAGTGGAGGTGAAAGGTGGGGTGGAATCGGCGACACCGGATTTCATACGGACGGCGCATTATCGCCATTCTAACCTCTTTTAAATGTTCTGTGGGTCATACCATTTAGACACTTTTCTTTTTAGAATCATTGTACCTCAATTAATTCATCAGAATTACTTCAATATAGAAACCACAAATATTATATTATGTGTCATTATCATTATTTATTTATTACGAACACAGACAATGTAGTATGTACTTTAAATAAACAAGTCATAATATCAGTAGGTACAATGTTTCCTTCCTGTAACTACTCATTCATATTAACATTGCTAAAATGGTAAATTAGTTTTAATACCAAACAATGTACTTACTGTTACCGTAAAATTTATAATATTACGGTCAAATCACTAACAATTCTTTAATTAATTTACTCACAACTTAATCATAGCAATTCATTAAAATGTTCTAGTTTTTAAATAGTTAGATTAGATAGAATAAATACATTTCCAAAAAATAACAAGTTGATAGTTTTTAACAATGTAATAGGTACTTGTGCTTCAGAAGACAAGAAATGCCGTTGGTTCCGGCTACTATTACTGAGACATCACAAAAGCGTTTGGCGCTTCTCACTCGAGGGTTTTAGAGGTAGATTAACCAATGTAATAAAAGTAAATTACCAAACCAAAGGCAGCTCAATAACTTCAAACCCACGTGATAAGATTGAGATTGTTTATTTATTGATGTTATATAAATATTTATTAGTATTATTGATGCTTGCTTATCAATTAAGCAACTTACCAAACCAAAATAGTTAACGGCGTCCCTCCAATGAGTATTCACCAGCAAGCAGTTCACCAGGTCTCCATGCTCTAGCGACTCGAAAACCATCAGCATGATGTCCAAAGGGCAATCGCTCCAGCTCCTCGGCTCTTCAGTGGGCCGCTGCATAAGTGGATGTTCGGTCACTTCAACCGCCACAAAAGTTTTTCTCCTCATCTTCACACCCGCAATTCACAGGAGCACCAAAGTAAAACTACGCAAAAGCAAATAACAGAAAGCTTACAGCATGCGCACAGGAATGTTTTCCTTGTGCTCATTTTATAATTATTTAGAAACGTGGGTAAAAACCCACGAGGATTTTAAATGGTAATTTTTCCTCAACTTGTTTTGCTGTCATTGTCATATTTGTCATTGCTGCACTCTCACCTCACTGTCAAAAACAGCTGTTGTTGTTATTACTTTTTCGTAGTCTTCCCAAAAAGCAAAGGCAAAAAAGCTTAGCCATACAGCTTAATCATATAAAATTATTATTATGTAAAAAAATACTGAAAAGAAATATTATTATTTTCCATCAATTAATTTTATTTTTCTTCCCTTCTTTCTCTATTTCCAGATTAATACAGATTTATTATAAACTAACTTTTCATTCCGCGGTTCCATCTGTTCTGTCTGCGTGCGTTAAAAGTTTTTCCCGGGGGAATGAGGAATTTTCTTGCGCTTAAAAGGTAGCTTATATGTTTTGTCCTTCCTCCATACTCCAAGAACAATACTTGCATTTGGTTGTGTGTGTCTTGTCTTACTTACTACCTACTTCAAGAATTAAAAAAAAGTAAAATGTCAAACTGTGTTGTCATTGGCGTGGTGAGGTTATGTTTCTGAATGTTTCACACTTTTTCTAGTTTTCATCCTAAAAATCTAGTTTTTAGCTTCAAAAATATCACAATAGGTTATAATGGTAAGTAAATCAAATCATGCTACGTTTTAATTAATTTAGCGATTGTCGTCGATCTTAGCAGTGAGTGCTACGTTTATCAACAAGATTTGTTTATTTATTTCATTATTTTTTCCTTGCTAAGCACCCTAGATTAGAATTTATATCAAATATTATTAAATTCATAGGTTAGATTTAATCGAATTAATTACATTCATTATTTGGCTAAAATTTCCATTAGCAGTCCAGGCTTTGGCGGTTCATGATTTTATGGCTAAGAGGTCTATATTTAAGAGGCATTTATGCAAAGTTTCAAGTCTAGGAGACTCATAGTTTTCGAGAAATTAATTTTCGAAAATCAACAAATTTGGTTAGAAAAAGGCCATGTTTTTTTTTTTTTGCGAGGTAGGGCGTTCGTACCGATTTCATACAGCCAAGTTTAAAGTTTCTTTTTTTCTTACTACTTTATTTTGCTTTACAATATATTAGAATTTTTATTTTTGTTAATGAAAACGGCTATAATTTCCATGAATATCCCAAGCTTTGGCGGTTCATGATTTTATGGCTAAAAGGTCTATATTTAAGAGGCATTTATGCAAAGTTTCAAGTTTAGGAGACTCATAGTTTTCGAGAAATTTATTTTCTAAAATCAACAAATTTGGTTATAAAAGACCAGGTTTTTTTTTGCGTGGTAGGGTGTTCGTACCGAGTTCATACAGCCAAATTTACGTTAAATGTCATGCAAAAATGTAAATAAATCAAGTAAGTTTCTTTTTTCCTTTCTGTACGAAACTTAAAACTACGTCATGTCATGTGACGTAGAAACGATAGTCTAGGCAGGTGCGAGCGAAGCGAGCACGGGACTTGGGGGCATCCCTACTTCGCCGGGTTAGGTTACATGATGACCCCCCTGCAAGCAGGCATGTTAAGAGTAAACATATATATTTAGTTTGAACGAAATAGACTAGGCGTGTGCGGAGCGAAGCGAGCACGGGACTTCGGGGCACCCCTACTTCGCCGGGTTAGGTTAGAAGGGTATGGCGGACGCCATTCCTCCGCCATACCCTTCGGAGTTAGGTTACATGATGACCCCCCATGCCTGCTTGCAGGCATGATAACCTTGAATATCTTAAAGACTTCTTTGTGAGGGGGAGGGGGGTTCCCCCAACTCCCCCCCCCCCTCCTAATTGTGGTATAATTAGTTACCAAATATGGCCTAATTAACCTAAATCTCGAAAACTATGCACCTCCTAGGGGGGGGGGGGATGGTATAGGGGGACACCCCCCCCCCCCTCCCCCCCCCCTCACCCCCTCTCCCCCAAAATCGTGGGATATTAATGGAAATTTTTACCATTTATGGTTATTTCAAACAATCCAGTCACAAAATTATAAAGTAAATCAATTAGGTAGGTATGTGTAAAGATCTTCATCACCATTTATTTTTAAATACTAGAGCATTTTATGGTATCATGTATATTATGTTAGCAAAAAATTAACTCACTCTCTTTAAAAATTTTCAGGCCAGAAATGCTGAAAAAGCTATGTAAGTATCCGCAGTAAATTTATTTATAGTCCGCACATACATAATCTCTGAAGGGCTTAAACATCACTTAAATGGGGGATCACATTAGTAAGGTTTAATGAAGGTTTGTGAACTTCATCATTTTATCTTTGAAATTATTTGCAGTTTTGCTCAGTCACAATCCTCTACACCGTAAAGGTGTTGAATAAATATAATTGAACTGATAGTTTGAGTTGAATGAGTTTTAGGTAAAGATTTTAATTACTACACTGCAGATACTAAACAAAAATTAAACTTCTATCCTTCTTAATCTTAATAAAAAAATATTTATAATATATTTGTAGGATTTCTGAAGCTCTTATTTACAAATTAAATGTTGCTTGTTTCTTACCAACCAGTCTAATATACTGATTTCCTATACACATAGAAAGTGTTGCAAGAAGGGAATAGTTTTCTCTTGCTTGCTCATTGCCAATTATTATTACTTTCCATACATTGTGTGTGAATATGGTATACCAGCAAAAATAAGTTTTTTTTGCCATTGTGAATTCCCATTGCATTAATATTGTTTTTTATTTGAGTTGTGGAATAGATTTAATATCCGTAACCTGTTACCGGGTAATTCAACTAATGTTGTGTGCTTTGTCAGAAGGCGTAGTGTGGCCTTCTTTTTCTTTTAAGTTGGAGTGGCAGTCTGCAAACGGTCGCGGGAAGACAAAGACAATTATTTATTTGGCATATAAAGACACACACAATACAAAATTAAGATAAACATAAAACATAACAATAAACAGGGATTAGTAAAAAAAGTAAAAGAAAAACATAGAAAAATAACAAAACAACAGACAGAGAAAAGAAAAAGAAGACACTATCAGGCACAGGTAGGACCGATCGTTGTAGAAATCTTTGGGAAAGGCCTTTGTCCAGGATGTTAAAACTATAGTGCAGTTGTAAGAATTGATTTTAAATGGCAACTGTTTGAACCTTTAGAGGCAGT
Source organism: Teleiodes luculella (assembly GCA_948473455.1). Lineage (NCBI taxonomy): Eukaryota > Metazoa > Arthropoda > Insecta > Lepidoptera > Gelechiidae > Teleiodes > Teleiodes luculella. The sequence continues at coordinate 13,276,950 of OX419588.1, read as the reverse complement.
GGCCACTATATTACCACCTCAATTTTAACCTTATACCATCAACATAAAGTCCAAAACGAATGCATTTTATAAAGTTGTTTTGCGTTGGTAATGGTAATGGTAAGAACGGGCTGATTTCTGCAACTCGACGTCTAATGCGCCTTTTTTGCGTATGGGTGGGATTGCTACTCGAGCCACCCTGTCTCCTCGAAGAACCTCAGCAGGCCTTTGACCTCCCTGAGGGCCTCGGGGATCGACCGCGGTGTCCCGAGGAGTTTAGCCCGGTATGTGGGTTGTTTTGCCTTATAAAGGGTTAATTTCCCCCGCTAGGACGACGCTGGCGCGTTGGCGCGCGGCGCAGGTGCAGGAGGCGGGGGGGCAGCGCGAGCGCAGGCCGTACCTCGCCTCCGAGTGCACCGACCTGCCGCAGGCCGAGAAGTGGCGCCTGCAGATCGTCAGGGAGATCGCCAAGAAGGTCGCGCAGATTCAAAACGGTGAGTTTCACATTTAAACGTATTTTCACGGGTCACATCATATCACATTATACTCATACTAATATTATAAAGAGGAAAGATTTGTATTTGTGTGTGTGTATGTTTGTAATGAATAAACTCAAAAACTACTGAACCGATTTCAAAAATTCTTTCACCATTAGAAAACTACATTTACCCTTAGTAACATAGGCTACCTTTTACCGCGGGAAAATACCTCATTCCCAAAGAAAAAACTGTTAACGCGGGCGGAGCCGCGGCGGAAAGCTAGTACGCAATATTTAAGGCTCGTAAAAGTCGCAAATGAGCGGACAAGGATATGCTTGGGGGAAGGCAAATCATTTTTTGCACGCAGTGTTTTGTACAGAAGCCAGAACATGCAGTTGGACATATTCGCACCCCCACCGCTACGGAATACGGGTGCTCTTAAGGTCAACATGACCAGCCGCATGTGCTGGCTACTTACATTCGCGGAGTAGTGTTATCGGCCGTGCGTTCGAATATCACATTGATTGTAAATATTCAGTTAATGTAAAAAATACGTGAACGTTGGTTCGGTTGCAGGAGTGCTCAAAATTTTACTCAATAAGGTTGTGTATGTGTAACTATTATGATTAAAAATAAGGAAGCTAACAAGTTATCTTTAACTTTGGCATACTAAATTCAATTGAGGTATTTTTTTTAATCTACGTGGCCATGGATATTTTTTCCAAAATCGTAAAATATGTCTTGATTTTCGTTTTTTTGTTATAAATGTTTGATAAATTTTAGTGTTCTTTAAAAGTTGGTGCTTTTTAACCTACCATCACAATGGAAGGCGAAGAGGGTGGAGAGAACGTTGAAGAGGTTCCATCAGCAGATCCAGATCCAGTTCCTCCCGCCCCCAGCCCTTCCAGAGGCTCTGCTAAAGGCTCCGTCAGCTCACGGGCCTCAGCTCGGAACAAGAGTCCAACCAGTGTAAAAACCATAGACAAAATAGAAGAAAACATATCAGAAGCAGTCTCCAAACTCGTCCCGCAAGGCAATAGCATCAGCAACCACGTCGATGAACTCACTGAGTCTGTGCAAAAGATCGCTGAAAAGATGGACGACCCCACCCTGTTGACTGACGGATTATCAAAAATAACAAGAATGAGCAAAATTCTTACAAGCGAAGCGAATGCTCTCAGGAACTCCATAAGGAGTTTGAGCTCCGACCTTCAAAAGACTAAACAAGAGCTTTGCGGTTGCGAAGACGTCAACTTCCCTTACCACTTGTTCCTTATTGAAATGATTGTGAATAAAATACACATGAAGTGCGACTGTTTTGACCTATCATGCAACAATTTGGTGATATCGGCGGCATTCTTAGGGAAACAGCCCATAGTTTTATACGACTCCTCTTACGGCCCCGTAGAAGATTTCAATAAACTGAATGTGGGAAAATCTACACTATTCGCTATGACTTACGATAAAATATGTGGCATCAATGAATTTGAAATCATTTTGCAACTGACTAAAGAACCGCCTTGCACATCCTGCGTCACGAAAATAGCTGAGTCTCGTATGGATTACACGAAGGAATTCTTGAGTTTGCGTGAAGAGCTATGCTGCAAATGGAATCAAGAGAAGCCTAGAGATAACATTATCTGCACGACTTCTACGCCGCTTTCGAAAAGCATGTTTTATCTGTCTTGTGGCGAGAATTGCAATTTGGAATCGATTGGAGTGATCGAAGTGTCTGTGCGCATGTCTTTCCTTGGCAAAGAGATCAATACAGCATTTTGCGGTTCTACTAAACCTAAAGGCACGTCCGTATTGCAGAAAGACGATAATGGAATGTCGATGTTTTCTTGCCAGAAGGTGGAGATGGACGACCAGGGGAAAATCTTACTGGACGAAGATGAATTTGTTAAGAAACATAATCGCCCTGGTCCCAAAAGGACTGCCAGTCCAGTTTCAAGCTATCGTTCGGAAAATTATTCCCGGCCACGAATTTGCACAAACAACTATGATGGTAATTTGTCACTTATTTATATCTTTGTGTTCAATGGGTGCTGTGTAGTTCATGGCTCTAAGGTGGCGCCAACTTATCTATCTGTAACTATTGTATGAGGTGACTAAAGGAGGTTTGGTTGATTGACCGTTGAACTAAGTTAAAACACGTAATGCCGGGTTAATACGCTTGCCGTAACTTACCAAGCCTAAAATGAGATACAAATACACCGCGCTCACTTTTTCGCATAACTGCGTCCCGTAGGCTTAGCAAACCACGGCACGGCAAGCGTGTTAACCCGGCATAACATGTTGAATTATTTTATTTACCTATTACAGCTTTGCGTCTCTCTTGTCTCTACAATACTTTATTAAATAAATCTTGTTAAATTTCTAGATGTGTCCGACGCCAGAGTTCCAAAATACGACGAGATATTTACGAAGATGAACGAAAACGAGTTGAAGATTCGAGTACCGAAAGCCACCAAAGTAGATAAAACTGCCAAGTATGATAGAGTAAATGAACTGTGCACTTGTGAAGACATGCCGGGGTACGATGCTGGGGAGCAAATACAGTTCGAGCTGCCAAAAGAACTTTGCTACCCGGATAAAACCCACAATAAATATACTTCCAACTTAAAATATACATACAAAGGCTGTGACAAAACCTGCGAGAGTAGAGAACGCAAAGTCGTCAACATAACTCCAACAAACTGCCCAGTATCAGCCGTCAATATGGAGAAAGTCTTGCATCCACAGAAAGACGTATTCATCTTGAAGATCGGAAAGAAAATGGAGACGAAGGACAAAAAGACTGACCTTGAGATCGAACTGGTGACGCCGAAGTTGCCAAGTGCAGCGCAACGCTTGAATGCCGATCAACAGTGCAGCGCAAGTGATCTCAAATCAACGAATAGTAAAAAAGGAAAGAAAGAGAAGGGTAAAGGAAAAGGGAAAGGGAAGGGCAAAGGGAAAGGCAAGGGGAAAAAGAAGAAGTAGAACTAAAGAATAGCAATCGCGCTGCAATCATTTCAATAAATATAAGCACCAATAAGAAACTAATGCGTTTTTTTATTTCTGAAACATACCTACATAATAAAATCCTTTAGGACTCGAATGAGTGGTAAGGCCGTTGAATCATTTTGTAGATTCAGTGTTCAAATCTCGTTTAGTTCTAACAAAAATGTTCAATAAGCAGTTATGAAGACTTGTATGTAGTTTGTTAAGACACAGGAGTCTGATTAACGTGGTAAACCAATGGGGGCCAGTGTTAATGGCCTTTACTCACAAATTCTTTAGAAAATTACTATCTTGTTCTCACTAGTATCGACCTTTCAAGCTAAATAAAATAAATCAATAAATATGTGGGGACATCTCACACACGGCCATCTGACCCCCAAACTAGGCAGAGCCTGTACTATGGGTGTCAGATAGCTGATATACATACACATATAAATATACAACATCTAGACACAAGGCAAACACGTGCTCATCACACGAATGTTTGCCCTGAGCGGGATTCGAACCCGAACGAAGCTAGAATAATGTTTAAAATGGTCAGCCTGTTTCATGTTTTGTAAAACCCAACCAAAAAAATAAGAAACCTCGCCATATTGCGGAATTTCAATGGAACTAATTGTTGCCATAGTCGTAAAAATATACACGTGGCGCCCCCAGAGCAGGTTTCTTATTTTTTTGGTCAGGCTTTATGTCATTCATTAAACAGTATAAAATACTCTCATTTATTCTATTTTGTTACATTTCCCAGCCGGTTTGGGAGAGTTTCGGATACGGGACCTAAACGATGAGATCAACAAGTTGATGCGAGAGAAGCGTCACTGGGAGGTGCAGATCAAAGCGTTGGGGGGCCCGGACCATGCGCGCGTCGGGCCCCGGATGCTGGACCAGGACGGGAAGGAAGTGCCGGGCAATAGGGGCTACAAGTACTTCGGAGCGGCTAAGGACCTGCCAGGTACACGCCGCTTTTTGGCACAGTAGACTCAGAACAGTAAGTTATCTCCATACCAACTGGCCGCATCGGTTTGAATGTGAGCGCGCCGTGTAGGCACGCGCCGTCACGTACACGCTTGCATTTAGCCCATACTGCCGCCCCCTTATTTTATGCTAGTGTGTGCGTGACAGCGCGTGCCTACACGGCGCGCGGCGCGGACGCAAACATTTAAACCGACAATTGTTGAAAGGATCAAGTAACGGTTTTGTGGCGGGAGTTTTTACATGTTTAATGTAATGTTATTTGTAACTAGCGACCCGCCGGGGCTCGGCACGGGAAAATGGTTATTGTGGGTTAACCTTTAGCATATTATGCATGTATTATACATATAAATCTTCCTCTTGAACCACTCTATCTATTAAACAAACCGCATCAAAATCCGTTGCGTAGTTTTAAAGATTTAAGCATACATAGGAACATAGGGACAGAGAAAACGACTTTGTTTTATACTATGTAGTGATGTGTATCTGTAGGTGTCCGCGAGTTGTTCGAGCAGGAGCCGCCGCCGCCGCCCCGGCGCACGCGCGCGGACCTCATGCGTGACGTGGACGCGGACTACTACGGCTACCGGGACGACGACGACGGCCTGCTTATACCACTCGAACAGGCCGCCGAAAAGGAAGGTCAGTACACTAAAATCTGCTTGTCATTTAAATGTTCCTTAACAGCTCATATTCCAGAATGAACTCTTAAACATTTAAAGAGGCGATGCGATATCAGTTTGAACAGAACTGGCAGGTTCGCGCAATGTGTGCGCTGCGGTGGAGAACAACCCACCGAAGACGATGGTAGAAGAGAGAAAAAGGTTGACCTATTTACACTATTTACGGTGGGGACACTGGGCTCAATTCTGCCGCCAGTGTGTGGCAGCTAAAATCTCTTAAATTAAGTTGTTGGTCTCTTTCGTTCATATGGGAATCGAAAAGGAGGGGGAGATAAATGAATTTAATTTTGAATGAATGATACTTGAATTATATTTAAAATGAGTCGGGATTAATTTAGTCGGGATGTTTTTAAATTCCTGCTAAATTACGCGTAAAATCGATGTTTGACGTGTCTAAATGTAGGTTGGTAATCACCTGTCCCTTTTCGTTCTTAAGAACGTGAAAGAGAAGTAACAACTTAAATTTAGACATTTTAGCAACCACGCAGAAATCAATATATATATCTCCACCGTAAACAGTGTAAATAGGTCAACCTTTTTCTCTCTTCCACCATCGTCTTCGGCGGGTTCTTCTCCACAGCAGCGCACACATTACGCGAACCTGCCCAAACTGATATCGCATCCCCTCTATGTTTAAGACCTAGGTTTGAGCAAAACTTAATAACTTCACTACAATTTGACGCCGAAAAGTGTTTTGTAAAATCTTACTTCGAATGAAAACCTTTTGACTTTTGAACCACGCTGGCGCAGTGCGACACTATGTAAGAAGCGACAAGCTTGAGAAACATGCAACTCAATCCGCTCTACTTTTTTTTTTATTCCACAACTACGGGCCTGGAGTTGTTAATACGAGCTACAGATATCTAATGCTATATTCCGATTTACAGCCATAGCACGCGCAGTGGCAGAATGGAAGTCGAACAAAGAACAGAATAAGGATCAGGAGTTACCTGAAGAAGAAAACATCTATCCGGAAGACGTAAGCACTTTAATAACTTCAATTTACATTTTTGACATATAGTTGGTTGTAATAGTCTAATTTCGCATGTTGCGGCCGAATTATAATTCAAGCGTTACACCTCCGTCGTCGTCGCTTTGTACTCATTATTGTCGTAGAAGCAAAATAATAAGTAGTTTAGTAAGGCTGGTATTTCACGGGAGACAAAAGATAGAAGACAAAAGGGACGCAGTCATGAGTTAGAATGAGATAAAAAAACACCGCGCTCACACTTGCGCATAACTGCGTCCCTTTCGTGTTTTGTCTCCGTGAAATAGGTGCCTAATATGTCTTGTTCCGACTGACTTATTGTCGAGAGTAAGTTACTGGAGCTATATAAGCGTGATATTTTTCATAAAGGTTCCTTGAAACGTAGGTGAGGAACGTAAGTATATTGCGAGATTCCCACGCGTTTGTGTTGTTCTATTGTTTGTTATTATTATTATTATAAATACCTATGTAAATAACAACGACTAGGAGCTCTACTCTTGAAATCAATATTGATCCCGATTTCAAGCTAATGCTATACCAAAGTCAATTTTAGACCGCTACTCTTGAAAATCTGCCTGCCAAGAATTGACGAATGTCCGATTTCATTTAGTTCACTCAATATCCGCCCAATATGAAACCAAGGTGGCGCTAGTGTGGCATTCGAGAGTACGAAACGCTCGATCTCAATGTCGACGGATCAGAATCACCGTCAAAAGTTACCCCTCAGTTATATTGGTTCTTAAAAACTAAACGTTTAAACCTTTTTTTCAGCCCGACGACAGACGAATAGTAGACGAAGACGAGACCCCCCAGACCGCAGCTGTGACGTCACACGTAGCGGTGCCCTCGCAGAAGGACGTAGAGGAAGCGCTGCTCAGGAGAAAGAAGCAGGAACTTCTAGAACGATACGGCTGCCTAGACGTCAAGATAGAAGACAGCTGACCATCATAATTGGTTACCATTTTGGAATCTAGCTATGCGTTAAAAACATTCTGCAAATCTTCTGTTTAAGACTGTTATATTTAAGGTTTATTTTAAGATATGTAATAAAATTATTTTTAAATAGTACCGTATTTCTTTTATATTCATTGTAAATAAAACAATAAATTAAAAAAATTAATAACCCCCGACACAAAACCGTTACTTGATCCTTTCAACAACTAGAAAAGAGCTGATTATCTTTAACTGGCTGAAGATATTTTCTTGGATCATAGCTAATAACACTCTCAATTGCGACCTTGCAAACAAAAAAAACTACGTGCTAACATCGCTCCTAAACATCCGTTTAGGAGCTACGATGCCACAGACAGACACACACGTTAAACTTAATAAAACACCCCTTTTTTCGTCGGGGGTTAAAAAGAATCGGATCTAAAGCCTGACCAAAAAAATATGACACCTGCTCTGGGGGCGCCACGTGTTTATTTTTACGACTATGGCAACAATTTCCCTTATAAAATTAGTTCCTCTGAAATTCCGCAATATGGCGAGGTGTCATATTTCTTTGGTCGGGCTTTAGCATAAAATCTAATGCTGCGTTTACACGCTTGCGAAGCCTACGCTACGGGACGCAGCTATGCGCAAAGTTAGCGCGGTGTATTTGTATCCAATTCTAGCGCTCACTGCATCCCTATCGAAAAATAAAAACACTTTTTCTGGTATAAAATATAAAAATTTTAACCAAAAGATCTTTGCGAAAGATATTACTTTATTCTAGTTGGTAGTTTTATAATGGCGGTGCTGTTCTTTTTTATCGAATACGCAAATATAATGACGGCTGGGAAAATAATAATACACCAACAATTACCTCGCAATATTTATTTCTGAACAATTTGTTATTTATATGGACAATATTCTATTCTCAAGCAAAATATACAGTATTCGAACGCATACACATACAATCACTGGGCTAAACGATTCTTATGTACTTAAGGCTTTTATAAACAAACTGAAATGAGGAACATTAAAGTTGGGACGCCTGATAAGCATGATACACAATTTTTAAGAAGAGCCCGTATTAGAAGCTACAAGTACAAGATATGCTGAACACGCGCAAGCGAATTCGTTCCTTATTCAATGGACATAAGAACGAAGTTCAAAGTGTTCAGATAGCGTGAGTTTATCACATGATACAATAGTATATTTCATTACAAGTGCGGAAAGGCTGTCATTGCAAAGAGTTCCGACAAATGTGTACCCGAGCCGAGGCGCAGCCGAAGGCGAGGGTTGACAGTCGGAACAAGTTGCAATGACGGTTCCGCACGTGTACTGAACGACTATTTTTAATACAGTTGCGAAAAAATGAAGCAATTTAATAAAATATAAAATAATAAAAACACATTAAACTCTTTGCCAAAACGCAAAAAAGAAAAAAAAAACTCAAATTTTTCTTCACCCATTCTGGTATGCAAAAAGAACTATGCCTATACAGCCAAGTCTTCAGTAGAATGTTTATATTGATATGAAATGAAAATGAAATTTAATGTGATGAAATGATGAAACCTAACCTAACTCATTTAATCCAATAATTAAATCTGATATTGAAACAAATTAGTAGCTCTTTTTTAGAAATATACGTATTTGCATGAATCATAAAAACTTTTATGATTTTTTTTAGTAAAAACTTCATGGTTGGTTTTTCTTTTTAATAGGCATTATTTTGACAGTTGGGAAAGAGAACGCACGAGTGCGGGAAAGGTAAAAAAAAAACACGAGTGTGTAATAGCTCACTTCCCGAACGCTATACGACCCTGCAATACGCCACTTTTTGAGCAACTGAATTAAAAATACCTAATGTTCATTACATACCTACTCAACTGGTTGATCATGAATCTTTTAATATAAAATATGTGATAAATAGACTGGGCTGGGATCTAATGTTTTGTACTCAATATTTGTAACTCTATATAATAGTATAATATAATAGTGGCGCTGATCAGCGAGACTCATCTTCGGCCGACTGACTCGCTGCGGGTGCCCAACTACATGTGCTACCGGAGGGACCAAATCTCCGCCTTGGGATATGCATACCGAGGGCTGGCCGTCCTGGTGAAGAGGAGACTGGTGCACCAGGAGATCGACGACATCACCTTATCGTCGATGTACGCCCTCGGTGTGCAGCTGCACTACGGCGGCAGGGACCTGCGCCTGTTCGCCGTCTACAGACCGCCGCAAAGCCAGTTCCAGGCGCGGGATATCAGAAAGCTGCTTGACGCCCCCAGCCCGACCATCGTGGCTGGTGACTTCAACGCCAAGCACCCCGCCTGGAACAGTACCAAGACGACCACCGCCGGACGCATCCTCCACCAAGACGCAGTGGACCATGGCTATGATGTCCACGGGCCACCAGAGGCAACCCGCCACGACCCCAGGAGCCCATTATCAGACGACGTGTTGGACATCATAATCACGAAGGGCATCCGCTGCCCCCCCTACCAGGAGGTCTTGGTGGACCTCCCCTCTGACCATCGTCCGGTGCTGCTCGTGTTCGACGACCTGCCGACTCGAGTTGCACCTCCAGCACCACGGACACGCACCGACTGGGAGGCATTTGCTGCAGACCTGGACGAGCGGATCCGCACGCAGCCCATCATGACGAGTGCCGATGTCGATTCAGCCGCAGAGGAGCTGACCATCTCCATCCAAGACGCCTTGAACGCCAACTCCCACACCGTTCCGGCAGGACAAAGGCTCGCGCCGCTTCCTGCCCGGATCCAGGAACTCATACGGGAGAAACGCGAGACTAGAAGGAGATGGCAACATACTCGGTCCCCTCACATCAAGACGAAGCTCAACGAGTTAGTCAAGAGAGTGAGGGAAGCGCTGAACGACCACGCTGCGGACGGCTGGGACCAACACCTGAGGGATGTCGAGGACAAGGCCCCCTCCATCCACCGGCTCTGCCGACAGCTGTCCGTAATCCCTGCACCCGTCCGTCCACTGTTGGACGCTCAAGGCCGCCTACGATACGAGGCAAAGGAGAGGGCCGAACTCTTCGCCGACAGCCTGGAGAGCCAGTTCAAGCCGAATCCTACGGAAGACGTGGAGCACGTAGCCGCAGTCGAGAGGCACCTTCGAGAGTACTTTGCAGAGCCGATCGGGCCGGATGAAGACGCGCTATTCTTCACCCCAACCCAAGTGCAGCGAGCCCTAAATAGAGTGAAAGCCAAGAAGGCCCCGGGCGCGGACAGAATCCCGAACACCGCACTCCGTTACCTCCCGCGACGCGCAGTCGCGGCGGTGACAAGGTTGTTCAACGGGATACTACGCTCGGGACACTTTCCCACCGCGTGGAAGCTGGGCCGGGTCATCCTGCTCCCAAAACCCGGCAAGAACCTAATGCGCCCAGAAAACCACCGCCCGATCACGCTGCTCTTCAACATCTCGAAGGTGTTTGAGGACCTCCTGCTCGAGTTGCTGAAACCCCACGTCGTGCCCAGACCGGAACAATTCGGCTTCAGGTCGGAACACTCGACGACCCTCCAGCTGGCCCGCGTACTCCACTTTATGGCGATGGGCCTCAACAAAAGAGAGCAGACTGTCGCCGTACTGCTGGATATGGAGAAGGCCTTCGACAGAGTTTGGCACGAGGGCCTGGTGTACAAGCTCTCCCAGACGACCGCACCCAGACGATTGGTCAAGATAGTGGCGAGCTTCCTGGAAGGGAGGAGTTTCCAGGTAGCCGTGGAGGACGCCCTATCCACACCTCGACCAATCCAGGCAGGAGTACCTCAGGGGAGCAGACTCTCCCCTTTGTGTTATGCGGCCTTTACTGACGATATCCCAGTATTGGAAGGCACAAAGCTGGCTCTCTTCGCTGACGACGCAGCCTACATGAGTGCTTCATACAAGCCTCATCACGCGGTCACGAAGATCCAGCGGACCCTCGATGTGCTGCCTGACTGGCTATCCAAGTGGCGGATGAAGGTCAATGTCCTGAAGACCCAGGCAATGATCACCGGCCAGAAGAACCTCCCAGAAAGGGTCCGGCTGATGGGACATCCGGTGGAATGGTCAAGTTCGGTGAAATATCTGGGCTTGACCATCGACAGAAACCTGACCATGCGGAAGCACGTGGCCAATGTGGTGGGCCAGGTGAAAGCCGCCAGGTCTAAGCTGCGTCCGTTGCTCGATTCCCGCCTCCCCGTGCGCACGAAGCTGGGGATCTACAAAACCTATGTGCGGTCGCGACTGACTTACGCCGCACCGGCCTGGTACGCCCTTGTAAAGGAAGCGTACAGGAGGACGCTTAGATCACAGGAGTACCAGAGCCTCAGAACAATAGTCGGCGCCCCACGCTTCGTGCGCAATTCCACCATCAAGCGGGACCTGGAGCACGAAGACCTGGACGAGTTCATTGGCCGACTAGCGAAGACCATGTTCGAGCGAGCGGACCAGTCCTCGCTCGAGCACATCCGCGGGATCGCCCCACTGCATTGCCGCCCACCAGACCCAAGGTCCAAGGCTCTCCCCAGGGAGCTTCTACTGGCGAGAAGCGCCGAGGAGGAGAGCCCCGCACCCCATCAGTGAGCACCACAACCCAAAGATGGCCTCAGATTCCACCATCCAATGATGGCACCCCACGACCGGGACCTTTGTCAAGGCCCGCGAAGAAAGCCCCAGACAGAGCCGAAAGGCTGAAGCTGGATCCCCTCTCTCCCACCAGCGAGAGAGAGAGACGACCGCATGATGATGATACCTAATGTTCATTACATACCTACTCAACTGGTTGATCATGAATCTTTTAATATAAAATATGTGATAAATAGACTGGGCTGGGATCTAATGTTTTGTACTCAATATTTGTAACTCTATATAATAGTAACTATATTACGTATAAATAATGACGTCACCATTATAATATGTGTATCAAACTTATCAAGAACAGCACAAAGCAAATATAAAAATAATAATTAGTACAGTATAGTACCTAAGTAACATAGAATGTCATAGCGTGAAACCAGATATATTAATTTAATTTTACATCTATCTATAAATAAAATTTAGTTTATTGCTATAATTCTGTAAGCTTGCTATATTTGTGTGAATTGGACTATGGTGGTGGATACATGTTGGGCGCTAACATATGAAAAACACTAAAGGAAATTATTTTTTAAATGATGATTGAAATAACGACAACTTGAGCGCACAGTAGTGCCATGGTCTAAGAAAACAAGGTCGTAGTATGACGTAGGCTTGTGTCAGAGTCACGTGGTCGGAGTGTTAGACCTTGTTTTCTTGGACCATGACTGTGACTATTGTTTTATAATTTCATTTTTGTTCTTCAAATGAGTAAAACCTTAAATAACCATTTCTCATCCAATTATAACAAAGAAGACAAGAATAAAAATACTTTTACGTCATTTTCTTATAACAATTTTTGTGTTCAAACACAATTTCATAATATGACTGCAAAGTATAAAAAACTAAAAGATATTATAATGCAGATTAAGTATCCAGTATCTATACGATTACACCTATATTAGGAATGTACAACTTACCCCGAATATAAACTATCAAACTTCTTTATTTATACTAACTAGTACCAAGCTGAGAAGTAGGTTTAAAATAAAACAAATAAGGGTGAACTATACTATAGCTTGTTGATACACTTTTCTCAAAGCTCTTGAACAATACCTACCTACATATTTTATTTACACATAAAGACTGTTCAAAGGATTATGAGTACATTACGACATAATAGGTTAGGTAGCAGAAATGAAGTTCTCCTCAATGACAACACCACGTAAACTGTGATTGGTTGCATAGCTACCGGAAGTCGACGTGATTGGATGAAGGATAAACAGTATTTATTACTCTTTAGTGTCGCGATATAGTAGAGTTTACGACAAAAATTAATCTTGGTTTCGAGCACTTTTAATACTCTATTCGATCCGTTTATATTTTATCGAAAAATAAGTTCGTACATGAAATCCCAAATTATATAAATAAATATGAATCTGTGCTATATTATTTGCTTTGAAATTAAACTATTATATAGCAAAGCAAGCATTCAGAGTTGGTATCACCAGCAATCGCCCTGTCGCCATATTCATTATACATACATGATCTATAGTGTAATTAATTACTTATTATTAAAGACTAACCGGACATAATAATTAAGCTAAAATACTTCCGATTTCGAAAAAATATATTAGAATACAATTTAATATTTAGTCTTCTTTTTATATTTAAATAAACTTACTTACCACAAGCTCTGACAACGAAAATATAATCTATTACTGCCACGTCACTGGTTTTTTTTTACATTCTGTCCCTTTCTGACATTTAAGTGTTGAAAAGGGACAGATATATTAAAAAAAATAAAGAAAGCTTACGAATTTTTTTTTTATTCAATTCAAAGCGAATGACATGGTTAGGCATTACTTTCGTTAACAAATGAAATTAATATGCAGCTTTATCTGTGATTTCAACCTAATTAGGTAATGAAGTACCTAGTAAAAAAACACAAGGTTGATAATGTGACTTGCAGTATCTACTATTTCGAAGTTACAACATGAATATAAGCAGAAAGGCTAACAAACGTTATTAAGTATATAATAATTATTACATAACTAGACTGTGCACCTCCAACTACCACCCATATACTTCAATTTACATTATTTATATTAATAACTGTACTCGTAAATTGCAAGTTAATGAAGAATGTTTGAAAAAAATTAACATTTCACTGGCTCATAATGGCAAATAAAATAAAAATTAGAGACCAGCTGTTTGCCATAGTACATACATTACGGGGCAAGGAATATTTTAAATTTGTAGAGCGTTGTCTCTGTCACTATTGTCCTCTGTGACGTTTTGACAGTGGTGTGAGCGAGATGACGCTATACGAAGTGCAATATTTGTTTGCCCGGTACTGTATATAGTTAAAATTACTCATTTAAATAAGTTTATGTAAATAATCAAATACTTTTTCTAGATATTTTAACAGTAGATAACAGTTACAACGTGGTGTAAGTACAGTACAAGTACAGGTTTTAAGTTTTAAGACTGGAAGAGGTTTTGTTGTTTGGCGTCGTTCTCGAAGTCGCTCCACGCATTGTTTAGCTCCATGAAGATCATCTTTGCTATGTTCTCATTAGGGGTGCCCATTTGCTATAAATTAACAGAAAGGAAAGTAAATTTCAATTTTTTTAGTTTGTTAATGCGACAGGCAGACTAACTATGCCATATTCTTAGATTTTCGCGGTTGTTAAGCATAATACGAATAGCACCATCTCTCTTTCCATTTTGAATAACTTCTGCTAAATAGTATTACCACGAGATTGATATCTTGCATGCGTTCGTATGAAAGCGACAGACTGTTGTATAAAAACATATCGCTTGGGTATTGTGAGCGGCAGGTGAAAGGGGAGGGAAGAACGCACAGACTGACATCGTTTCTCGGGATTTCTCCACGATTTAGTTTTAAATTGAGCTTACCGATAAAAAAAACACCAAAAACAACAAAAAACAAACAAAACAATCAATTTAAAACTAAGTCGAGTCCTGCCAGAGCACAATGGCTTTTCCATTTCGTTCACGATGTTTGTCAATATCAACGCGCTAGGCCGTGGTCCGAGGCTCCCTCGAGCCGCCCCTAGACGCATTGGTTGACTTTTTTGGGGTAGTCTTCCGCTCCCCCGCAAGTCCGGTGAAGCTTGATCCGTAGGTCGAATCAAGCATAGGTCAATTAAAAAAAAAAAAACAAAAAAGGCTTTTCCGTTTTCGTTAAAAAATGTTTTACAGCGCCATCTGTTGTAAAGGTGTTAAACTACTAGTGACCTTATCGGGGTGCACGGCTAGGCAGGCCTTCCTGTAGTTCCTTTTGACGTCGGCCGGCGACACCAGTTGCGCCATGTTGCAGGGCTGCCAGCGACACTCCTCCCACACCACGGTGTGTAGTGAGCACAGCAGCGCGCGGATGTTAGCCTTCTTGCCTTCCGTCTGAAAAATTACAACATTTATTTGAAGCCCTCCGGTCTATAACAACCTAACGCTAAAATATCCCATAACCACTATGTGCAGCCTGAATTAGGGTTGGGTATCCACCCCGACAAAAATCTATGCAATACTCTGCAACTGCGCCACTACCTAACTTCGCAGTGAATTAACTCTTTATAAGGCAAAACAACTTTATATAATTCATTCGTTTTCGACTTTATGTTGAAGGTATAAGGTTAAAATTAAGGTGGCAATATAGTGGATACTGCCTTGTAAAGAGTAAATTACAAAGTGTACGTTAGAACTACATAATGTAAGTATGTCGAAAAATCATGGACGTTGTTTAAAAACCGTAAAAAAAACATTTATTGCGAAAATGCGACCATAATGGGAGATAATAAGGTTGTAATTAGGAGTTTACACATGTATGTCACACGCATGTCACACGGTCCCAAGTCTTCAATGCGCTATTGTATGACGCGCTAAATCTAGAACCTGCATCCCAACTCACCCATTCGTGTATCTTAAGCTTCTCTGGATCATATCTTTGAGCATTTCCTCCTTCCTCATGGCGTTCATGGTCCGCGGCCCTGCGTCGCGCCGCGCGAAGTACGGTCCCAAGTCTTCAATGCGCTATTGTACGACGCGCTAAATCTAGAACCTGCTATAAATCGCAACTTACCCATTCGTGTATCTTGAGTTTATCTGGATCCATGTCTTTGACCATCTCCTCCTTCCTCATGGCGTTCATGGTCCTCGGCCACTTGCGCGCCGCGCGAAGTACGGTCCCAAGTCTTCAATGCGCTATTGTACGAAGCGCTAAATCTAGAACCTGAATCACAACTCACCCATTCGTGTATCTTGAGCTTCTCTGGATCCATGTCTTTGACCATTTCCTCCTTCCTCATGGCGTTCATGGTCCTCGGCCCCTTGCGCGCCGCGCGAAGTACGGTCCCAAGTCTTCAATGCGCTATTGTACGACGCGCTAAATCTAGACCCTGAATCTTACCCATTCGTGTATCTTGAGTTTCTCTGGATCCATGTCTTTGACCATCTCCTCCTTCCTCATGGCGTTCATGGTCCGTGGCCCTGCGTCGCGCCGCGCGAAGTCGTAGCCCTGGCTGCCGAGCAGGTCTCCAAACACGTCCATCGGCTTCTTCTTATCATCCGCCGGCGTCTTCGCTGGCTCGAAGTGGGCTCGGCTGCGATACATTTGTTCATTATTATCTTGTGCAGATTTTGTATTAATTTTTTCCCGTTAAGCTTAACAATTCATTAAAAAATTACTTGTCACAAGTCATTAAAACACATGGAAGTATTACCATAGTTACACTACAAACTATGTTACTATGTTACTAACTAGTGTAACTATGTTACTAAGTCCATGTTAAAACAATACAAATAATGTCATCTTAACACTAAAACTTTTTAAAACATTTTTATTAGACATACTTTTGTTAGATACCCAAGGATGTTATAAGTACATGGTAGTACAAGGATGTCCTTGTAGATACCACAAATCACTAATAGTCCGGTCAATAAAGAAATGTAGAGTGCGTGAGCGGGAGCCTAAGCGATTTCTTCAGAAACTTATTCAGAGTGCTTAGGGATAAAACATACTAAAAGTCCCGACGTCTAGGAGGTGAGCTGGAGGGGGGAGGGGGGGTTAAAGGTCTCATTTTTAAGTTTTTCGCTAATATTACAGAAACGGTGCGTTGTAGCAAAATATGATCTTAGATGAAATGAAAGCTTATAAAATTCTCTACAACTTTGGGTTAAAAAAATAAAATTGCATGTGCGGCAGACAAAGGTAATGAACATGGAACTAGCTCCAAGACCAAATTTGTCCCAAAATAGTGGTATTAAGGGGTGATAATGTATGGCAGAAATGTTGTAGGTGTTACAAAACCTTCCAAACATATAGGAGATGTAGAAATTCAGGTTAGAATGGAAAGTTAGAGCGGCCGGAACAAACGGTAGGAGATTAAGAGGTGTTTTTTTTAACAAGTAAGTGCCTTAAAAGTTATATATTTGTAAAGCCCGTGAATGCTGCTACACGACCATATTTTTTTTGTATCGATACCATTCCCATGGGAAAAGTAAACGACATTTATGTGGAAAGATTTAATCTGTGTTTTGCGAATTTTGTCCTAAAATTTAGTTTTTTTGTATGGCCACCCTATTTTATAATACCGAAAATAAATTCTACGTTAACGAGTTATTCGAAAATGATACCAAACTCATCATAGTACTTACGGTTTTAGAGATATAGCGTCAACAAAAAGGGCAGCAAAATCCAACTTCACCCCCCTCCCCCCGGCTTCAAAAGGAGTACAAGTCATGGGTCCCGGTGGATTTCTACTTAGGATCACCTATTCTACAACCATGCCAAGTTTCGTCGACTCGTCCAATAAAAAATGTTTCCCATACAAACATTTCAATTAATCCCCTACTAAACAGTACTTCCTACATTTCAGGAGCGTGTAGTTCAAAAACGGTTAGGAATATGAAAAATTTATATAGAATAAAAGTTGTAGAGAATTTTATAAGCTTTCATTTCATCTAAGATCATATTTTGCTACAACGCACCGTTTCTGTAATATTGGCGAAAAACTTAAAAATGAGACCTTTAACCCCCCCTCCCCCCTCCAGCTCACCTCCTAGACGTCGGGACTTTTAGTATGTTTTATCCCTAAGCACTCTGAATAAGTTTCTGAAGAAATCGCTTAGGCTCCCGCTCACGCACTCTACACCCCCCTTTGAGCCATTCGTTGACCGGACTATAAGGAAGCGCCATACAATAAGAAATTGAATTTGAATTTAGTACAACTTGTACTTTTTAACAACAAGATTGTACTACAATCGAAGTCGATTTAGATGTTCATTTAGAAAAAGGAAGCGAGGCAGATTTTTGATGGAAGTAAAAGTCTTATAGCTACAGGAAAATAAAACGTGCCAATTTGTGAACAGGCAGCTAACCTGGTTATTATAAAGTTACTTATACAATTAACATTCCGAATAAAAATTCTATTGTTATACAGTTTGTCAAAAAATCTTGAAACGGAACTAATCTTACTTCTCAGAAATATCAAATAAGTTAGAGCGTGATAGTATAACATAAAATGGCAACACCGCAAAGGAGGGAGGAGGCCCCTATTTATTTCGAAACATTTTTGCCAAGCTGTACTTGACTTATACAGGGCGTCCCACAGCTATGCCACATGGAGGGAAAGTACCTTAAATACTGTAGGTAGAACATTTTACTGAAAGAAGACATTATTTTATTTCTAAAAACTATTAAAACTGCATTCATACATTTTTTAATAATTACATGGTTGAACCGGGAATCGAACCCGCTATACGAGAAAAAAAAATATCCTGTAGTTTTATCATATCGATGAAAAGGCTTCATCATAAGGGTTATTTTTTGCTAAATAACATAGTGTCAGAAATAAAAGGAAGATTATGTATTTTAACATTTTTAATACAAAATTTATAAATTTTATCAAATGCTCAAAATGACCCCCACGCTGTACAAATACAAATTTATTTCACTCCCTGTCGATTTTTTTATCTTGTTGTAGTGGATATTTAGTATAATACGTCTAAGTTCTGTTTGTAGCTCGTGGACACTTTCGTACCGGTTCTTTTAAACAAATTTTTTTACATAATCCCATTAAAAAAATCTAACGGGGTTAGATCAGCCAATCTCGGCTGGCCACATCAAATGTTAAAATTCATAGTCTTCCTTTTATTTCTGACACTATGTTATTTAGCAAAAAATAATCCTTATGATGAAGCCTTTCGATTGGTATGATAAAACTACAGGGTGATTTTTTTTTCTCGTGTAGCGGGTTCGATTCCCGGTTCAACCATGTAATTATTAAGAAATGTATGAATGCAGTTTTAATAGTTTTTAGAAATAAAATAATGTCTTCTTTCAGTAAAATGTTCTAACTACAATATTTAAGGTACTTTCCCTCCATGTGGCATAGCCGTGGGACGCCCTGTATATAATCATTACGATTAGTTTTCAGTACTTACTTATAATCAGGCTGGTGTGCGGGCGACCTAGCGGGCGTGTGCGGTAAATGTGCGGGCGACGCCCTCGGAGTATCGGCAGGGGTACTTCCCAACACCGTAGGGCCTGTCCCGCCCAAAGCGCCCGCAGACCCACCGAAATTACCCGCAGACCCCCCCAGATTACCATTCCCCCCTAAGGTACCAGTTGAGCCACCGAAACTCCCCGCCGACATCCCCATAGCGGGGGAGGTGGCGGGTTGCGGGACGTTCGCTCCCAGTAAGTTTAGATCCGCGAACGGATCTTTTTTGTTGGTCGTGGTATTTGGTTCGACTGGGATGGACTGTGGTCGTCCTGTGTAAGAACAATAAATAGAAAGGAGTTAGTTGAATATGGTTTTTTGTCGTCTGTTATGAGGCCTTTATGTTTTACGAGGTTAGTTCAATTGGGTACTTTGTATTTAAAATAAATTATTTTATTCTACTCTATGTAGGAAAAAAGCGTTTAATATTACTTAGTCTCGGCCAATTTTTTACTATTACAATATGGCATATTAAAGTTAAGATAGTAAAGCCCGACAAAAGAAATAAAAAGCCTCGCCATATTGCGAAATTTCAATGGAACAAATTTTATAAGGGAAATTGTTGCCATAGTCGTAAAAATATACACCGGGCGCCCCCAGAGCAGGTTTCTTATTTCTTTGGTGAGACTTTACTACCAGTTAAATTGAATTGTCAAGTACTCATTTGGAAATTTCATAGTTGATCATAAAAAATAAAATAAAGAACATAACATTAACAACACACAATACAATACAATACAACAACAACAATTAACAGCGTCAGTTGTTGATAAATATTAAAATGTGTAAGCGTGTGGAAAGGAAGCCGTTGGATGCGGGCAGCGCAGGACCGATCGTCGTGGAGATACTTGGGGGAGGCCTTTGTCCAGCAGTGGACGTCTACCTGCAATGATGATGATGATGATGAGCGGATGTGTCAAAGGTCAGTATGATAGTCACCATCGTCGGCCAGCATCTGCGGCGTGAGCAGGGGTTCTTGCTTGGCGATGGGGTCGTTGAGGCCGAAGGGGTCGAAGTTGGGGTCGGTGGACGCCCCCGCTGCCTCCGTCGGCGGGGGCGGCAGGTCGCCGAATATCGCCTCCGATGAAAATGGCTACAGAACAAAAAAAAACATTTGTATAAAATTCGGCCTCGTAGCCTAGTTGATAGTACTGCCTATGAAGCACAAGGTCGCAGGTTCGAATCCCGCCCAGGACAAATATTCGTGTTTAAAAAATATATAATTAATATACGAGTCCTTTCTTTGTAATTCGATGATGAATGTGCCTAGGAACTCATTGGCCGGCAAGGAAAACGGGGTTTCGCCATTGTTCTCTTTAGATTACTTTTTTAAATAGCTCTATATTACTGGTTTCCAAATGAAATAACTAAAGAAACATTAGATAGGTAAACATTAAAAAGATATAAGGTGCAGAAAATAGGATTTAAGTTTAACTTAAACATCGGAATATAAAGACGTGTGTGTCCATAGCGTTAAAATTATTATTTTCGTAACTATTTTGACTGTATCTGTGTGTATACTGTGATATTTAATTTTATTTTGTACCTACATTATTTTTTTCGTAATACTGTTAGTCGAAATTAGTGATTTTATGATATTTATTTTGCAGCTATAATATTGAATAACAATAATACCTGAGGATTATCCGCAGCGGCTTGTCCACTCAAGAAATCTCCAAAATCGTCCTTCTTCTCCATCATGCCGAAGAAATCGAACGAATCTTCGCTCTTCAACTTTTCTTTCTTCGCTTGCTGGTTGCTTATGTTGAGCAGATCTGCTTCGGAGGGCGGTTCTGTGGGTTTGGGGGGCGGGGGCCTGTGCGGGGGCTGAGGGGAGGGGCACGGGGGCGTGGGGCGGGGAGGGGGAAGCTTCTCTTCTTTGGGGTAGTCTGCTGTCACTGTTGAAATAGGATAATGTTAGGTATTTAAATGATAACAATACTTGTATTTGACTTTTTTACAATGTTTTCAATACAAATGAATAATGTCTAAAAAGGTCAATATTGTCAAAAAAATCTTAAAGCATTTGTGTAGACCGGCGCGTGAATTTAATGGAATTTAGTTTTAGTGGAATGATATTTTTTGTGCTCTGTGTTTAGTATATGAGTGAACAAATGATTGTGTTGCAATGTGGTTCAGTAAAATCAAATTAATGTCTATAGATAGATATATAAATTAATGATCGTTATAATGTTACTTATATATAACAGAAAAAAAATTCACACGAAAGAATAAGAGCATTCTCTAGTATATTATTATGACATCTATGAGGACAAAAAAAACTGTTAAAGGATTTTTAGATCTGTACAGTCATGAATAAAAAATAAAAACATTCAACACACACAAAAATGTATGATGAAATTAAAATAGTTCATAATAATAATGCATAGAAATGTGTACATTGTTAAGGATCTACTGTTCTAAGAACATGATCTAAACATTGATTCATGCTACAACGTACTTGCTGGGACAGCATTCGGGTTGCTTCGTAGGTTAGCTGCATAAATACACAAATACAAAAATATAATATCAATCTAATAATTGAATAGTTTTAGCTATCTAAATGTTTACAATTAATCGATTATTTAAAGCTTACAATAGGGATGTTGACTGTATTCAAAATAAATTATCTTACACTATGTAGCAAATGAAATATCTGAAATTACTCTAATATTACGATTTTTACCAATTTTATGATGTGTTTATAAATCATAATAAAAATCGTACAAAAACGACTATACAAGCTTGTGACGTTATAATCTAGTATTCCCTTTAATTTTTCATATAAAATACTAGCGACCCGCCCCGGCTCCGCACGGGAAAATGGTTATTGTGGGTTATCCTTGTTATTGTGGGTTATCCTTATGTGTATTATGCATGTATTATACATATAAACCTTCCTCTTGAATCACTCTATCTCTTAAAAAAAACCGCATCAAAATCCGTTGCGTAGTTTTAAAGATTTAAGCATACATAGGGACATAGGGACAGAGAAAGCGACTTTGTTTTATACTATGTAGTGATAGTGATTGTTTTTGACATTTCATAAAAAGAAGCTCTTTTGTCTAGCTAGTCAACAGCCCAATTCTAATGAGGGATTTTCAAGATGGCATTTAAGAAAAAAAAAAGGTTCTATTGACTCAACTAGATGGCGTGCATGTCGAATAAAATGTCAAAAGCGAGCTTGTCAAACCAATCAGGGCAGATAAAAAACTGGCAACATCGTTGTTGTCACGTCAATCGTCACGCATTTTATTGTGCTTTAATTTCGTTTCGTGTTTTTGCGTGCTGAGTTGTGTTTAAATTTTTGATTCGTTTTACCAGTGACCTTTTTGCGACTAAATTTTGTGACTTCTTTTCCTACCTTCAAGCACGTCTATTTTATTTGACGTAAGAGTTAGTGCAGCGCCATCTCTTATAACCATAATGAAACCTTTTTTTGTTTTTAGAACTGTCAAAATGAAAATCCGTCATTAACTTATCAATAGGTTACTGTTTCATAATAATATCATAAAAAAAATACGTTGTCAATCCGCAATCTTTATTCATTCGATTTGTATCAAGGATATTATAAATTACCAAAGACTAGGCTGTATGGGCCTTGATCCCTTTGCCTTCCCCATAAGGGATTTAAAAAAAACCTTCGGTGTGTGATAGATAACGTAGGCTCGATCGAGCACTACGTCACTTAAGAAATTTGTCTTGAAATAAAACATTCAAAGGTGTGGTTTACTTACCAAAGTTGTCGATAGTCTCGTCCCTCTCTAAATTGGTGGCGAACAGTACGTCGGGCGTCCTGATGGGGTATGAATGGTCTTCTTCCCACAGATCGCTGCGTAGTTTGCGCCTCTCCAATAAATCATTCAAAATGGCGCCGGTATCCAAAACGCGTTAGCTGTATGGAGTGTCCATGGTGTGGTTTACTTACCAAAGTTGTCGATAGTCTCGTCCCTCTCTAAATTGGTGGCGAACAGTACGTCGGGCGTCCTGATGGGGTATGAGTGGTCTTCCTCCCACAGATCGCTGCGGGGTTTGCGCCTCTCCGATAAATCATTCAAAATGGCGCCGGTGTTCAAAACGCGTTAGTTATATAGTGTGGTTTACTTACCAAAGTTGTCGATAGTCTCGTCCCTCTCTAAATTGGTGGCGAACAGTACGTCGGGCGTCCTGATGGGGTATGAATGGTCTTCTTCCCACAGATCGCTGCGAGGTTTGCGCCTCTCCGATAAATCATTCAAAATGGCGCCGGTGTTCATAACGCGTTAGCTGTATGGAGTGTCCATGGTGTGGTTTACTTACCAAAGTTGTCGATAGTCTCGTCCCTCTCTAAATTGGTGGCGAACAGTACGTCGGGTGTCCTGATGGGGTATGAGTGGTCTTCCCCCCACGCTGCGGGGTTTGCACTTCTCCGATAAATGATTCAAAATGGCGCCGGTGTTCAAAACGCGTTAGTTATATAGTGTGGTTTACTTACTAAAGTTGTCGATAGTCTCGTCCCTCTCTAAATTGGTGGCGAACAGTACGTCGGGCGTCCTGATGGGGTATGAGTGGCCTTCCTCCCACAGGTCGCTGCGGGGCTTGCGCCTCTCCAATAAATCATCCAAAATGTTCAAAACGCGTTAGTTCTATAGTGCCTATGGTGTGGTTTCCTTACCAAAGTTGTCAATAGTCTCGTCCCTCTCTAAATTGGTGGCGAACAGTACGTCGGGCGTCCTAATGGGGTATGAATGGTCTTCCTCCCACAGGTCGCTGCGGGGCTTGCGCCTCTCCAATAAATCATTCAAAATGGCGCCGGTGTTCAAAACGCGTTAGTTCTATAGTGTGGTTTACTCACCAAAGTTGTCGATAGTCTCGTCCCTCTCTAAATTGGTGGCGAACAGTACGTCGGGCGTCCTGATGGGGTATGAGTGGTCTTCTTCCCACAGATCGCTGTGGGATTTGCGCCTCTCCGATAAATCATTCAAAATGGCGCCGGTGTTCAAAACGCGTTAGTTATATAGTGTGGTTTCCTTACCAAAGTTGTCGATAGTCTCGTCCCTCTCTAAATTGGTGGCGAACAGTACGTCGGGCGTCCTGATGGGGTATGAGTGGTCTTCCTCCCACAGATCGCTGCGGGGCTTGCGCCTCTCCCCGCTCTGTACCACCAGGCTGATGATCACGGATGTGTTGTTGGAGAAGTGGTCGTTTACTGGGGCCGATTCGTCTATGCCGTCGATTTCTGATCTGTTGGTGGATGGTAAAGACAATAAGTTCAATTTTTGATTTCGAAATCATTTCTCGAAAAGCAATCCGAACGGCTGTATACCGAATTTTTAACGAAGTGACTTTAATCTGATTGTTCGGTAAAACAGAATTCGATATAACGTTCCTTTGGTATACGTAGTAAAAATTCGGTATACAGCCATTCGGTTGATTGCTTTTCGAGATATAATTTGAGACTCTCAATTTTTCGTTGTTTCAACTGCTTGTCTAATTAAAGCAAATAATAATAAAATCAATTGTCGAAGGAACAGATTGTCGTTCAAGTCCATTTCTTTTAGATATAGTAAAACCAACAACAATATTGGCAAAATATACATGAAAATTAATTTATTACTTACCTGTTATTTTTTTTTACAAAATCTGAATATCCTAACATAATCGACATTTACAAAGACATACCACGTTAATCTATGTCTGGGGACAGCTCATGAAACTGAACATCATTTGTTCTGGAAGTTTTCTGAAATAGCAATTTTTTTTAGTTTATGTATACGTTGACTTTGTATGTTGTATGAGTCTTATCTTGTATCTGAATAATTCTGACTGTAGGGTTTATGAGTTAGGCGAACCTCGAAACCCACACGATAAGCAATCAAGGTGAACTCTTTTCACTCACCTGGTAAACTTGTGTCTGCTCTCATCTGGTAAACTTGTGTCTGCTCTCACCTGTATAACTAGTCTCCCCACTCACCTGTATAACCAGTCTCTCCACTCACCTGTATAACTAGTCTCTCCACTCACCTGTATAACCAGTCTCCCCACTCACCTGTATAACTAGTCTCTGCACTCAACTGTATAACTAGTCTCCCCACTCACCTGTATAACTAGTCTCTGCACTCACCTGTATAACCAGTCTCTCCACTCACCTGTATAACTAGTGTCCCCACTCACCTGTATAACCAGTCTCCCCACTCACCTGTATAGTATAACTAGTCTCTGCACTCATCTGTATAACCAGTCTCCCCACTCACCTGTATAACCAGTCTCCCCACTCACCTGTATAGTATAACTAGTCTCTCCACTCACCTGTATAACCAGTCTCCCCACTCACCTGTATAACTAGTCTCCCCACTCACCTGTATAACCAGTCTCCCCACTCACCTGGTGAACTTGGCGTGGTGTTCGGTGTGGTGCAGGAAGCCGGTGTGGAAGCTGACTGCCAGCATGGGCACCGAGTGCGTGCGGCCCAGCTGCTGCCGCGCGTGGTACACCGATACTGTCACGTCGCCTGCCACCGTCGTGTCTAGTGGGAGCGTCACCTTAACTAGTCTCCCCACTCACCTGTATAACTAGTCTCTCCAGTCACCTGTATAACTAGTCTCCCCACTCACCTGGTGAACTTGGCGTGGTGTTCGGTGTGGTGCAGGAAGCCGGTGTGGAAGCTGACTGCCAGCATGGGCACCGAGTGCGTGCGGCCCAGCTGCTGCCGCGCGTGGTACACCGATACTGTCACGTCGCCTGCCACCGTCGTGTCTAGTGGGAGCGTCACCTTCACGAAGTATAGATAAAAAATGTATTTAACACATTGACGCACGCAATACATAAAATAGAAAAACAAAAGAATACAAGTAACAGACAAAACAAAACGGTAATTATAAAAAAAATGCCAAACAGTGCTAAACACTTCGCGCCAGAGCTCCAGAATGTGCCTATGCTGCTGGGCGGCCGTGTAGTAGGAAAAACGCGCGCGCTACGAGGCTATTATTTATTCTGTGGTAATACGGACTCTCGCGGGACTACTATTTGGTATTCTGTGCTCTCGCGGCGCGGTCTTAGGTGCATTTTGTTTTAATACGAGCGCAACGACAAACGGTAGGCTATTATAGCCAGGGTCACGCTCGACGCGTTCAAAGTAATTTGAACGTAGTGGCGTGGTAGCTAGAATTAAATTCACACGTTGCGCGTGCGCCTTCTGTACCTAGTACTATTATTTATTCTGTGGCACTGTGGAGGCAAAGGGAAGATCTTCCTTGGGGCATGGTGGTGAGCCCGGGGACCGCGGTCCAACTGTACTTCGTTGGAACTTGTATTTGGTCAAAGTCCAAGCCAAGCGCGGGTTGGTCAAACTTCAAGTGTGCGCAGGTCACTTGCGAAGTTCACCCTAGGTAGGCTCGAGCCCCTCGGTGGAGACATATATGAGCTGTTAATGATGAATAATGTTTCCTCACAATGTTTTCCTTCACCGGTAACATGATACAAAGACCAGCTCGTAGCCGGAGCTACGGCCGTCTGTGGTGGCAGCCGCCAAATTCAAATCATTTATCGCTTTTCATAATTAAATGGCTCAAAACGCGGAAAGAGGCTGCCAGCACGAACGCGGCGAGCATGTAGGACGCATGCACGCCACATTATCATCGATATTCTGAAGAAAGTATGTATGGGTTTGGAAATTACCATTTATAAATGTGTAAATAAATATGAATTTTGTACACCCCCTCCCCCCTTACCTTCCCCTCGGCCATGGAGTAGAGATGCAGCCTGTCGTACTCCTGTTGGGTGGACAGAAGCATCCTGTCTTCGTTGTATATCTCTATGTAGGGCCGGCATCCATCCCTGACAATTAAAAACAAAATTTGGTCGGTCTACCTGATGATGATATCTGATGGCGGAAAGGGAAAAAAGAAATTGACGCTACAATCACCACTTTTTGAAGAAGATTTGAAGCCAAACCAAAAAAAATTCCTTGAAATTTCAGTTGACAAATGTTTTTTTTTGTTTCCATATGAAAATCACTATTTTTTAAACCTTTTTTTGCGATCAGATCCTGCGTCAGCCTCAGCTTCTTTAAAGCTGTAGGTTTGGAAGAGGCTATGTAGCCTACGAGGGCTGACCACAATAGATCCACCTTGGGTCGCAGTGGTCTTGGGTATTTATTGCCCTTCCCTCTCCACCCAAACCATAATCATAATCAAACCCCTCAGGTGCGGACAGGAAGCAACAAATACGTTTTAAGCAATGGTTTCAAGTAACAAATATTTATAACATACCTGGCTTTCGTAAACAGCGGCACTGGCTGTATCGTGATGGACACCAAAGTAACTGGCCTGAAGTGCGGCAGTATTGGATCCGGCCTGAAATATACACCTATATTTAATACACTTTTTACAAGAGTATATCATATACTCTCACTTTTATAGTAACGGGAGAGAGAGAGAGGAATGATAGTATAATATATAAGCGAAATTCTTAGCCAGCGAAGTAAGTTTAACACAATTTGTTGGTTTTATTAACACGGTTATCATACTATTACTATAAAGAGAAAAGATTTGTATTTTTGTGCGTGTGTGTGTGTATGTGTGTGTATATGTGTGTTTATGTGTGTATGTTTATAATGAATAAATTCAAAAACTACTGAACCGATTTCAAAAATTCTTTCATCATTAGAAAGCTACATTCACCCTGAGTAACATAGGCTACCTTTTACCACGGGAAAATGCCTCATTCCCAAGGGAAAAACTGTTAACGCGGGCGGAGCCGCGGCGGAAGGCTAGTATTTATTATTTTAACATCGATTTTTCAATATGGTTTCACATTCCATGGTCGCATATGGTATATAGATACCATCCTCTTTGGTTCCGACAGTCAATGTGAGCCGAATTGGCCAAATGCTGAACCTGAGACAGGTTATCGAAGTAGTTACAAGTTACCTAATAATATTGGTGAGGTAGTAGAGGTATCTGAGTTGGCTGGGCGCCATGTTGATGGGTGCCCGTTTGACTGCGAATATCTGCAGCGCGTCTTCTGGAACCTTCACCAGTTTGGAGTACAGGAGAAGGCCGCAGAGTAACATCGCTGAGTATTGCTTGCCGTCCTGTAAAGAAACAAAGATGTCCTTTACATATAATATACCTACGCGTATTAGCTATACTATCTCCTTTACAAAGTAGACCTTGACGTTAGTACGTATAGTGACGTTAGTAACTATTTATTAATCTGTGACCATTATAAGGAAGAAAGGGCATTGACCACTCTGGTTTCAACGACAGATTATTTACTTCATAAATCATCAAGTTTAAAGAACTTAGAGACCTAGTCTTTAGAACATTTCGGGGCTGGTGCAGGCGGCCGCGCGTCGCGTCGCAGTTCCGAGCGAAGTACTAGGCTAGCATAAATGATTAAGAGTTGTTACCTGGCATGTTATAACCACCGCCCGCTGCTGGTCGTCTTGTCCCAGCGCTTGGTACATGTGTTGCAGCAGCGCGTATAGAGGCGCGAGGAGGGGCGCGCGGTGCGCGGGGGAGGGCCACAGCGCGCGGCACGCGTCCGTCACTAGAGATCGTTTCAACTAATAGTACCTATGGCGTTATGTTGGTTCCCCTGTCTCGCCCCAGGAAAACAAAAGGAGCCAAAACACACTAAAAAACAATGCTGCCAAAATAACGCCATAGGTATTCTTTGAAACGATCTAGAACATTCTGCGGCAGGTGCAGGCGCGTCGCAGTTCCGAGCGAAGTACCAGGCTAGCATAAATGATTAAGAGTTGTTACCTGGCAAGTGATAACCACGGCTCGCTGCTGTTCGTCTTGTCCCAGCGCTTGGTACATGTGTTGCAGCAGCGCGTATAGAGGTGCCAGGAGGGGGGCGCGGTGCGCGGGGGAGGGCCACAGCGCGCGGCACGCGTCCGTCACTAGAACATTCCGCGGCAGGTGCAGGCGGCCGCGCGTCGCGTTGTACACGCAGTATTTGCCGCCGGGGTGACGGGTTTCTAGAAACGCCTGGAACGAATCATATTTTTTGAACTTCGTTTCGCTTCGCTCGGAAGGCCGGTAAACTTAACGTACAGTACAAGTTTATAAGCGCAGTCATATCACGTGTTTTTATACATTCAAATAACTTTTTTCCTAAAGGCTTGTTATTCTTATTTTTGTGTAATGCGTATATACAGTGTACGTACAGGACTCAATATTTTACTTCAAATGATATGTCCTGAATGCTTTTGGAAAAAAAGTTAATTTAAAGTATAGATGCACGTGATATGACTGGACTTATGAACGCGACCGTACAGTACGCGAGTTGAACGCGTCTAGGGGCGGGGAGAGGGAACCTCGGACCTTTACTTAGCGCGTTTATAAGAAAGAAAATAAGTCAGTAGTTTTGGCAAATAAGATCTTGATCTAATTAAGAAGTTCTTATGTTGGTTCTCCGAAGTGTCGATAGATGGCACTAGAAGAACTGAATTATTTAGTACAATTGCACAATTGGTTGTTTATCTACTATACAAATCTACTACAGTACATAAAGTTCTTAGCTTTTTTTGTGAATTCCCAAAAACACTTATTTGTTAACTAACACTTGTATATTATTCTACTATTTAAAAAAACGTCTATTTATAGTTCTTTTTTTAAATATTACTTTTACCTCGGCAAGCTGCCTATCTCTATAAAAAGTTTTTCAGTGTTACTTTAAATCTAATTAAGACCGTAATGTTGATAACTTACTCTGACGTCATCGATGTGGTTAGTTTTGTAAGCGCTCTCCAGCCCTTCAGATGGGAACGGCATCACAATGATTCGACTAGTAATGTAGCTAATATCCAGATCGGTTCGCGCTATTGACCTGAAATATAAACACAATTTTTACTTAATAATTTGAATAAATCTATAATCATTGCATCGTAGAACATAAACATGTCAGAAAATTAAGTTTTAGGTGATGAAGCAAATTTGGAAAAGAATGCCAAAAAACTATAAAAAACTCAAGTTTGTTTTCTTTTTATACATATAGGGTGTAATATTTGTGTAACTGGATAATTTTCCCTAAAGGAACATAGGCTGAAATATGAAAAAAAAAAAACATTTTGACTAATAACATAAGGTTCATATAGTAGTAGTAAGTAGTGTAGGTACATGTTTAAGAGTAACAAGCGCACACAGAATATTATGACTAAAGTAGAATTGACAGGCGCGGTGATGTGATCAGCTGATTAGTTTTTTTTTTGCCCCCAACAAAAAAGAGGGTTTGACGTGTGTCTGTCTGTCTGTGGCATCGTAGCTCCTAAACTTTTGATTTTGATCTAGTTTTTTTTGTTTGCAAGGTGTTACAATCGAGTGTTCTTAGATCTGATATGATCCAAAAAAATATCTTCAGCCATTTGAAGATTATCAGCTTTTTTCTAGTTGTTGAAAGGATCAAGTACTTAACGGTTTTGTGGCGGGGGTTTTTAAATGTTTTAGTAAAAAATTTTATACTTCAGACTATGTTCCTTGGGGAAATTAATTCGGTTTCATGGGTAGGTTCCTCCCTTCAAATATTGCGCGTTAGTAAATTTATATCCTGTATAAAGGATCTACTCGTAAGCTACTAAACTATATTACAAATACATATTATAGGTTATATGTATATATCACCCATCGACGATATCACCCTATACATCTCAAAAAATAAATTTTATATTAAAACTAGCTGTTCACCCCGCGGCTCCGCCCGCTCTCAAGGGTATGAAAAATAGATAGTAGCCGATTCTCAGACCTACTCAATACGCTCACAAAATTTCATGAGAATCGGTCTGGCCGTTTCGGAGGAGTATGGGAACGAAAACTGTGACACGAAAATTTTATATATAAGAAGTAATTTAACTCACTGCTGCACCGTCTGCATAACCTTTGAGGACGTGTCCTTTAGATTCTTTAAGAAACTTCCAGCGCCCCCTTTTATTGAAGAAAACAAACCACCAGAGTTACCCGCAGGTTGATGCTGCTGAAAAAAACTTAAGTGTTTAGCGGGAAACTTTTAGACGAACCTTTAGACTTTTAGACGCTTTCGAAAGATATGTTTTTACGACTTTCAAAGCAATTTTTACAAGTGAAATTATACAGAAATTCAAAACTTCTTACAGTTAGCTAATTTATCACAACTAGTCGTTCAGTATTGTTTGTTTTTTAATCTTAAATAAGTTTAATGTATCAGAATATAAGTAAAATGTATTTTTACATTTTCATACCATAAACACAGACTATGGTATATCATACATAGCCAAGTTGTATGAACATCGAGCGATCTGTTATCAGCATAGCTCCATAGCACAGCCCTGGTGGAAAACCACCCTTACAAGTTATATTGTTTACCTGTGTGGGCGGGGCGTAATGCGGCGCGGCGGGGGGGCGCGCGGGCGGAGGGGGGCGGCTGGGCTCCGGCGGCCGGGAATTGGGCACTTCTTGACTCACACTGGCCGGAATCGTTTGCACCGCTAAAAAAAGAAGAGATTAATTTGAATCGAAATAAAACTATTCTTTTTTTTATTGTTATTTCTGATGCGACAGTGTTTAGAGGACCTTTTGAAAGGGAAAGGTTTGAACTGTTAATTGAATAATATATAGAAAAGGTTATAGAAGTATAGATTGAATACCTAATACTAATTAGGTTCTAGTCATGGAGTACAGAACCAATGGAGAGCACGTCCGCACACTTTTGCTTAGAAACAAAGTCACCAATTTGCGCGGGGGGAGAGGTGATCTGCGCCGGCTACAATTGGCCGACGCGTATCTGCGCCGGCTGCAATTGGCCGACGCGTGGCTGACGCAATGACATCTGATTCACTAATGGTTAAAAACGTGGTGAGGTATGCAAGATATAACATATGTTTGGCGTGTGCGGTCGCCCCCGCAAGCGTTCTCCATTGGATCTGTACTCCATGGTTCTAGTACTGTATGGCTAAGCCTTCAACATGCAATAAATGAAATATACCTCACCAATGCATGGTAAAGCACTAAGACAGTATCTATTTAAAAAAAAATTAGATTATTGTTTTTTTTATTTCCTAAAACACCTCCTTGTATGCATGTATATTCAACTTAAGATTAACATATGCAGCGCCTGTAAAGGGCCTTTCACACAATCTTTCTTGAAGCTGCCAACCTGTTTCATATCAAGACGAAATTATGTTTTTGACTTTGGATTGGCCTCTTCTAAATAATTGTGTAAGAGGCCCTAATAAAGTGATAATTACCTATGAACTGTTGCATTTATGACATTCACAAAATATTGTTATGACCAATGGCTCGAGCAGCCACAAAAAACAACAAAAATAATAGTTTCTTGGCATTTATTTCGAATAATGTTTAAATATCTTACACGTATAGCCTTATGTCTAGTAGTAACAAAAATATCGCTCATCTATAGATTACAATATAACAAAATGTAGTTTAAAATACTGATTAACATATGTGATGAGAATAAAATATATTCACAGATTAAATAGGCAGGATAAAAACAACTAACACGGTTGGAATGAATACCACTTTAAATACAAAGTTTCAGGTCAAAAAACAAACATTTCTTTGGCGAAATAAAAAATAATATCACATTGTTAGAAACGTTATCAAACTTTTTTAGATTACTACTTATATTGATAGTTTTATAAAATGACAACAGATGGAGTTGCCGTGACCTGTCCTGTGATGACTAAAAAAATTACATGAATGTATACCGACCATTAATTCTTATTGTAAGAAAAAACAATTCTTTGAGGGTTAAGATTTCCTTCGTTTTTTTTTTACTGATTATACTTTAATTTTTAACATATCACTTTACCAAAGCGCCATCTGCTGGCATAAAAATCATTTTTTTATTTCAAAAAAAATAATTTTAGATCAAATTTTGAGAATGAAGTGAACAAGCACAAAATTTAAGTCACCTTAGGAATTAATTGTACGCTATGTTTTGGTGCTTATTTTGTACCTTTCAAGGAATTTTGTACAATTTTGGTACAAAGTAAATCATCCGTTTTAAATTGACTACCCTACGGTTTGGGAACCGCTGGCAGTAATAGTGTTTTCTATTCGCCAATTTTAAGTACAATTTTGAGGGTAATTAATTACACATTATCCTACATACTATTACTTTTATAAAGTAGTGGTAATTTTACTAAATTCTAGTTTATAGAAAAGAAAGCACCTCGGAATGGTAAAATTTTATGATTACATTGTAATAAAATATAGCAAAATTTAAACAAATACTTTGTACCTACATACACTATATACTTATTAAAATAACAGATTGGTTATTACAAGTTACTGAAACTTTTACAAGAAAAACGAAATTGTATTCCATAAAAAAGTACACACGAGAGTACCAGTCAACGGTCTTATTGACAATAACGTAAGGTTGAGTTTGTTCATAGAATATACGAACAAACGAAATATTGTAAAGGTCAAGTAAAGCCTGACCAGAAAAATAAAAAGCCTCGCCATATTGCGGAATTTCAAAGGAACTAATTTTATTATAGAAATTGTTGCCATAAACATAAAAATGTACACGTGGCGCCCCCAGAGCGGGTTTTTTATTTCTCTGGTCAGACTTTAAGTCTTATAAATAAGAAAAAACCGGTGCAGATTGAAAAGAAAAGTAGATTTTTCGCCTAGCGGGCGCGATTTTTAAGACACTGACTTCAGCCAAAGATTACAAAGCTACTAAATAAGTATGAGAAAAGAAAAATACGAGAAACTCACTCACCCTTTGTTGAAGATGGATGATTATTTCCACGAGTTGTCTATGCACTAACATAACTGTAGTCCGCGTCTTAAAAATTGTATTTAGGCAAAACTAGTGGTACATTGCGGAAAATAGTAGGTCACATTTTAACCTCGAATTTAGTTCACTTGTCCTTTTACTTTTTAATGGAAAAAGATAGAACATACCTCTCTCATTTAAGAGCAGTCAAATTTAATTCGAATATTATGGACGTGTTGATCGCGCGGTGTAAGATAATTTGGCAACTACAAAAAACAAAAGATAATTGGATTTTTAAGAGATCCATAATTATTTTAAAAAATCGGTTTAGATTTTTTCACAGTTAAGAGGCCTATTACATTCCACTAGCTCCCACATTTGAAATACCTGATTTACTGAATAAAAATGCAAAATAATCAAAAATTGGGGGCCGCTATCAACTATGCTTTATAATGAAGTAAGTTTAGAGTAGGTACATCAGACTAGGGATGATGTCTTTGCAATTGTTATACTATGCGTTTTAGTTAAAAACGACCGTTTTTAGCAAATATGCAGTGTGACTATTCAAGATATGCTCATCAATCTGACATCACTAAATGTACTTTAATATAAAGCATAGTTGGTAGCGGCCACCAATTTTTGATTAATTTCCATTTTTATTGAGTGATTAAAGAATATCAAATGAGGGCGCTAATGGACTGTAATAGGCCTCTTAATCCCGTATGCTTCTAGTGAAGGTTTAAAAGGTAAACATGTGGCACTAGTTTCGCAAGAAAATCGTCAACACAAGTAAAAATAAAAAAAGAATAAATTAAAACTACAAAGCAAGATAAACACGATTAAAAATGTAATATAATATTAAAAACAAAATGTAAAATGATATGATTAACATATTGGTAACTAAGTAATACTAATTTTGTCACTAAGTTTGTACCTGAGTTTCATTGGAATGTTAGTTTTATATGAATATCCTCGTAAGTTACTTTTGTCAGATATTGCAATTAGATCAGCAGGAATCGAACTCAGACCATAGTTTAAAATAGTTTAAATGGTCTGATCAAGGACGCTGTTTTTATTATTTATCTTATTTCTTGATATATTTTGTCTCAAAGTATACTTATAAATAAAGCAATCGGAAAGCATTTAATTTCAACTCTTCTAATAGTCGTTACGATTTAATATTTCAGACAAACAACAACTCCCACGCTTAGAGGTCAAGCGAAGTTGGTTTATGAAAATAATATTAAATGTAGAACATTGTAATTTGACCCCCTAGTTGCTTTTATATCGTCATTAATGTTTTAACGCTTTTTTATATACTTTTGCAGAATATATGAATCGATCATCAAGAAAGATGAGCAGTAATAAAAACACATCTCATCTGTTGGTTTGAAAATATAGCGAATTAATTTATTGAAACTAAAGGAATGAAAACTTCAAATGAAGAAAACTCAGGAATTTAAATAACTACTACTACTTATTTATAGTTTGAAATATATTTTTTCTGTCTGTATAATTTCTTTTTTATTATTGTCTACTTTTTAGTAATATAATAAAAAAAATATTGTTTTTAAACGAATTTAGATCCAATCAGTACGAGTATTTTTAAGACAGTTTTTGAATTGAGTAAAAATGTGAATATTCTTCAATATAAACATTGGGCTAAATAACAATTCGCCATTGATTAAAAATGATCAATCGGTTGATCATGCAGCTTGATCATTGTTCGATCATTGTAGCTGCAAGAGCTGCTCCCATACCAATTAGATCAAAGATCATATTGATCATAATCAGTATAACAATAAATCAATATTGCAAGCGCTTACTTATACTTTGTATACGAAAAAGATGTATACTTAACAAAAAATATTATATATTGTCGCGGCAGAAGTAAACAAAATTAGGTAGTATCCGATAGACAATACAAATGACGCATTAATTAATATATTATAGTCTTTTCTTGCTTTGAGATTTTTTATATAAAGCCTTGTATTATCAAACCGTTGTTCGTTCGAGCCATTTCCGGAATTTTAAATAAACAATCAAGGAGCATTGGACCAATTCTACACTGGGCCAGCGTGGCCGACACGCCCTGTTTTAGGGTAGGCTCGAGCCCCTCTCACATATTTTTGAGCTGTTAACGATTGAAATAGCATTTTTTTTTTCTACATGAAACATTTAAAGTGACACAGCAAGACCTAAAGCAATAATATTATCTATTGCAATAGCGTAGAGTTGTAGCAATTACGTTTCAAATTGTGGACGATCTTATATAGTTATAGTTACTCACAATCTGTGCAGGAAGCGAGGAGTGAATTAATCAAACGAACGCGAATTATTCAATTTAGATCTTGCCACTTGAATGTGTCATTCTGTACTTGAGCAATGACAAAGAAACAAGTTACATCTGCAATATACTACTACCTCGCCATAAATACATTTTAAGACCACATAAATTATGTCGAGTGCTCGATATTTAGTAGAAATTTGAAACTCTAAGAATTATGTTTGAATCGTTTGGAAAAATAACTCTTATTTCAAGAATTTGATTATTTGTCTGTTACAACCCAAAAATACTCAAACTTTTATAAGGTTTACTCAAAGATTTCCCACCTCCCTTGCTTCGCGTAGTCGAATAAAAAGGTTCAATTTCAAGATTATCAGAGTATTAACTTTCGGACCTGCGAAAAATCGCCTCAATTTACTTCTGTTTACTTCTACCGTGACTATATCTAAAAAGCGTACAGACGAAGCATAAATTAATTACACACTAGTAAATAAAAACAAAATACTCATCATTGCGGCCTATCCGCGTCTAGCAAGCGGGAAGCGGTGTCTCCGAACTCATGCTAACGCGCCGTGTCATTTAAATGAGAAAGCTATGGGGCACCCGAAAAAGTTGAAAACACCTAAAATGAAAAAAGAAATGTGATATGTATAGCAATAATACAGAAGTGGTCGGAATGCGAAACTTCGCGCCTTTTGTGGTTTTATTGAGTCAATTGGTAGTTGTCTATAAGACTTGAGTCGTAAGCGAACAAATATTGAAGAGGGTGTCGATGGTAGAGTGAATTTAACAATGATTTTGTATAACTTGACACTGGTCTTACCAAGAAAGAAGAAAAAAAAATGAAAATTTTTAAGAAATTTTGATCTTACATATGTCGCAGGCTTTTTGTACGATTCCGCCGTTTACATAAAGCGTCGGCAATTTATAAACGCTCGCTGTAATGTAAAATGCCGAAGGCAAAATGTATAGGGTTGGCACAAAAATCAACTTTGAAAAATGTAATTCTCCGGCGGTCGCCGACCGCTGCCGCGGTACGCTCGCTCCGCTCGCTCGGCTCCCTCCGCTCTGTTATTCACATCAGTCTAACCTAACCTAACCAATCGATTTAATTCTGTGTAGAGATTTGTTTTTTTTTTTAGCGGGGGGCTGCGCCCCCCGAGCCCCCTCTTTTGGGGGGCTGCGCCCCCCCGTCCCCCCGCTTCGGTTGACGCCCTGGCTACTATTATCAAAGCCAGTAACCTTTTTGTAATCGGGTTGAAAAATCTATAAGGGCTTAGAATACCACTTCAGAAATGGGGGGGCTTCGCCCCATTATATACCATTATTTTATTTTTCAGCTAGCAATACGGACTTAGCTAAAACTGAGTGCGGACTTATTCAAAACCTTTTTGTGCCAACCCTATACATTTTGCCTTCGGCATTTTACATTACAGCGAGCGTTTATAAATTGCCGACGCCGTATGTAAACGGCGAAATCATACAAAATGCCGACGACACATACATAATATGGAAATTGATTTTACCTTATTTAAAAACGTAATATTATGGGGATCTGAAATAGCACGACTATATTTTTGTACATAATTCTACTATTGATTAAATATTTGATTTCATCCGAAATCTAAATTACATCTCAAAATTTACCGGACACCCTGTATATTTTTGAACAAATCACAAAAAAGAAGCTTCACTAGGACACAAAAGGCGTGACATTTCGCATAGGCACAACACATACATGCAAATGATTGTTCATAAAACGAAACAAGAAGAAGCATCGTTTCTAATCATGGTAACATGCATAAAAATAACTCCCTATGCCTATTTATCTCTTTCTCAATGCCAATGAAATACTTAGATAGTATTTATCATGCCCTAGTTAACGACATGGCCATATATTATTGATTAGTACATTCTTACTTAATAAGAATTATAAATTGTCTATTACAATTCATCGAGTAGATTATAAAGATAAAATAGATAAAGATATCTAACGTATATAAACGATATCTGTTAGTGAAACTTCAATGATTAGTACGAGGCACAAGCAAGCATACGTACAGTTATAAATAAATATAGATGAATTAATGTTAGTATATAATATAACCTGTATACGAGTACTTAAGGTATGTAACCTGAGATGACAACATTTTTATCTACCTCTTGCTTACTCAGTATGCAGTTAAAGCGAGAGGTAAGCGCAACTCTCATACAATAGTTCTAAAAAAATATCAGTTGTTATTTTACAGGTTATATTATATTGTATTTATAAAGGAAAATAAATAAATACCACACTTGTAACCTGCCGATCGTTAACAGTTACTTCATAACAACAAGTTTAGTGTTTTATTTTATTTAGTACCTAGTTAGTTCATGGCTACATGTGTTCAAGTTTAATGATAGTAAATAGTTAGAATTTTAAAATATTTGTGTTATACTAATAACCCAGTGCAGGTGCTTGTTATACACGCAAATCAGGCATTTGACTATATTTTGAATCGGTGTTATTACAAGTTTATTACTTCGCTTTTAAATAATTATAGAAGTTACAAAGATAATATTTTGTGAATATTGATTGATCTGTTTAAAACACCCAGGTCCACCCTTAGCAATAAAGCCGCCTGTTGAAACCCAATGTTTTCTTTGTATGTGTAATTTGTCTGTGTTTCTTGGTGTCAATAAAGAATATTTGTATTTGTTATTTACAAGCGACAGTAATCAATTCTGTTTTCATTCAGAAATTCAAAAATACATAAAGATTTATAATGTCTATGAATATCTATTAGATTACAAAAATAGTCAAATACCTTTGCCTTACGTTTTACAAATATTATAAAGGACTAGAAAGACACTACTCCAGTTAATATGCGCGATATTTAAATCAAAATATAGCCAGCATATAAATTATTATAACAAACAAAACTAACGCATATTCACTAAGTTCATCGTCCTATTTCTTTAAAACATTTGCCACTAAAATAGATTATGGATAAGTTCTACTTGTAAACAAAAGAAAACGTGCAAAACAACAAGAATTACCCATCTTTTATCCACGTCTCGACTGAATCCTTCAAACTTTCTAGAAAATTGTACAAAAGCATATGAAATAAAAACAAACCACGGATCAGAAGAATATACTTATTTATTCATGGTAAATTCGGCTAGACCATAAATATTGTATTTACAACACAAAATGACGATGGTATTGTGAAACATCTACATTATAGTGACTTATTAACAAAAATATAAAAACTTGTATGCAGCAATAGGAGAAGAACATTTTAAATTGCATTTATCTATATTCTATAATATTATATAACACTACTTTAATTCTTTTACTTGTACCTCAGTTAAACATTTCAATTAATTTTATATTGTCCAGAGTAAATCTATGATTTAAAATTGATTCCATCAATCTTACTGTAGTGTATTATTAAGTGTAATATTGATATTACACATGCTTATACTTCAAAACGAAGACTAGTGATACACATATATCGTAACTTATGTTTATATTAGAAGGCGAAACGTTACTTTGTGATACCAGGTCTCAAACCAGGTGCGGAATGTCCATCGAAGCAACCGTCTGGTTAGTGCAATTTTAATATACACGGTGGTTTTTATTTAATCAACAAAAATAATAAAAATACAGCGGCTATATATAGTACAGAAAATAGGGATGTTGACTGTATTCGAAGTAAATTATCTAATACTATGTAGGAAATAAAACATCTGAAATTACTATAGTATAATTTGTGTAGGGGCGATTTTTGATAATTTTATGATTTATTATTGTAAATCAAAATAAAAATAAAAATAGTACAAAAACGACAATACTAGCATTAGCATGTAACGTCATAAGCTAGTATTCGCTTTAATTTGTCATATAAAATATTGTTTTTGACATTTCATAAAAGGAAGTTCTTTTGACTAGCCAGTCAAAATCCCTATTTAAGTAACTTAAGAAAGGATACGACTTTTTTACTGTATATCAATAATAACCGAAAATTCGGTAACTAATTCATAGTTGAAAGTTTGCATATTATTATGAACAAAGTAGATATTATGGCAAATAGTTAAGTAAAAGAATCGCCATATTTTTTTCAATTAAATTGAAACAATAGCAAGTTCAGTATTCTTTTTTCGGAGCTAGATTTTGTTTTGATTGCACCTTCAACCAGTTAAGTTTCTTTTTTCGGGAAACAGGTTCCTTTATTTTAATTTTTGTTGATGATTTACAAAACACCGTGTATAATAAATTATTTAAATTAATTATTTATGTCAGTAACCCAAGTGTTAGTCGATCTTTGATAAAGTGTCTATTAAAATTATTTAGTACCTCCACAACTTTAGTATTTACGTAAATAAATATTATACGTTTATATAATATATAATTTTTATATAATTAGTATACGTATATAAATATGTTGTCTGAAATTGGGGTCCTGATTTGTAGCAATTAACCCCCTAAACTACCAGGAATGTATAAATATAGTAACTAATACAGTATGACTATCTAGCGAAAGATATACCCTAAATTTTATATTTAATTTAATTATAATTATGCATTTCAAAAATGCATTAAAATTTGGTAAAGAATTTAAATCAAATAGTGATTAGATAAAACCGGAACTTTTTTTCATTAATTAAAATGAGCAACTGGCCTTTACAGCAAGTATATAAAAATAAGGTACTAAATACCTATTCTGTTATTAAAATATACTCCTATAGTATTAACATCCTAAAGGAGTTGACTTAAGGTTTTATTCAACATCACTTCACCAATCTTGTTCTCGTTTCACAAGACTATAGTTTTCAAATTAAAGCTACAGACTTTACTTTTCGTAATATTATCAAAATATTGCACTAGAGTAAAGTTTATTACTGATAAACCACTGAGCTTTTCTTAAATGACACAATCCTATATAATAATGTCATGAAACGCGCTTCGAAGCAACATAAATATCAATCTATAAGTGTAAATTTATCAAAATATCATGAAAAAGTCAAATAAATGCTATACTACCTTATTTCAGAACAATTTTTCAACATTGCCTTACCTTTGGTGATGTTCAATTTTTGGTGATATTTCAACATTGGAATGTTAAGTTTCACATGTTTTTTTAACATTAGCCTTACAAAAGGAACTGATTTTCAAAATAAATATGTGGGGAAAATAATAAAAAATTTGAGTGTAAAAAGTCAAAAAATGCTTGACCATTTGTAGCTCGAGTCATAAATGCAACAGAATAGAATGATGGGCCGTTTAGGAGTATGGATAATTAACTCGCGCAAATTAATGGAAACGTTTTAGGCGCTATTTTATTCGGCCAATTATGTAATGCGAAAACTGACCATCACACTATTACAGAATGTTGTAAACATTTTCTCCAAACAGTATTCTTTCCGCCTTTTAAGAGCCTATTTTTTATTGACCATCTAACTATGTTTTGTGGTTATAATCGACACTTAGTCGTACCTACAGCCCTACTATATAAATTTTTGAAAACATACTATCCACTTATCACATTTAGAAGTGAGGATAAAAAATATTTTCTATATTTTAAAAATATCAAAATGGTAAGTTTCCGCTACACAAAACTGGCCGAAAACTAAAAAAAGTTTTTTTTATCACAAATCGTGTAGTTACCGCGACGCGAAGCTCTTAGGATATGGTAGTGTAATATTTACTTGACTTCTTATTACCTGGCGAGCTAGTGGCCACAGATTGTTCAACTTTTTTACGCTCAAATTTGAGTGGTTGCTTGAGATTGACATTGTTGGATTCCGCAATGGCCGCGAGCCGCTCCAAGATGCTGTTAATGGTCATGCGCTCCGCCGGGATCACTGTTAGGCAACCATCTGTGGACAAATGTGACAGATTACGTTAACCGTCCATACAAGTCCCCACCAAGGCACAGAATACCAAATAGTAGTCCCTACAGAAGCTGCACTAGGCGACATAATTCATATAAATTGCAACCCAAACCACGTTACAATAAAGTGCAATTCAGATCGCACGGCGCTAGGCGAAAAGAAGTAGTTGCTGCATCTCTCTCTCTCGCGTATTGCGCCACTCTACTAACACGTTTAGGGAATGTGAAATTGGTCCGCAGTCGGCCCGAGACCTCTCGGCCCGGCGGTCGGTAGTTATAGCGCGCAAGTACATGGAGTGACGGAGGCCTGACCAAGGGACTCCAGCCTACCCTTGCTTAATTGCTTATCGTGTGGGTTTCGAGGTTAACCTACCTCACAAACCCTGGTGTCGGAGTTATAGAACCGGCTTAGGCTTCCGACATGGCTCCTATAACGACTACATCCGCAGATAGTAGCCTGGACAAACGGGTTTACGTGCCTTTCGGAGCAAGGGAATCATCTTTCTTTTCGGACAATCAGGTGATTCAGCCTGCAATGTCCTAGCCAAACTGAGGAAAGTCTCACAAAGTGATATTTGTTCGACGAGCCCCCACCGGAATTCGAACCCGGAACCT
The DNA here is from genome assembly GCA_948473455.1 of Teleiodes luculella. Lineage (NCBI taxonomy): Eukaryota > Metazoa > Arthropoda > Insecta > Lepidoptera > Gelechiidae > Teleiodes > Teleiodes luculella. The sequence continues at coordinate 13,234,310 of OX419588.1, read as the reverse complement.
CGGTAACATCAGGCGAGCTTCCGACCACTCCACCACGGAGGCTTCTTTACCCTGATTCATGGTGAATAGTTGTCGAACGCGCGGGGCGGGTTGTTTTGGCTAACTTCACACACAACGTTTGAATTATTTCGCAGGTGTGTGCAGGTTAATCTTTAGATTCAAATATGCCAGATTAAATAAAACAAAAAACAATATAACAGAAAAAAACTCTGCTCGGGCGTGCCATGTCGCCGATATTTTACGTATCTTTCGTTCTTTCAGGAGAACCACAGAGATTCCTATTCTGATATCTATGAGGAGAACAAAGGTTTGGCTGTGCTTGGTAACAATGGAAGTTTTCCGATGGCACAGAGACCCTTCAATGTCTGTCTGGTTTTATTTCTATTATACTTCATAAAAAGGTTCAACTGTAAAAATGTAAATACCTTCGCCAAACCTGGCACCACATTGTCTCATGGTTTTGGCCGATGTCGGAAACTTTAGATGTACATTGGATCCTACAAATATCTGTAAGCAGAAGTGCTAGTTACTCACTTATAATCTCATGAAAGCACTTGAAGCGTTGATCGTTAGGGTTCAAATTGTAGTTCCCATTCAAGATGGCAAGCTTGGCCGAATCTTCAAACGGGTGTTGCATATAGCACAGCGTGTATAATATACAGCCCAGCGCCCAGATGTCTACCGAGTGGTCGATTTTACGGTTGTCCCAAGTATCCAGCATCTCTGGCGCTCGGTACATTGGGGTTGTAAACTGAGCGAGCTGAAAGAGACAGAAAGTTAGTTACGCTCGTGTCCCACGAAGGGCATTTTCTGCACACGTCATACAATTAGAGTCAGGGTTTCACTGGATAAATATCAAGATAATTATGCATTGATAATAACGTGTACAAGAAAATTGTGTTTATCTAAACACAGGTAATACCATGGTCCAAGAAATCTAGGTCTTACAATTAGACCACGTGACTGACACGAGCCTACGTCATTTTGCCTATTCAGTATTCATCCTTGTCAAATGCGTGTGATAGACAAGTATGAACAGCGCAAAATGACGCAGCCTTGTGTCAGTCACGTGGTCTAATTGTAAGATCTTGTTTTCTTCACTATCACTACATAGTATAAAATAAAGTCGCTTTCTCTGTCCCTATGTCCCTCCCTATGTCCCTCCCTTTGTACGCTTAAATCTTTGGAACTACGCAACGGATTTTGATGCGGTTTTTTTTAATAGATAGAGTGATTCAAGAGGAAGGTTTATAGGTATAATACATGCATAATATACTTAAGGATAACCCACAATAACCATTTTCCCGTGCGGAGCCGGGGCGGGTCGCTAGTGGGGTAATAAATACTTAATTCAATTCAATTTTTTATGTTTTTACGACACGATGTCAGCCGTGTATCCAAACGCCAAACGAACGTTAAAAGCCATTCAATACTTTTGTATTTACAAAGCATAAATTATTCACCCATGGATGGATAATCATCCGTGAAAAATTATCTTGATAACTTGCAACCCCGATTAGAGTATTCTGGATTCTGCGCCATTTTGAAAAACTACTGAAAGACGTCTCAGTTTGTATTTTAAATGCGTGGGAAAGAGACAGCTACGTGTGTGAATACCACCGTCAAAAGTTTATTTTGATGTCGTCGTTAGAATCAAGCCTAATCTGAATTAGTGTCTTACTATTCAATACTATCTCAGCAGTATAGTAAGATAGTTGTAGAGTCAAGGTTGTGTTATCAATTTAAAGTAATTTAAACGATGACGAGTTCCATTTAACTTGTTGCTTTCGACCTAGTGACATAGATTGACTCCTTAAATCGTTCGTATTTCAAATTTTTATACAAAGTGGCCACTCATGTGACTGAATTTATATGAAACTAGCGATCCGCCCCGGCTCCGCACGGGAAAATGGTTATTGTGGGTTATTCTTGAGTATATTATGCATGTATTATAGATATAAACCTTCCTCTTGAATCCCTCTATCTATTAAAAAAAACCGCATCAAAATCCGGTGCGTAGTTTTAAAGATTTAAGCGTACAAAGGGAGGGACATAGGGACAGAGAAAGCGACTTTGTTTTATACTATGTAGTGATGTAGTGAAGTTGAATTAAATTTTTGAGATTTCAACTTATGTTCCTTATGAAACGTTGTTCAGTTTCATGTGTACTACCACAATGTCGCGTATAAACAACCAGTTAAATTTCACGGTGCGGGCAGGCATTCTCATGCTTTCCTAGGGGGAAATAATAATTAGCAGCAGCTAAGTTGACAGCTAAATAAAAAATAAAACAACACATGATGGCCAACCTACCCTGAGGGTGGAAACGAGCTACTTTCTACCGCTACTGAAAAAAATACTCCCTCGAAATGTCGGAAAATGTCGCGAAAGAAGCCATAGGCGGAAACCTACTATTTTAAATTCTTTTATTTATTAGGGACTTTTAATCACTTACTGTGATTACGTCAGCCCCATCGTAACCTATTCTTAAAATTGACAGAAGATATTTATTATTAACCTATGATTTTCTTTAATACTGTCTAATAAAAATAAGTACTTAGAAATATAATTTCTGCTTGCATATTTAGCTAACTCCAGAGAGAAATAATAAATTCCAAGTGTCAAATCCATAAGTTTAAGAGACGTCGTGCGTCCGTGTCCGTCTTTTGTTTCACTCGTTTTGCCGCCTATGACGCCCGACGGCGACGCTTAAAGGACGCAAGTGTGGGGGGGTCTCTAATAGGGTTGTAGATAGACGTCAGACGCCTACTCTAGTACGCGGGGGTGGAACGTAGGGTGCCCTTTGAAGGTCATACAAATTTAGAAGATGTGTGAATCCGTATTCGGAGAAAACAGATGTAAAATTAAATACTTAAGCTGTTTAGTTAGACAAATATATAGTAGGTTGTTACGTTTTCATACTCGTAAGATAGACTTGTAAATAAAACTAGGCTCAAGTCATTGTATCGCTCCTTATTATACTTAGTCCACGCAGAAATATTTCTAATATTGTAAATGCGAAAGTACCTAACTATATGTCTGTCTGTTGGTTTGGCTTTCAGGCTAAAATCACTGCACCAATTTTGGTGTCTTGGTACAGAAATATAATAGACCTTGGGGAAGGACATAGGCAAATTTTTACCGCGGGAAAATTCCTCGTTCCCTCAGAAAAACTCTTATCACGGGCGGAAAGCTAGTTTTATGTCAGTATGTGCGCAAGATTTCTCGCGATGTTTTCCTTCATTGTAACAGCGTCGTCACTGTCCACCAACACAATAGTGTATGTAGTGTACAGCTGGGATCGAACTGCCACCTTCCGGAATTGAAGCAACGGACCTAGCCACTACGCCACTGATGTCATGTCAAATAAATCTATAGATCATACTAATATTATAAGAGGAAAGATTTGTATGCGTGTGTTTGTAATGAATAAACTTAAAAAACTACTGGACCGATTTCAAAAATTCTTTCACCATTAGAAAGCTACATTCACCCTGAGTAACATAGGCTACCTTTAACCGCGGGAAAATGCCCCATTCCCACGGGAAAAACTGTTAACGCGGCGCGGGCGGCGGTAAGCTAGTAACGAATAAAGTACTTACGGTTTCTTCTAACATATTTCTCTGGTTGGCGCTCCAAGAAGGGTTTGGTGTATAAATATCAGTTGTGGCTGAGCCAAAATCACATAGTTTAATTGTACCTGCAACACACAAGTCTATTAAAATTCGTTACGTACTTTTAACAAAACATTCGTTCGGGTCCGTGATACCAATCCATTAGTAATACTACACAGATCGAATTTCTGTCTAGGTTTGATTAGCTTACAGTTTGCATTACACATAAATGAGAGAGGGAGGGAGAGAGAAAGATTTTATTCAAACAATTGTGTCACAACACACCAGAAAGTACAGAAGAAAAGGAAATAACACGCACTAGCGCACTACGATGTGCAATGTGTAAACGACTCAGCATAATTGTCTTCCTCTAGTGAGACAAACGATGATTTTCAGTCGCACCTTTTTTTTTTGAAATGCTATCATCTCATCTTTCCTCTATAAGTTACACACAAAATAGTGAGTTGACATATAACGACCTTTTACTATAAATTAAACAAGTGTGTCCGTTATTAAATTGAAATGCAGCATGGGCAGATCCCCCATAGGGTGGACCAACTAGCAGGTGAGATTAGGCAGACCTGCCTCTACTAGAGATCTTTTAGTCCGGTCTCTTATGGGCATGCTTGTATGGAAAGGTATAAATTTTGGGGTTAAGCAATGCCCTTTGGTCCGAATGTTATATACATCCACCTGAGCTGAAATCGCCCGGTAGCCAGTCATAACCCCGCGACAGGTGGGGGGGACGGGGGGTCAAAGTACAGAGCTCCCAGCGCTCAGAAAAAAAAATCTGGCCGATTTGTTTGGAGCTTTGAGTCAAGTTTGGTGTCGTTATCAGGTAACTAGATGATGCCCAATTCATTCCCCATACCGGTTTTTAGGGTTTCGTAGCAAAATATGTCGTAATACTTAAAATTGTAAACTTTTAGTAGTAACGAAATCCAAACAAACCATAATTTTTTTTTTTTTTTGTGGTAAACATGGTTTATAAAAAACACTGTCCGAAAGCCCATTTAATTCCCATTCTAAAAACATTAACAGTAAATATAAATTTGACTATTTTTATCGTACAATTAATTATTTAAAATTCAGCAACGTTCGTCAGCGCAGCGTAGGGGACTACAAAAAATTCGCAAAACAAGCTCTACTAACAAAAAAACAACCGGCCAAGTGCGAGTCGGACTCGCCGATCGAGGATTTTGTACAAACCTGTAGAAATATAAGTACTCGTAAAACTACTCGCAAGAAAATCAAAATCCTTCTTCTTCTGTCGTGTCGATGATGGCTAGTTTCAATTTTTGTTGCCTAATACCTACCCTGCCACGCTTCTCCACGAAGAACTTCCACCAACGACGACCCACGCTCGGGACATTCTGCGACAGCAGTAGGTAACAGAACAAATGGTTAAAAAAGTTGAAAAAATATTTTATCCGATCGTCGTGTAACGTTCGTTTTATTGCTGATAAAGGAAGTGTCCATAATATTATACACGACTATTTAGGCATGAAAAGTGTCAGCGCACTGGGTGCCTACGCCTAGAATGCTTACGGACGCGCAGAAACAAACCCCCTTTAACATGCGCGGTCCACGCGTGACAGACATAATTTTGTCGTGCATATTCTCTTATCCTATTGGAGGATATTTCAATATGGCGGGTTTCTTGTGCGACAAGCTTTTATCATAGCACTGCATGTTGTGAAATTCTTAGTCTGCACGGGTGCAGACTAAGAATTTCACAAAGCTGTTTAGATCTGTTACAACAAGATCCTGACCACTTTTTGGCTCGATTAGTAACTATGGATAAAACGTGGCTTCACCATTACGATCCTGAAACGAAACAACAGTCTATGACCTGGAAGAGAGCGTTTTCTCCAAATCCTAAGAAATTTAAGGTAATTCAATCCGGCAAAATTATGGGCTCTCTTTTCTAGGATAGCCAAAGGGTAGTAATGATCAAATACGTCAGTCATGAAGCCAAACCACTATTACGGGGTCTTATATAAATTCTTGATGAAATACGCAAGGAACGGCGTGAAAAACTCGCAGAAGATGTTTTTATTTTCATCAAGATAAAGCCTCCGCGCACAAGTCCCAAGTTGCCATGGCTGCCATTGAAGATGCTGGCTTTGAAAGGATGGAGCACCCACCCTATTCACCGGACCTCGCTCCTAGTGGGTTTAATCTCTTTCTACGGCTATAGGAGCACCTGGGAGGTCAGAATTTTAATGATAATGACATACCAAGTATAAACTTCTAAAAGGTTTGAAAAATTAAATAGCCTTTAATAAAAATACAACTGTTGCGGAGATGGAATGCACATAACTGCGCTTTTTTGAGGGGTTTTGTTTAAGAGCATTCAGTATTTCGAGTGCTCCGTTGAGGTTTTTAAAAAAAAACCATAACTTTTACTAATATTCCTACCGGTTTTTTTTGAAGTGTTTGTTTTTCGAGTTTTTTTGCCGTCCCCTACGTTGCGCTGACGAACGTTGCTGAACTTTAAATAACTAATTGTACATTAAAAATAATCAAATTTATATTTAATGTTAATGTTTTTATAATAAGAACTAAATGGGCTTTCGGACAGTATTTTTTATAAACCATGTTTACTACAAAAAAAATTAAAATATGAAGGTTTGTTTGGATTTCGTTACTACTAAAAGTTTACAATTTTAAGTATTACGACATATTTTGCTACGGAACCCTAAAAAACTGGTATGGGGAATGAATTGGGCATCATCTAGTTACCTGATAACGACACCAAACTTGACTCAAAGCTCCAAACAAATCGGCCAGAATTTTTTTTCTGAGCGCTGGGAGCTCTGTTTTTTGACCCCCCCTCCCCCCCACCTGTCTCGGGGTTATGACTGGCTACCGGGCGATTTCAGCTCAGGTGGATGTGTTTAACATTCGGACCAAAGGGCATTGCTTAACCCCAAAATTTATACCTTTTCCCATAAGAGACCGGACTATTTGGGGAACAGGTGCAAACAGGTCCTATCTTCTTCTTCTTATCGTGTGGGTTTCAAGGTTAATCTACCTCACAAACCCTGGTGTCGGAATTATTGGGGCTTCCGACATAGCCCCTATAACGACTACATCCGTAGATAGTAGCCGGGACCAACCGTTTTACGTGCCTTCCGAAGCACGGAATCTTTCTTTTTGGACAATCAGGTGATTCAGCCTGCAATGTCCTAACCAAACTGGGAAAAGTCTAACAAAGTGATATTTGTTCGACAGATCCCCACCGGGATTCGAACCCGGAACCTCTGTAACGTCAGATGATTTTGACCACTCGACCACGGAGGTTCCTATTATATCAGCAGAAATTATAAAATTGTGAAGAAATTGGTCTCCTTACCTTCGTTAGATATTAAGAAATTTTCTAGCTTGAGATCACGGTGGGCTATAGGTGGTACTTGCGCATGCATGTGTTGCACCGCCCTGCAGGTCTGGTAGAAAACCCTCAGAATAGTCGACAAGGGGAACGCTTGCCCCCTATTCTGGAGCGCCTCCATCAAACTGCCCCCACTGCACAAGTCCGTTAGCAACAAATACTCCCCCATACCATGCGAGGTTTTGCTCTTATCGATAAAAGAAGCGGCAATGTATTTAATAATGTTTGGGTGGCCTGATAACTTTTTTAATAAACTAATTTCTTGGATAATATTCTTGTTTGCTTGCTCGTCGGCCGCCATTAGCCTTTTCAAGGCGTATTCTGTGCCGCTCGCCACGTCTTGTGCGACAAATACAAATGCAAAACCACCTGGAAAAAATCTAGGGTTACACACCAATCAGGCCTGGTCCAAATTGGACCGATGATCATAAGGATTGCAGGAAGTTACTGAATGTGGGCAACGTTAGGCCACCCCGGTCGTTATGGATATCTTTGGGAGACGCATTTATCTGTCGTCTACAGGCTGGAATTATGATGAAACATCCATCATTGAATAGGGTAAACGCACCGGTTATCGGCCGTTTTAGCGACTTGTCGACTTCAGTATACATTTTTGTCATGACGTATTAGCAGTACAGACTTTAAAATATTTTTCTTATCACTCTACTATATTCTAGTTTCATAAAATACAAATTTCATAGATGAATCTTTAACACGTAGTTTACAAAAAAAAAGAAATCAGAAAAACTGCAAAAACACTGGTTATCGACCACTTGACTCAGTTATCGACCGCCTAAGCACCGGTTATCGGCCGCCTAATTCAACAGTAGAAAAACAACTCTTATGAGAAGGACAGAAAGTTCATAATAGTATGAAATTAAAACAATATAAATGGATTTATTATTTATTTAATCAGAAATCAAAGTAAAACATTAATAAAACAAAAACAAAAATGACAATCATATAACCAGCCCCGAGTCATTCTTAGCACAAAGGTGCACATGACGCTAGCAGCATAACCGCCCTGAATCGCGATGGCTAACCTTTGCACCAGGAACCAGCCGGAGGAGCAGGTTGTGTGCGTTCCCTTAACATTTGCCCCAGTTTGCCCTACCAAGCGTTTAGCCTCCACACCCTAACTACCCATGGTTTCTACTGCTATCGGGACAAAGTGGTAGCGCTGCTCCAGGGCAAGTACTTTACTTTAGTACTTTCACCTCATTTTGGACGCCGCGTCTTCGGCAGCAGCCGATGGAGAACGGACGGTGCGACTAAGGTTCTCATGGCTACAGTGTTGACGCACGTGGCGTCCCAAATTAGGCTCTTTCTATTTTTCCAAGGCACCAAAGTCAGCCCGTCCGGTCTTTTTCCGTCGGATCTGTCGAGACTCGGAGGCTTCAGTACGCAGGGAAAGTCGGCCGAAACAAAAGCTCTGCGGACAATGTCGTTGAGAGCGTGATGCCGCAGAACCTCCCTGTGCAACGACGACAACTCAGAGCATGATAGCCATCGGCCTCCACCATGGAGCCGCAGATGCGTAAGTGGGATTCACACACCTTGCAGCCCAGACGAAGGGCCACCGCCACACGCATTAAGGAGCCGTCATACAGTAATGTGCCCAGGTGAGGGGAAGGCAGAGCATGCAACCAAGCCCAGGAAGGCAGAGGATTCATACTGCGACACCGCAGTCTTGCTTTGTCGACAGCTGTAGCGTTCCCTAATAAGTGCTCCTAGATCCGCTTCGAACCCACCTCATCCCACGCCCTCTGAATACTCGTATGCGCCCTTACAGTATTGACGCTCCCACCTTCTGGGCCGACCAAGTTGAAATGGCGCCCGACACAAATGGGATGCTTACCTCGGAACCATCGGAATGCAGTATTACAGTAACGAGATTCGCAACACCATGTGCGGACGTCAAAAAAGCCGGCAGTCCGACATCACCTGCACGCACAACGTACTTCCAAACCTCCATGGCGAATCGGAAGTGCAGCCTGGCTCCACTGAACTTTGTCTAAGGAGACGTTGAGACCGGCTCCACCGTCGCTCTCAGTGCCTCATCAAAAGAAGTAATCTCCTCCGAGCAAAGCCACGTCGGGGCTGTCCGCAGGAGATACGTGAGTTTCGGAAGAGCGAAACACATGCGCAACAAAATCATCACAACGTGTGCAGAGAGATCTCTTAAAAGACGTTCCTGAGCGGCGAGGAATAGCAATGTGCGAGAAGAAATGGCTTCGGGAACTGCATCAAGATAAATGGGAGAACACAAAAGGTTAAAGTTGGAAGATGATAGTTCCCTAAGGTCAGGTAGATAGAATGGCGGAGAATCGAGCAAGGTGTGTTTGAGCCTCAGTACTACAGGGGAAGAATTCACACTTGGAAGAAGCATTGACAACCAGACCAAGGTGGGCAAGTCGCGGGATAAGGTTCTCCAAGTCCTGGTACACCCCGTCTGGATCACCCCCTATAGTCCCATCATCCAAATACCACACGTTGCGAGGTGAATTTATACTTTTGATGACCTCTTGGATAGCCAGACTAAGGACCAAGGGCCCAAGTGGATCCCCCTGCTGGGCTCCTACCTGCGAAAGAATGATATTAGAGCCGTAGAAAAGATTTGAAGGGACGCTTACACTTGACTCAGAAAAGGATAGAGTGAGGGAGTTTTATCTTTCGCAATACGATTCCCACACCTGCCAGAAATGTACACACATCATGATTTTCCTCGAAATTTTTTTTGTTAGTTCCTCTGGTCGAAAACAGGTTTGCTGTTTATGAGTTACCGGCCTGTTTGGCTCCCTATGGCCGGAAATGGGTTTAAATTTTTGTAGTTATCGGCCGTCTTGTATTACCTACGGCCGGAATTAGGGTCAATTTCGACTAATTATCGGCCATCTTTTATACCTACGGCCGAAAATAGGTTCAATATTAACTAGTTATCGGCCGTATAAACATTCGTGTTTTCGGATGGTCATATCTTTGAAAGTATTAGGCATACCGGTGGCCGGAATCTGGTCGTAAAATCATAAAAATGTACTTGTATCGTATCTAAATGTATCTTATAACAAGCTGTTATTTAAAAGGTGTTAAAGATGAAATTAAATAAAATTACCACAAATAAAACCAGTTTGCGACCCCCCGGTCGATAATTAGATTTTGGGGTTAATCGTGAACGTGTTCACCGGCCCCCGAAAATATCGCAAAAGAATAAAGAAAAGTGAATTTTAGTACTTGAATATTAAAATTTAATATACCAAACACCCACAAACTAAGCCAATTTGCAATTAAGCAATATTTACACCAGTAAACTTACCTTTTAAAGTCAATCCACTACTAATTTTTTTGCTATTTTTGGCATGTGTCTGCACTGTAAATTTTCAAATGGCGACTGAGCGCATACTGTTCTGTCTTCGGGATTATGCCGTCGGTCATAGAATCCTGAAGTTCGTCTGGTTCGAATGGCGCGATAATTTGAACAGTAGAGTTCGTTAAAAGTCTATTATTTAAGATAAAGCGCGAAGTGGTCGATAAGGGGTACATGGTCGCCAACCGGTACGTTTACCCTATTTAGGGCTTTGTCTATCCAGACACGCGTTTTTTTATTTGTAAAAACACTAACAACTGCGAATCCCAACCCGCCTATCAATACGAAAGAGGTATTACGCCAACAGTAGACTGTTATAGGCTGTAGTGATGATGATGATAAATTAAAAAACCATTTAAATTCAGCGCCATTCCGTATCCGTATGGCTTAAGAAAATGACCAACACAACTGATCCTGTGGAGGCGAATTTTGAGCTTGAACATTTCCAGGAGGAAAAAAATCTGATTAGATCATGATACCAAATGTGCTTATATATTGTTACATGAATATTTGTAGCTTTCTTGGCAAATTAAACAAAATCTATTGTCTCTCTCTCTCCTATAATGTGTGCTAGAGAGAGGGCGGCGGTAGCCCTTTTGCTTGGGCCGTTGTCTTCCATTCAATTCAATTCAATCATTTATTTGCATTCGGGAGGCGCGTTCGATCTTACCACATCCAATGTGTTTTCGATTATCGAATTCACGAATTCATATTTACGTTTATTCGACGCTCTTACTTAAAACATCCCGAGGAAACTTGCACACACCTGCTAAGAAATACTAAGTTGTGCATGTAGATGACCATTTCGCCCTAGGAAGACCAATGTGGCCTTCACTACAGGTTGGAGCCCTTCCTAGGGATATATGCTATTGATGGGCTTGTTCATAATATGAAGCTGAGTAGGTAAAGTCAGACTTTTATTTTAGACTCTACCCCAAAAAAGTCATGTAATATCGCGTCTAGGGGTGGCTCAAGGGAGCCTCGGACCTAGGCCTAGTGCGTTGATACGGAAAAACATCGTGAAGGAGACGACGCCTGAGGGGCTCCGTCTATGATTGTTTTGATTTTGGTTATGGCCGCGCCTTCGCCGGCGGCGGTAAAGTCAGACACTGGATTAGGTATTCAAAAGCTTTAAAATAAATCTCTCATGAAATCATAAACCATCTTCGGGTGCACCAGTGCCTAAATGATAAAAGTTGTACTGATCACCATGTCCGAAAAACGAAAGTCAGTCACTTCAAAAAGATTAACCATGATAAAAATCTAGATTCTCTTCCTCTGAACTCTGGTAGCAAGTTTTGTCAAATAAAAAATAACTTAGGCATTTGATTTATGGCTATAACCGCAACTGTTCTATAAAAAGATAATGACATGTTACACTCTGTTATCAGATAAAATTACATACGAAATGTATTGGTGTCTGTACAGCAAAGTATCAAGTGTCCTGCATTACATTGACTTTACAATTTAACCTTATATATTAACTTATTTTTAATTTATTTTTTGAAGTGTAAATAACATAATTATGCCATCCTGTGGAGTTTCTTCGGCGGGTTGTTCTCCACAGCAGCGCACACATTGCGCGAACCTGCCAGTTCTGTTCACCTCTTTAAAAATGTTTAATGCAGTTTATTCTTCATTAGTGTGAGACGAGAGCCGGCCATGGTTTAAGCAAAAGTTAGTAACTTTCATTAAAATTTGACGTCAAAAAGTGATTTGTGTAGTCATATTTTAATTTGATTTAACATCTGGGATGATTAATTGTTGTCCAATTAAAATAAACTAAACAACAGCCACTGAATGCGGGCAGCGCAGCACTGATAGTTGTAGAGGTCCTCTCCTCAGGGGAGATTTTTATTTTATTTTATTTTTGTCCAGCAATGGATTTTTTTTGGCTGAAACATGTTACTAAGTAGCGTTCAGATACTTTATAGTACCATGAACAGGATTACTATGACTAGATAAAATCTTTAGTATGGACTGAAGTGCTTTTCTGTGGACTTATAGGTAATTAAAACCATTTTTGCCACACCATCAAGAAATATACATTCACTCTGGTTCAAAAAATATTATACACAATTTCTTACTTACAGAATAGGATAGTGACACATAGACCTAGAATAATAAAGTAGTAAAGCATGCCTTATCTGGCTAGAGGCCAAGTGAATGAAATTGTGATGACCCACATTATTATTTTTTGTGATTGTAAGAATAATATTTATTATGTTAACTCATCGAGTGTACGGTAGTCAGCATAACAAGTTTAATTAAAAACCATTCAGCCATTTCAGTGTGAAAAAAGTTTAATAAAGATCATCCTTAATCAAGATTTTACAATCAGAAACTAAAAATGTTTATTAATTCTCACTGATACATCTAGTTATTCTCTACTTCTACTTTTCTTTTGCTTCTGCAACTTCACAATCACTTTTATATATTCATTTAATATTTGTATGGATTTCCATGTTTCCTAGCATAAGAAACAACCATAAGCTGCAAACCTGAGTCAGATGTTGTAATATAAAAAAACCTGCAGGCAGGGATTTCCCAGAGACCACTGTTGCTAGTAACTACTTTCCTAGCTATAATATGTTACATATTATACAGCTACAATCGAAAATGTAATTTCCTTCCTATGATTTTAATAAATGTGTAAAGTTGAATTACTGACATAGTTTTTATAATTTATACTTGTGATTGTGGGCACTTGGTGAAACTCTGTTGTAATATTTTTTATTAAAACTCTTGTACCCGTTTCACAATTTATATTCTCGCTGATATAAAACTATATATTTATTTTTAGAAAGACCAGCATATTTTTGTTTAAATGCATAAATAATTTGTGAAATTTAGTTTAGGGTTGATGTCTTGTTTTCATATCCTGAGTTGTCCCATTGCTGGGTCTCCTCCCCTTTTTCTTTCCACTGCTCTTAGCCTTCTACTAATGGGACCCAGGCCCTACGATAGGCAAGATCAACCCACCATCATCATTATTGAGATATAATGATATGAAACTATGATCCGTATATTTACCAGTCTTACTAACAAAAATACAAACTTTTGAAGGAGTAATAGATCTTGTTGTCAAAATCCTTTGATTCCCAGAACATAAAAGTTTTAGGTTCTTTCTACGCAAAGCAAAAGACGCTAAATTTCTTCAAGAGGGAGACATGAGCTTGATAAACCTGTACTTCTAAATAAAAGTTTACTCTATTCTATTTTATCATCATGACAGTAACTTTCTCTTACACATTGCTACAATAAGGCAGTAGTACGAAATATATGATCAAACAAAATCTATACTTATAATTCAATGAAAAACAAACAAAGGCGACCTTGAACTCCAAATCTTATTAGCAACAAAAACTACTATTATTTTTTAGTATGAAATTCAGCGGTCAATGTGGATTCCGCCCCTTAATTACCAACATGGGTATAATTTCTTTTGAGGAACTACTTGGTTGAAATTTGCCACATCGTATGACCGAAAGACAGTTTAATTTGAAGCTAAGCGGTGTGTGCTAAAGGTCATTTAAATCAAGACCAACAATGAATCGTCCACTTACCTTCAGCTATCACCTTTTTTACTCTCAATTTCATGTTTCCGATTTCAACAAATTGACCCACGAAATCATTATCACTACCGCCGTTAGCGCCTCCTGAGCTGAAATAGCCCATGGCGGATTTGAAGACGCTCATTTTTCACAGGTCTTATTGTAATTTGCAAGGGGAAATATTGATATTTTACTAAATTTACAATCTGCAACCCCTTATTGGGTCCATTTTACACAATGGCAGAAAGAAACTTGCCACTTTGACTGCTAGCATGGCAGATAAAAAATGTTGCTATATTTTCTATTTTCCCTAAAAGATTGTAAACAGATAACTTGTTATCTATCATTATCAATCTCAACATACTGTGACTGTGAGCGTGAGTGAGACACTGCTTGTTGTTTTTTTGAATAATGTAAGCTTGTAAGCAATAAGTTGTTGCTTGCTACATAATTTATGATATTAAGTATAAGATCTCTGTAATGGAAAATTTTTTACACGGTTCAAATTTTATTTTACGACATTTAAAGCCTGACCAAAGAAATAAGAAACTAGCTCTAGGGGCGCCACGTGTATATTTTTACGACTATGGCAACAATTTCCCTTATAAAATTAGCTCCATTGAAATTCCGCAATATGGCGAGGTGTCTTATTCCTCTATCTATAGGCAATAGGCTTACTATGTAAGAAGCGACAAGCACGAGAAGCTGTCAAACGCGACATAGTGACATTAAAGCCATAGTAGTTCTGTCAATATGTCGAGTTTGACAGCTTCTCGCTCGAGCTTGTCGCTTCTTACGTAGTAAGCCTACTGGTCGGGCTTTAACTGGCCTAAACATGCTCAGGAAAGAGAGAGGTAGAAAGAGTTGGAGGATGCCTTTGCCCAGCAGCTTCATCAAGTGGGCTGATAAAAAAACTACAAAAGCGTCGTCGTCTTATCTTAAAAACTATTTTTAGGTTTAGAATTTGGCTTTTGGAACCACATGTATATTTTTGTTCCATTAAAATTCCATAATACGGCGAGTTTTTTTTATTTTTCTTGTCTGGCTAAAATTATAAAAATAAAACATCATTTTATTAATGAATACTCATGAACATGGGAAATTAAGCAATCTAAATATGGTAAGACCAACAATATTTTTTTAAAATGGATACACCAATCCATGTTTTTTTTAATGGCTATAGTCCTATCAACTTATACAGCCCGCCCTGCTTGGAGTAATCTAATATTCTACCCACCCACCACCACGACTTATATGAAAATAACGAATCTCGTTGGATGAGCAAAAAAGGTATTAATGTATGTGTAGTAAGTGTTATTTGTTTCAAAGAGATAACGCGTTATAATTAGCTAGTACATACTACATAACGCGTTATAAGTAGCTAGTACATACTAAATACTAGGTTAAAATAACGGTTTCTTGTCTTGTATAATCTGTGGGCGGACAAGCAAGCAAAAAAAAAAGTTGCAGAAACAAAAAGTAGCAAAAGGCGACAATACATACTGCAACATTTTGATTTTTTTACTATTATTTGGTGTTTAATTGGGTTTTTCTTATAATAAATAGATAACCACTTACTCTGGAATATCAAGAAACTAATAACAATTCGTTTTTATTGTATTGCCAGCGATGGGCTTTGAAATCAAGAGGTTTCAGGGTGACGTTGACGAAGAACTTATTTGTCCTATTTGCTCAGGAGTTCTCGAGGACCCTTTACAGGTTCGTGACCTTTATTCTATCAGAAGTCATCTTCAATTCAATCAAGTCTATTAGATTCATATTTATGTCGCTATAATCCTCTAAACGATAACTTTTGGTATTTGATACAGGCGCCTACATGTGAGCATGCATTCTGTCGTGCATGTATAACAGAGTGGATTAGCCGCCAGCCCACCTGCCCAGTGGACCGCCAGGCGGTCACCGCGAGCCAGCTGCGGCCTGTACCCCGGATCCTCCGCAACCTGCTATCCAGGTGACCATCAACTTCATAACACACGTTTTTAGGTCACTGATAATTTCGTTGTATAACAAACTGTTATGCGTGAATTAATACTGCAGCCTAATAAGGCGTCACTGTTAAGCAATTGTGTTCAAGTTTGTAATGAGAACACTTTTTTTTTCAGATTGTGTACTAGTTGTGACAATGCTCCTCATGGATGCACCGCTGTTCTTAAATTAGACTCGCTGGCTTCTCATTTAGTGGAATGTAAGTATAGTTATTTTGGCCTTTTAATTCTGGGTTTCATAACTATTTCTATCTCTGTATAGACCTAGGTTTTATAATTCAATAAGCGGTCATATAATAAGCAATCAAGATTGAATCAAGCATTACTGGAAATATTGGGTTCTCAGATAGGTCTAGTTTATTTTACAAACCATTTTAATGATTGATACCATATGATAGACCTTGTGCAACAGTTTACTTGCAGTTTACTGTTTGTTTTGGTTTACAACTTTGATGTTTAAATTAAGATGATAAATGCTTTTTGAGGTTGGCTTGTTATAGCACTAAGTGCTTAGTAACAAAGATTTTTGAAATTCTTCTTGAAAGTCTTTGACACTGAACTAAACTGTTTACAGTCGGACTAAAACAAAACATAAACATGAAAAAGTTATATAAACTCTATTACCTACTTGTTTCTTTATAACATACCTTCAACTTAAAAAAACTATTAAGTTTTCTGTTAGCCAGCCAACCTCCAATATTGAAAAAGTTTGGTAAAACCTCTTTCTATAATCAGTTTTAGTTTGTCCCAAATGCATCTCAAATATTTTAAAGACCACATAGAAGGTAGCTTCAAATTTGTACTTGACATCAAATACTAAACAGTAATGCTGTAAGTATTGCTTTGCTTAACATTGAAAGTATCATAAAGTGGAAGTTAACAATAGGCTCTTGTTTCTTGACTCTCATTGTCTTCATACAAGTTTCTAATTAATACAATGGGCATTGATTTGAACAGTTATTATATAGCAGAAAATCTACTATGTTACAGGTTGTAAAGTAAATAGTAAATACTGACAAGACATGCACAGAAATTTAGAAACTAGTTATCCGCCCGCGGCTTCGCCAGCGTTGTTTTTTTACTTTTACATGCACAGTTTCTCATAGGAATGAGATATTTTCCTGTAGTTAAAAATATCTATGATGTTGAACAGGGATATAAGGTACCACAATGCAAAATTTCATTTAAAATGGTCCAACAGTTTCAGATATAGGCCATACAAACAGAGAAACAAAAAAAAACTGGATTTGTTCTATTTCATGTCTAACATCCCCCTAACTCCAGTTTTAATATAGGTATTATATAAATATAGATAGAAGATGGAAAGAAAAATTAAATTCCATCTATCTATCTACATTATTATATCTATAACTATTCTTTTCTGTTTACCCTATTAGCAAAAGGAGTGTCTACACATAGGCAAACAAATGCTTTTGATTTCAAACATAGTCTTGAATTTGTTGTCAGTTACTTGAAATTTAACAAAGAATGTTGAGCCTATATTTCAAGTCATATAATTTCTTATTACTAAGCACTACTTACTGGGATACTAATATGTAGAAACTATCAACAAATGGATATTCTTAACTAAACACTCATTTAGTGACAAAGAATTACCAAATGTGAAATATATCCAAATGTAAGCAAATTACTGTTAGCAATCACCACATCCATTATTGAATTGTTCAAGCTACTAATAGAAACAAAACTAATGGCACTTTGTGTTTGTCTTTCAATTGTCAATATTTTAAACATTTTTGGGAGACATTTCTACCTGTAGCAAGCTTAGCAGGCTTTGCAAGCAAAGTTTTATGGTATTGACTCTAAAAGTTAACTATTATTTTCGGATGTAGTCATTATACGGTTATAATTTGGAGGGGAGAGGTAAAGCGCAATAATTACCCAAAGACCCACCCTACCCAAGAGGATCATCTATTGCAGTTTTCCCTCATTGGCTAGATAGCTTCTTCAAAGCTGAACTTTTTGGCGGGATTCTGGGTTCGGGCTTCCTGCGGGCCGTTATACGAAACGAGCCATGTCTATTGGCTGAAATGATCATTCAACTACCATTGTAAAAGCGTACCCAGAAAATACACCCGCGATCCGCACTCATAGTAATGCCACAAAAAAAATTGTAACTGACTTTACTAAGTGATGTAAATATCCTAAAATTAAAAATAAATACTTTGAACTTTGTAATATGACCAATGTGTGTTGCCAGTGATGACTTACGGATCTGAGACGTGGTCTCTTACGATGGGCCTCATAAGAAGACTCAGAGTCACCCAAAGAGCGATGGAGAGGGCTATGCTTGGAGTTTCCTTGCGTGATCAAATCAGGAATGATGAGATCCGCAGGCGAACCAGAGTCACCGACATAGCCCGAAGAATCGCTAAACTTAAGTGGCAATGGGCTGGGCACATTGCGCGTAGAACCGACGGCCGTTGGGGCAGAAAGGTTCTTGAATGGCGACCGCGCGCCGGAAGACGTAGTGTGGGCAGGCCCCCCACGAGGTGGACCGACGATCTGGTGAGGGTCGCGGGAAGCCGCTGGATGCGGGCAGCGCAGGACCGATTGTTGTGGAGATCCTTGGGGGAGGCCTTTGTCCAGCAGTGGACGTCTACAGGCTGAGATGATGATGATGATGAATATGAATTGGATGTCGCGAGGTCCAACTTCTATGGCGTTTGTCTTTTGTTTTTCTTCTCTCCGAGCTGACCGCCATGTTGGCGCATAGAATGTATTCAAGGTATCTTCTTTAGTATTGCTGCTAATCGAGTGGCTTTTGAGGTGAACCTACTTCACAAACCCTGGTGTCGGAATTATAGAACTGCCGTTCCGAGGTGGCTTCAATAACGACTACATCCGTCCGTAGATAGTAGCCGGGACCAACGGCTTTATATGCCTTCCGAGGCACGGAATCATCTTTCTTTTCGGACAATCAGGTGATTCAGCCTGCAATGTCCTAACCAAACTGAGGAAAGTCTTACAAAGTTATATTTGTTCGACGAGTCCCCACCGGGATTCGAACCCGGAACCGCCGTAACGTCAGGCGAGCTATTGACCACTCGACCACGGAAGCTAGGCTTTATTAGTACTTGATGGTTGAAATGATAGATAATGATGTTTTCCAGGTGAATTTAACCCAAAACGACCGATGCCCTGCGAGTCAGGCTGCGGCCTGGTGATACCTAAAGATGAGTTAGCGGAACACAACTGTGTGCGCGAGCTGCGAGCTCTGATCGCCTCGCAGCAGGGGAAGTTGACGGAGTTCCAACAGGAACTCACCGAACAGAGGATTATTATCAACGAACACAAGCGTGAACTTGCGTTGTTGAAGGTAAATTTGTTATTTTTATTTATTTATCAATTTATCTTACAGAGTAAAAACAAAAGATGCGATGCGAGTTTCTTCGGCGGGTTCTTTTTCAAAGCAGCGCACACATTGCGCGAACCTGCCAGTTCTGTTCAAACTACGAGTAATATCGCATCATCGCCTCTTTAAATATTTTAAGAGTTTATTCTTCATTAGTGTGAGACGAGAGCCAGCCTTGGTTTGAGAAAAACTTAGTAACTTCATTAAAATTTGAGCGCTGTTTTTATAGCACAAATGAGTTTCTGTCCTACGATCCAAAATTCTATGATGTGTGACTTATTGATTGTACTTACTTATATTATTTATTATGACATTGTAAATTTGAATGAACCTACTTACCTAATATTTGCATGCCTGACATTTTACTAAATATTGACATCTTCATAATAGGCTTTCGTCCAGGGTCAAAATAATTACATTCTATTAAGTCCGTATTTTAGATTATAAAAAAACATTGGACACGTATTTTTTCTTTTTTCGATTAAACAAAAAACCAAACCACCGTGCTACCAAATGTAGCACGGTGTGACGTCACACGTTACTTTAGCTATATCTTTGTAATTTTTGGTCAGATTTACAAATTAAAAAATACGTGTCCCTTATTTTTGAATAATCTAAAAGACGGACTAATTACATTTTTTAAGGACACAAGCCTATTGTGTATTCTAGCAAATAAATGATTTTGTATGGTGAACAGGAGTTCATGCGAGCGATGCGCGTGTCTAACCCGACGATGCGCGCGCTGGCGGAGCAGATGGAGCGCGAGGAAGTGGTGCGCTGGGCCGCGTCGCTGTCGCGGGCGCGCGTCACGCGCTGGGGCGGCATGATCTCCACGCCCGACGACGTGTTACAGGTATGTAAAGCCCGACCAGGCATAAAACCTCGCCATGTTACGGAATTTCAATGGGACTAATTTTATAATAGAAATTGTTTGTTGCCATAATGCAGAATTGAGCCCAATATGTACCTTGTTGTTGAAGTCGAATAAACTTTTATTCATTCATTCTTTCAAAGTACAGTCAGCTGCAGAGATTGCTACCCAGCTGCGCCACAATAAATGATTTATTTTTTAAACTCTTTTTAACGATGTACATGATTTATCGACACATGTACATTATGTACGTCTGACGTACACTTTGTAATTAATTCATTGCAAAGTGGTGGCGCAGTTGCAGAGTATTGCATAGGTTTTTGTCGGTGTGGATACCTAATAAATATTATAATATACTTCTGGTGGCCTGGCCTCTCTTAGCCCCATGTCACTGGGCGGTCACTCCATACAGAAAACGCATTTTGACAACCTACTTCTTTTTTAATAACAACTGAATATCAACTACAAGTCAATGGCGCTAGGCGCTATGTAAAACACCCCCTCCACCACCGGCGGAGTCCCGCGGCGCCTGCGGGGTGCGGGGCGTGGGGCGCTATATCGGGTGGGGAACTTATTTTAGCGCGGGGGGTGAGTGTCCTTTCTGTACGGGTTAGTACTATTATTTTCTTCTGTGCATAAACATAAAAATATACACGTGGCGCCTCCAAAACAGGTCTTTTATTTCTTTGGTCAGGCTTTATATTTGACTATCACAAGCTTGGGTTTTCTAGGATAGCGGTGCCGTCATATAGCGGTCTGGGCCACTTAATGCGCTAGAATGCCATGATCTCCACGCTATAATATGACATGCTATGGTCATATTTAACAATCCGAAAGTTTTTTTGTGTTTCCTAAGTTAGTGTTAGAAGGAACGGCGCGCGGCGTGATCTCCAAGTCGAATAACGGCGGATGTGTTTTTAAAGATTAAATCTAATAAAATCGCTTCATTTATCTCGCCTCGGTTAACAGTTGCGCACTTCTTTACAAACACATACCTCGCTGTGCATCTTCGCTTGTCTGGTGGAGACACAGCATAAACCGACCTTTATGAGTTATGTAAAGTACTTGCTTTGAATAAAATGAATGAATTCTATTGTAGATGATGATCAAGCGGAGTTTATCAGAATCAGGGTGTCCGCCACATATCATCGACGATTTGATGGAGAATTGCCACGAGCGGCGCTGGCCGCCCGGCCTGTCTTCACTCGAGACCAGGCAGAACAACAGACGGTAACACTACCACTATCTTACACTGGCTTTATTAATAGCAATGTTTCCCGTGGGAATGAGGTATTTTTCCGAGTTAAAAAGTAGCCTATGTCACTCTGCTTATCCTCTCAACTAACTCAAGTCGATTGGTTGCTTAGTTAGGGCGTAAAGGAAAGACAAACAAACAAACAAACACTTTCGCATTTATAATATTTTTATTATTATTATTCATCTATTATTATTGATTATTACCTTTTTTCTTGCAACTTCGCCTGCGTTAATATTTTGTATCATACGAACGGTTCTTTCCTATAGTGAAAAGTAGCCCTTCCTTTCTCGTCTTGTCATGTAATTACCCTGTAAAAAATCATTCTATGATCTAGGCGACGTGTTCAGACAGACGAATATTATTATTTCAAAGTTGCATGTTACTTAGGATTTCATAGTCATTAAGTTCGACTAGTGGTGCCTAAAGTAACCAGCTAATGCTTAAAATAACATCTCCACCACAATATAAATAGTTGATGATTTGACACTATGGTTTAGTTGAAATTTTTGGGGTGGTGAATATATTGTAAAATAAGAGAATAGCTGTCAAATTAGGCGTAATTTGAAATTTAAATCTACAATCTCTTACCCCCTGTACTTTAAAAAAATAAAAAGGACTTATAGACTTTTCTAGGATAAGACTCAAACATAAACACAATTTGTTACAGGTTATACGAGAAATACGTGTGCAAGCGCGTGCCAGGCAAACAAGCAGTGTTAGTGCTACACTGCGACAACACCCACGTAGACGACCACATGATGGTGGAGCCAGGCCTCGTCATGATCTTCGCGCACGGCATCGAGTAGCGCTGCGCGGAACATAGCTCTAATATTGTCTAACATAGAGTTCAGTTTTGGTTTTCTAGGATGGTGGTGCTGTTATAGCGGGGCCGTCATATAGCGGCGTATACCGCGGTGAAAGTTGTCATACAATCAAAATGGCGCGGTGGTAAAGCCTGACCAGAGAAATGAAAATCCTCGCCATATTGCGGAATTTCAATGGAACTAATTTTATTATGGAAATTGTTGCCATAAACATAAAGATATACACGTGGCGCCCTCAGAGCAGATTTTTTATTTCTTTGGTCAGGTTTTAAATTGATAGCGTAATTTGCATAGACAACGTTCTTCACCACTGTGACACGGCCGCTATATGACGGCACCGTGTCTTATTAAACCGAAGCTTTACATGAGTTACGGGTGTTATGGCGGTATAGCAAATACTGAAAGGAGAGGCTGTCACCGGTTAAAAGCAACTTACCTTAATTATCTTATCTTTTCTCGGAAACGAAAATAAAAACAATACACCCATACAAATCAGTCATATTTATTTTATTAAGACAGTTTGTGTGGAAGAGTAAAATAATTTTTTTCGTTTTCAAGAAATGTTTCTTTGGGAAAGTTACTCAGAACCGTTGACTGAGCAAGTTTTCCAATATTTGCTGAGCCGCCACTTCATCCTGAATGACTTGCTTAGTATATCTCCCGGGGTAGCACGTGATTTCACGAGTGATAAGACAATAGTTTTGTCGTGTCTATGTCGTCAAATCGTAGAACTCGTCATTTTACAGAATGTTTTGTCATATTACAGACATTTGGCATTTTGTGATATACTGAAGACTACTATTTATAAATGACAAGTACAGTGCAATGTAGCAAGGGCAAATCAAGCTGTACACTTTGGACTTAGCAGTGTTCTTATGTCATTTTAATAAAGAACAGAATCTCGTGTTGCGTGTTCAGTTAAGGCTACTACACACATGCCGGCGGCGGGGCCTTCGGGCAAGCCGCCGGCCTAGCCGCCGTACACCCGGCGGCATACAAAACCGTCGTAACCTAACAAACATGCCCGCTCGGCATAAACCCGGCGGCGCCGCCGGCATGTGTGTAGTAGCCTTTAGATTTTACAATATTTTTTTCTACGTGGTCAATACGAAAATATAAACGAATGTATAGTATCCGGCGGTTAGTATAGTGATCGGCAAATGTTGATATAGCGTTGTCTCTTTCACTCGGTTGCGTTTCACCACTGGTGTGAGAGAGATGACTATTTACAACTTCAAAACGATCACTTATTTTCAACGTCCCAACGGCATAGCGTTATTGACTGCCGTGTTGACTTTTTTTGGGGTAGAGTCTTCCGCTCCCCCGCAAGTCCGGTGAAGCTTGATTTGTCGTACCTTTTCGACACAAGCATAGGTCAATTCAAAAAAAAAAAAAAAAAGACTGCCGTGTTCAGTACATTAGAAGAACTAATTACTTATTGTCCACGCAATGAAAACCAAATTGTACTTGTAAGTTGTTAAAGGGGCCTCTGATGGTTTATCAAAACGTGTCATTATAAAACTAGTATCATGTCTTTTTTTATCTCTGGCATTTATAACATCGCAGTGTTTTTTGTAGAATCTGTCGCCCATTGCACCACAGTCCGACCGGAGAATATAATGTATATGGAGGGTTTATTTTTCATACTCACCCACAAACGTTAGTCAAAGGTCAAATGAAAATTAAAACAAAAATAATTTCTTGTAGGTTTCTATATTTCATATAAATTCCCAAAGACTCCTTGAAACCTACCTTTTGTTTAATACTAAAAATGTAATAAAATAATGTATTCCTAATACAGCTTACAGCTTACATCATGTAAAAATCCACTCTTTTCTACTCAAAGCGCTAACATAGCACTTAACTTGGATAGACTTTAGATAAAGTCGGATTAGTCCTGATATTACGATTTTAGACCCTAGTTTGTATGAGTCGACTGAATCCTTGGATCGATTAAGGTCCTGTATTTGTATATTTTAGGTAAATTTTGCTATAATTTTGTTCATTTGTTCGACACAGGAAAGTATTTAAAGGTCATCTGGGAATCCTTACTAATGGCAACACTGCATGCATATTGATAATAGCATTCGAGAAGGATGAACAGCATGATGACGTAGGCTTGTGTCAAGCCACGTGGTCGGAGTGTTACACCTTGTTTTCTTACATCATGGATAATAGGCTAATTCGGGCTAACTATCGCCTTATCATTCATTACATTAATGTACTGTGTACTATGCAATTATTAATAAATAAGCACTAACAGCTCAAATATCAATTATGAAACGATTTATAAACATTGCTCAGGTCCCAAAATAATTTTATGTAAACATTTTTTTATTCTGTACATACTCTTTAATTTTACTCTTACATACTCAACATCACAATGTTATTTTATTACATAATGCTAAAGCTTGGCTAAATAATTTAATTTAAAAATTTAATGTGTATCGTTTTGTAGTTATGCGTTCGCTAACTATCACCACTACATTTGAAAAACGGTACAAACAGAATATATTTTGAAAATTGTTGATTTGCTGAAAATAGAGCAGTGTTGCAGTTATGCATTATGCAGTAGGCTTACTACGTAAGAAGCGACAATCTCGAGAAGCTGTCAAACTCGACGTATTGACAGAATTACTATGGCTCTAATGTCACTATGTCGCATTTGACTGCTTCACGAGCTTGTCGTTTCTTACGTAGTAAGCCTACAGCACCCTTAGTAGAGTTGTTTCTGTGACTCTACGGGTGGCCCATTTTAATGGATCGGTGTGGGTAACTAATAAACTATAGTAAAGGACGATGACCATTTTTATATGAGCCCCGTCCCCCCCCCTCCAACTGATATTTTGTACGTGTCAATAGGTTCTTATGGATCTATAGAAAGGCTAGTAACCAGTTTTTTTTTTTTTAGTTTTCTTTTTTCTCGGAATATCCCGCGTCTTTGAAAGATGTCGCCATAATAAAAAGTAATCATATAGCTAAGACGCATACACTGAGATACATTTCAAATCTGTTGGTCGATGTTATTAGATTTTTGTTTTTTGGGGGGACGTTTTGACACATTGTCCTTTATAGAATCACATAAAAGAAAAACTTCTTTTGTCATTCATAAGTTTTACCAATAGAAAAAGAAGAAAGAAGAAATAAAACATCCATGCTATCCATACTGACCTATTAAAATGGGTCACATGTAGATGATTTAAAAATAGTTTTTATTACAAATTCCACTATATATGTAGTATGAAAGATAGTTCCTAAAAATGGTAATCAACAACCGAGACCCTCGTTTGAACTTCATAACATTAAAGCAATATAATAGATGCCTTAGCAAAAATAGCCAAGCAAAGTTAGATCTCTAAGATTACGTATGACATGACTGATTGAATGTATGTAAAGAGAGGCTATTCAACTTTGTTTTGGACATATAAGGAATGGAATTGGAGGCTTCCCATAAAAGCCTAACATTTACAAAAAACGAATTATGTATTTTTTTATATGATTAAAATATACTTCTCATCAAAAAAATCGAAACACTTCCGTTTTTTTTTTATTTATTCCTAAATGTACACATTTTTCTGATAATCCTGACAAAACGTAAACTTGCAAGGTGTTTCGATTTTTTTGATGAGAAGTGTAGTATTGCTAGATTAAATTGCTTCAAATAATTTGTAACAATGATATGAAAAAATTTGAATTTGTACAGTCAACTGAACCTTGTTAATTATTATTTGTTATTTAAGGTGTTTTTACGTGTGAGATGCTTGTTTGTATTATAATTATAACACAAAATCTTATGGTGACATTCCCAAGTATTTTTTTAGAGAATTGTAATTTCATATGGGATATACCTATCAAATAAGTTATGATTGAATTTAATTCAAAACAATGCTAGAATATTTGCCAGTAAATGTATAGACGAAATTTAAGGTAGCAAATAAGTTTTTATAACATTATTATTAGTGATTGAGTGCTGTGTTATGTTAAAATAGTGTATAATGGTTTTTATGCATTATTCTCAATTCATTTTAGATTATATTTCAGGGTTTTTTTTTACTATCTCTCCATGAATAAATTTCAATGTGTATATTGTAATATAGCTCAGTCTCAAATAAAATTACTAAATCACTTTTATTTTAGAATTTTATTTTTTCTTCAATCTTCTATAAATCCTTCCAGCTTCCACCCCGTGCGGATTTTCTCCCACCAAAAGTTAATAAAATAAGACCATTGTGTCCTCCAATCCAAGGTATGTGTCCTCTTTGGAACCTATTTAGAACCTATTAAAATCAATTTAAAATAAACTGCAATAAAGCATTGGAATAATAAGGTCGAAATCCCTTAGCGCATTATAATAATAAAAAAAAAGTGGTGTTCGTTCCTAAGATATTATTTTGTGTTTTTGACTGTGTTGTCTTTTTTTTCTGTACTTCTTCCTATCTGATAATTTTGATAAGTATATTTAGTTTTGTACCGATCAATAATTTAAATCTCCCTTGAATTTTAATGATGATCCCTCTCGCCCTCTCATATCATACATATCATGCACGCACGTGTGAAGGAACGGACGGACGTGCAACGGACGTGTGTGTGACTCACGCATGTCACACACACAGTGTGTGTGTGTGACAAGCGTGAATGCGTGTCATCATGTGTAGAGATGGGCGGTCGGGTAAATACCCAGTCTACCCACCCGGGTATTTACCGGGTTGTTGGCTAAATATCTGGGTACGTGCCCATCTCTAGTCATGTGCGTGCGTGTGTGTGTGTGGCGTGACGTGACGTCGTCGTGCGTGCGTGCGTGAACTGCTTATTGGCTTGTGCTGACACTGACAAGAAATGAATGACAGACACATACACTACACCACAGAATAGATATAGTATGTACTATATATATAGATAGTGCTTACATCTTACAAAAGACTAGGCTGTATGGGTTTAGAACCCTCTGCCTTTCCCATAAGGGATAAAAAATTCTAAGTACCAGAACTTCAGAACGCATCTGTCAGAAAAACGTCAAAGAAAAGTTAGCTTTTGTGTTTTTGTTCGTCATTGCGTTTTGTGTGATTATTTTCTTGAAAATAATCGGGAAAATTCATCGAACATGTCCGAGATGGAGGTGACTGAAAGCGGGAACGACTGTTCCAATGATTTGCGTAAGTTTTTATTCATAACCTGTTGATTCTATATTTGTGAGAAAACTTATTGATCCAGATGGTAACCTACGTTTTACCGGCTGTTTTCTTGCATAATTAGCCAATTCGCTGCATATATTCGTACACTATAATTAATTTAAACAGTATTTCTATTCTAAGGGGCCTCCCTTAAGCCGTTATAGGGCTTAAGCCTTTAAGAGACTCTTTGAAATTATACAAAGGTTTTTTTTAGTGCTCCTGGATCGGGTGTTTTTACGGCTCGGGAACGCGGATTCTGATGATCAGCTGGAGAGCTGTCTCACCCGGTTCCTGCCTCCGGTCATCCTTAAACTGTCTTCACCCCATGAGCAGGTAACCAAACAGTCCTCACCGTGTTTATGTAAATAACTTCAAATAAATGCTAATTTTATTCTAAATCGATGGTTGAGTTCATTGACTGTGTCAATCAAGATTAGCTTAGAATATTCCTTCATTCAACAACAAATACTTCGGTACTTCTAATAAAATGAACCTTAATATATCCAGTGCAACGCAACTGACTGTTTCTGTAGTCTTTATTTAAAAATAAATTGTTTATGTATCATGATTTTAAATGAGTGAGTAGTATAGTAAAACTAGCAATACGGATGATTGAGATTTCTCCCATGAAATACAAAAATATGATTATTTTTCTTAGTAAAATTTGTAGATCAATTATACTTTGGATTAATCTTTTTTGTATTTATGAGAGAGTTTATAAATACACCTGGGGCACTGATGATCCCAAACCACAGACTAATGCCTATCTCGGGCATCAGTCTTCACACATACCTACCACCTTTTATGTAAACCACTTATAGTATTACCTAAGTCTTAATGTTGTAAAGAGAAATAAATAAATAAACATAATGCCCTAATCAGAATTCTAACATTATTTTAAGCTATAAGATGCATTTTTGGTAATTTGGGCACAACATGTAAGTTATGATTCCTAATTGAATGAACATCATCATTACTCAGGTCCGTACAAAAGTGATGGAGTTATTGGTGCACGTAAACAAGCGAGTAAAGAGCCGTGGTACTGTTCAGTTACCGGTGCAGGCTTTACTCCAACTCTACATGGATCCTGGTGCCAACAGCTTCATCATCGTAAGTAGCCAATGTTACATAACTAGGCCAAACACCTATCTCTAAACAATTTAAGCCGCCAAGATCCTAATCAACTACAAGACTTATTGCATCAATAAATATAACATAGAGTTTTATTAGAACAATTTGTTGTTTAACAAGCTTTACCAAAAGAGCTTGTTGTATAACTAGTTTTACAAAAACAATTTGTTGTTTAACAAGTTTTAACAAAATGTCTTGTTGTTTAGTAAGTTTTACTAAAACACCTTGTAGATTAACAAGTTTTACTAAAACACCTTGTAGTAACAAGTTTTACTAAAACACCTTGTTGTAACAAGTTTTACTATAACACCCTGTAGTAACAAGTTTTACTAAAATACCTTGTAGTTTAACAAGTTTTACTAAAACACATTGTAGTAACAAGTTTTACTAAAACACCTTGTAGTAACAAGTTTTACTATAACACCTTGTAGTTTAACAAGTTTTACTAAAACACCTTGTAGTTTAACAAGTTTTACTAAAACACATTGTAGTAACAAGTTTTACTAAAACACCTTGTAGTAACAAGTTTTACTATAACACCTTGTAGTAACAAGTTTCACTATAACACCTTGTAGTAACAAGTTTTACTAAAACACCTTGTAGTTTAACAAGTTTTACTAAAACACATTGTAGTAACAAGTTTTACTAAAACACCTTGTAGTAACAAGTTTTACTATAACACCTTGTAGTAACAAGTTTTAATATAACAATAACAAGTAGTAACAAGTAGGGATGCCTCGATACGCCTTTTTGCCGATACGATACCGATACTCCGGCGATACTGATTATTACTGATACCGATACCGATACGCTTATTGAATTTAAAAAGGAAGGTAGAATAGATAAAATACAATTCATTAATAGTTTTAGTAATCAAAATTAACATCTAAAAGATTTTTATTTAGCAAGCAAGTCTGTTTGAATAAGACCTGCGGTGGAAAATAGTCTCTCAGATGCGACAGAATTCATTTGGAAACATAAAGTACATTAGTACTTCTGCGCCATTTTATTCAAGTTTGGGTAAAGACGTCATGGCGCCAGAAAACGAACGACGAAAGTATCGTTGAATCTGCCTTAAAAATATCGCCGATACCGATATATCGGCAAACCCGAAGTATCGCCGATATATCGGTATCGGTATCGGTATCGGATGCATCCCTAGTAACAAGTTTTACTAAAACACCTTGTAGTAAAAAGTTTTACTATAACACCTTGTAGTAACAAGGTTTACTAAAACACCTTGCAGTAAGAAGTTTTACTATAACACCTTGTAGTTTAGCAAGTTTTACTAAAACACCTTGTAGTAAAAAGTTTTACTATAACACCTTGTATAGTACTACCACTACCGCTGTGCACTCCCTTAGGTATGCGTGCGGCGAGAGGGGGGGGACGCGCTCTGTCAGCCCGCCGTCAACGCTCGTGGCGGCAGGTAGTGTCATTTGTTTCTGTCCGTCATGTCCATACTCATGCACTTTTTTCCCCGGCTCCCACCTCATACCTCATACCTCAGAGAGTGCACAGCGGTAGTGGTAGTACTATAGTAACAAGTTTTACAAAACACCTTGTAGTAAGAAGTTTTACTAAAACACCTTGTAGTAACAAGTTTTACTAAAATACCTTGTAGTTTAACAAGTTTTACAAAACACCTTGTAGTAAGAAGTTTTACTATAACACCTTGTAGCTTCGCAAGTTTTACTATAACACCTTGTAGTTTAACAAGTTTTACCATAACAACTTGTCATTTACCAAAATGAGTAAGCATTAGTAGTACTATACAAAATCATTGGCAAATACAGGAAACTTCAGGGTGTGTTTTCTTTCAGAATTTCACAATAATATACATAACCATGGGTTTCCCGCGCATGCCTCGCGACCAGCAGCTGACCCTCGCGCCATCTTTGTTGGAAGCCATCGAGAACAAACCACAGGGGCATCAGGATGGGTGAGGAAACTTGAAATAACATTAAGAACCATGTATTTAATCCTTCTTCTGTCGAGTCGATGGTAATTAATTAGTTAGTCATTTATATTTTCCCCGCCCAAAACTTTGCTACCTGGACCGCAGCCTCGGTAGCCGTCAAGAGGTCCTCGAATGTGCACCTGTTGGGGCACGCGGGGCATTGCAGTAGATGGTCCATGGTCTGAGGGGAGGCGCCGCACTCACACTGGTTGTCATTGTTGCTTATGTATCCTCGAATGTATTTAATTTAATAATATGTACCTATGTTGTTGAAGTCGAATTAACTTTTATTCATTCATTCATTCAAAGTACAGTCAGCTGCAGAGATTGCTACCCAGCTGCGCCACAATAAATGATTTATTTTTTAAACTCTTTTTTAACGATGTACATGATTTATCGACACATGTACATTATGTACGTCTGACGTACACTTTGTAATTAATTCATTGCAAAGTGGTGGCGCAGTTGCAGAGTATTGCATAGGTTTTGTCGGTGTGGATACCTAATAAATATTATAATATACTTCTGGTGGCCTGGCCTCTCTTAGCCCCATGTCACTGGGCGGTCACTCCATACAGAAAACGCATTTTGACAAGCTACTTCTTTTTGTATAACAACTGAATATCAACTATAAGTCAATGGCGCTAGACGCTATGTAAAACACCCCCTCCACCCCCGAGCACAGTCCCGCGGCGCCTGCGGGGTGCGGGGCGTGGGGCGCTATATCGGGCGGGGAACTCATGCCGGCGCGGGGGGGTGAGTGTCTTTTCTGTACGTGTTATTACTTCTGTGCCCATGTGGCCTCTTAAGAGACAAAAGAAAACAGTTTAACAACATAACACTGATTTTGACAGATTTCCGATATATTTTTAGAATACTGATGCTGGTGATGCCTCTGTTGGGTGACATCAAGGAAACCTCTTTGAACATGAAAGAGAAGCCGAAAGCGGCGTCGCTAATCCTCAGATTTGCACTGGATGTGTTACTGCTTCCATATAGGTGATTATTTTTCTCGTTATCTCTTTTATTTTAATGTTTAAGTTTACCCATTTACTTATAAAAACGATAAGTAGAGCCGGCATATGCGGCTGGACATGTTGACCCTGAGAGCGCTTATATCCCCAGAGTGGTAGGGGTGAATTTCGTAGTGCGAATGTCCAGCCGCATGTGCTGGCTTCTGTACAACAGGAAAATCTATTTGCTTGTTTAATTAAGAAACCTGGTTCGTGGCCTTCAATGACATATTTTCTCACCAAGTTAGCTGGCGGAGAAGAGAAAAAGGGACAGCAAAAAAAAGGACAAATAGGAAAAAAAGGAGAATGATAGAAATAGATTTAAGCTTACCTTACTATCTTCTTCTGTTCTTGATTTTTGTTTAATTTTGTACAATACAGATAATGTTGGAATATTGTCTGTATTTAGGGCTCTGCCAAACCCCGGCGAGAGTGAGTTCCAAGTGCCGCCTGGGATGAGCTTGAGGACTTACAAGAGAATCGTGGAGAAGAACCAACTCAATCCCAACCAGCTGGAAGAGGTAATTATGGCAATATTCTTGATATTCCTAAGAATAGAATGTACAGAAGCCAGCATAATATGCGGCCGGACACTCGCGCTACGAATTTCGCTTCTACTACTACAAAATAGGCAAGTTACAAAGATAGGTTGTTGTATTTTAAAATGGACTCTCTTTCCTGTAGGAGAAATCTACTAGACAATGCGTTTCTATGGAAAATTGTGAGGGGTGGCATAGATTCTCCGGTACTCCTGAAAAGCCTTAATTTTAGCATTCCATCGCGATTACCTCGACCAGGCAAGTTTGTTCTCTTTTCAGAAAGCGCAGCTAGGACAAATCTGGGTCTTTTCGCACCTTTCAACAGGCTAATGAGACAATACAACTCCTTATGCAAATACAAAGCGATTGACATATTCGATAACTCACTTTTCGTATTCAAAAACAATGTACAAAAACATCTACTTTGTCGTTAAATTTAATTTAATTTTTCAATAAAAACCTCTCCCGTTTATCATTTTGTTTAACTCTGATAAGTATAAGTTTTTTCAAAATAGTTAAGTCCACATATTGTTATTTAGCTTTTTATTTTACCTAATAATTTGGTGCATGTCGTTGTTGCCTGTAATTAGAGTAGCATTTAGTTAGTTTTTAAGTTTTGTTTGTAAGCATGTCACAATGTATTCTCTGTTGGCAACCTAATAAATAAATAAATAAATAAATAAATAAATAAATAAAATAAAATAAAAAATAAAATAAGAAACAAAGAGCCGAACGATGTGTCATGATGACGTTACAATAAAAGGACTACATTCAGCTTGATGCCGCGATCGAGAACTGCGATGCTGGTATTGTATGATAATCCCTTTAACCACAGAATACCAAATAGTTGTCCGTACAGAAGATTCACTTAGCGACATAATTCAAATAAATAGCAACACTAGCTCCGTTACAATAAAGTACAATTGAGATTGCACGGCACAATAGCTAAAAACACCAGTTGCTGCGTCTCTTTCTATTGCATACGTTGAGTTCCCTATCTAAAACGGTATAGAAACCGAACTCCGACAAGACTCAAGTCCGACAAGACACTACTTCGACAAGTTCGGTAGGTTAAGTTAGGTTAGGTTTTATGTTTTGTCGGAGTAGTGTCTTGTCGGAGTAGAGTCTTGTCGGAGTTCGGTTTTGGATTCATCTAAAACCTCCCGAGGGGCACATCGGTCGATCGTACCTATACCACAGAAGAAAATAATAGTACTACCCGTACAGAAAGGACACTCACCCCCCCGCGCTAAAATGAGTTCCCCGCCCGATAGCCCCCCGCATCCCGCAGGCGCCGCGGGTGTTCGGGGGTGTTTTACATATAATACCGCTATTGACTTGTAGTTTATATTCAGTTGTTATTCAAAAAGAAGTAGCTTGTCAAAACGCGTTTTCTGTATGGAGTGATCGACTAGTGCCAAGGGCCTGACACACTTTGACAGAAAAAGATAGTCTTATTGCGATTCCTAAAAGAGGAAATAGAAAAGATGCATCATGTTTTGTCTCTATCACCGACCGAGCATTTTTTCATTGCCGGGTTATAGGCACACTTCATATCATATAGTATACTAGTTAATTTATTGTCGGGTTATAGGCACACTTCATAGATAGACTCAATGTATGTCTTTCTCTTACGCCCGGTCGCACGGTAGCGAATCTATAACTACTATACTATATCTATGACTAGTGCCTATACTGTAGTGACACACGCGTGCTTTAGCTTGATTGATTTATTTATTACAATGTAAATAAACACCAACATTACTGTAATATACTGTTCTGTCTGTTTCAAAGTACAGTCTGGCAAAAAAGTCGTGAAACGAAACTAATCTTACTTCTCAGAAATATCCATAAGTTAGAGCGTGACAGCATGATATAAAATGGCAACACGGTAAAGGAAGTGGTGCCCCTATTAATTTCACGACTTTTGCCAGACTGTACATTTTATATTTCAGTGTTCGTGAAATAATAAAATTTATTGTTTTGTAGATGAAACTCTCAATAGTGAACTTCATAAGCAAGGATATCTTCAACATGAACGACATCTTGCTGACGCTGATAGTCGCGGCCGCGGACTCGCGGTTCAGTATTGCCAACAGCGCGAACAGTCCTCTCATCAGGGTTGCCAGGTAACAGGTTTAAATAAATATATTATTATGTCTTTTTTGTGAATAAAAGGTTATTTTATTTAAATATCTCTTTGTCTGCTTACACTTTACAATTTATAAACTATGTTTTAAATGAAAATAAAATAAACATATTCATAAAATTTAATTAAATTTCTGCACGAAAGAAAGCAGACCATAAAAATAAAATAAAAACCTCGTCATATTGCGGAATTTCAATGGAACTAATTTTGCCAGTCATCCTCGTTTTTTTTTTTATTTACTGGTTGTGCTGTGTAAAAAAATGTGAAGTCATACATCATATTCATACTAATGTTATAAAAAGAAAAGATTTGTATTTTTGTGCACAAAAACTACTGAACCGATTTAAAAAATTATTTCACCATTAGAAAGCTGCATTCACCCTGAGTAACATAGGCTACCTTTTACCGCGGGAAAATACCCCATTCCCACGGGAAAAACTGTTACCGTGGAAAGCTAGTGTAAAATAAAACTGCAAATCGCTTTGTCTATTTAAAATAATAAAAAAGGGTGAACCTAATTGTTACGCTCCTTTATGATCTACCGAAGCTCGAAACCGATTGGTCTAACAGTGTTTTTTTTATTTTTAGTTCAGTGGATTGGTCGCAGCCCTCAGTGGTGGCGCCACTGTATTCGCTGTATTTGGGCACGTGGGGAGGAATGAAAGTTGCGCCTGATGACAGGAAGGTATGTAATTGTACAGTCAACAGCACTTCTACTCGTTTTGACGGCCCCGTAGCCTAGTTGGTAGTACGTATGCCTTCGAAGCACAGGGTCGCGGGTTCGAATTGCCTCCTAGAGATTGCTATAATTTGCTTATCTGAACAAATTGTAAGTTTTTATGTATGTTTCAGGTGCCAGCTTGCACGAGATTACGTCTAAAACTGATACAATACTTGAATAAAACTACGGGCGCCGGAATCATGTTCCCGCATTGTGTACAGGTATCTTAAAACCACCATCTACTCGTATATTGTAAACAAACACTCGTGAAAATATGGGTCAGAAATTATGCGAAATAAACTGATTTTACGGTCTGATAACCCTAAACTTTTCTTCTCCATACTGTCTACTATAGATATAGATAGATTTGAGTCAAAACGAGCTGGGGCCGTAGACTTCCATTCGGAAGTTCGCGGGTTCAAACCTCGGCACGTACCAATGTGTTTTCGATTTTCGAATTAATATGTACTTTTATACGACGCTCTTACTGTGAAGGAAAACATCGTGAGGAAACCAGCACACACACCTGCGAAGAAATTCAAAGGTTGTGTGTGAAGTTGACCAACCCGCACCGGGCCAGCGTGGTCGACTAAGGCCTATTCACCCTGATTTCAGGGTAGGCTCGAGCCCCTCGGTGGGGACATATATGAGCTGTTAATGATGATGATGAGTCAAAAACGTATACAGATTAGAATGGAAAGTTAAAATAAATAGCGAAGTATAACGTCACTTATCGCATTGATTTATTTTACGCAAACACGTTACACATGAGTAATTTTTATCAATATATTTCTTGCATAGTGTAAATAAATTTAATTGTTAACGCTGTTGGAAACATCTTACGGTGAAGGAAGCATGGTGATGATATCTGCACACACCTGCGATGAAATTCAAAGATTGTGTGTACGTGACCAATGCGCACTGGGCCGCGTGGTCGGCTATGGCCGATTCTCCCTGGTTCGAGGTAAACTCGGGTTGCTAAACAGGTGTGTGCAGTGCAAGTTTCCTCACGATATTTTCCTTCACCGTAAGAGCGTCGAATATTATGTACAAACTAGGTTGTCGCCCCGCGGCTCCGCCGGGAATGATGTATTTTCCTGCAGTAAAAAGTAGCCTATGTGTTATTCTGATGAATAAGCTATATTATTGTAAAGTTTCATTAAAATCCATTCAGTAGATTTTACGTGAAAGAGTAACAAACATACATCCATCTATACTTACAAACTTTCGCGTTTATGATATTGGTAGGATGAATGCGAAAATAGAATAGCTATTTATGCTACTAGTGCGGAAAGTATGTGATTTCCGATGAGTGTCATTTTATTCACGAGCGAGCAAAGCGAGCGAGTGTATAAGCCGACACGAGTCGGAAATCATCTTTCGCACGTGTATCATACAAGATTTTACTAGGTATGCATTGTGCAAGAAAACAAACAGTTAAATATATTAAAAAGGCGTTATAAAATGGCGGGCTTCTTAAATACATGCGTGCTGAAAATATTATCTACTGCGCATGTGCAAATAGCTATAAGGCATGAGTAATAAAATGTATTCAGTCACGAAATTTTTTATTTAATATTTGAACGTAATTTATCAATAAAAATTAATTTCTAAAGTTATAATTAAAAAATTATACTAATTATAAACGCGTTTATTGAATTGTTATTTTAATTGTTCCCTTTATATTAGTAACGATTGGTAATTGAGTAATTTGTAAAAATATTTCAAAAACTGAATTTTCATGTTGTGGCTGAATGACAGACTGAGCAAAAATAAAAAAAAACTGAAAAGTAAAAAGCACTAGTGCGGAAAAGTGCTACTTTCCGCACTGTTTGGCTGCTTAGAAAACGCTCTTTTCGAGCACATGCACTGTAAAACATATTTGTGCCAAGGTTTGAACCCCCGACCTTCCAAATGGAAATCAACGGCCCTAGCCACTTGGCCACCGACGCTTTATTAAACGATTCAAATTTTCAGGTGGTATTTTCGTCTTTATTCGACCCGAACACCAACTCCCGGTTACGGAACATGGCGCTTAGCTTCTTGCAGAATGTAATTAATAAGTGAGTATTCCGTGAACTAAAGATCTTTTAGCTATTCAAACTTTTATAGACATGGTCCAGAAAACAAGGTCTAACAATTAGACCACGTGACTGACACAAGCCTACGTCATTATGCCTGTTCATCTTTGTCGAATGCGTGTAATAGACAAGGATGAACAGCGGAAAATGACGTAGGCTTGTGTCAGTCACGTGGTCTAATTGTTAGACCTTGTTTTCTTGGACCATGTAAATAAAAGTTATAAACGCGCTAAGGTTTCCAAAACTATGCAAAATCCATATTTATCGCATTTATTATAATAATAATAATAATAATAGTAATTTATTTCAGATTTAAAATCCATAAAATAACATCAAAATCATACAAGTAATAAAAAAAAATGTTAGACTTATGTTAGTAACAACAAATGCTTAAAATTCTACGTTAGTTTGTTAGTAACTAAATAAGCAACATTATTTCTTAACTACTTATCCAGACCAATGGCTATCCTCACCCAATGGTGCTGAAAGGGACAGTCCATTCTGTCTGCTATCGCCTTCAGGATGCCGTTGGTGCCGTCCCTCAGACGCCGCAGCAACGACGCTGCCTTTTTGCGAATCAGCGCATGAAACCCATCCGTATGAGCCTCCGCAAACATACCCGAAGCACTGCAGCGCCAAGGCAGCCCCAACAGCATCCTGAAGGCGTTGTTGTACTGTACTCGCAGGGCGTTATAGGTCCGACGCGTGTATGACACCCAGAGGCCGCCTGAGTAGAAGGACTGGCAAAAAGCCTTGAAAAGAGTTATTTTGACTTCTCTCGTACACCTAGCGAACCTCCGGGCAATCATGTTGCCTCTAACCGCTAACGCCCTGCGCTCCCTCTCAATGTCGTCATCATCGCTTAGGTCACTCCGCACTATATGACCTAGATATTTAAAGCTGTCAACCCGCTTCAAAGCGACCCCATTTAGGAACACAGGCGGCACATGATTAGGTTTTCTTTTCCCAACCTTAAAAACTAAAAACTCACTTTTCTTACAGTTATACTGAAGACCATGCACCTCTGCATAGGACTCACATATTCCCAGGAGTTTTCTTAATCCGTTGATCGAAGGACTCAGCAGCACCATATCATCGGCATAGCTTAAGTTATTTACATTGACACCGTCAATTGTACATCCAGTATGTGTGCTGCTGAGTCGCTCGAGCAGTTGATTAACATATAGGTTAAACAAGAGGGGAGAGCTCAGTCCTCCCTGCCTTACTCCGCATTCCAGACTGTAAACGTCAGACAACGCACCAGCCCATCTCACCTGGTTCTTCTGGTTCATGTACCAGTACTTGAGAAGCTGAGTACAGTCAGCCGGCACACACGCATCCCCCAACTTGTCCCATAGCAAATCATAAGACACAAGGTCAAATGCTTTTGACAAGTCGAGAAAACACGCGTATACCGGCGTCCCCCTCTCAGTGTAATACCTGACAGTGTGCTTCAGGCTTAAAATGGCGCTTTCTGTGGACAGTCCCCTCCTGAAACCGAATTGGGTGTCATGCAACTTTACGTTTTTATTCAGATTAGCATTAAGCACACTATCAAGTATCTTGGCTGTTGTGGAAGTAGAATTATTTTCTTATTAAAAAAAATATCTCGCATTTATGTTCAAAAAGCAGTGACAATCTGCATTGAAATTTCTTTCAATAGGTCCAAAGTTTAGACATGACAAAACTTGTCTTTTCTTTGTAAAACATGTTACCCTGGATCAAATTCTGTAATTTATCTGGTTATGTAGAGTGCTTATGCATTGCTATGCCCCAGCGGGGTTTCACGATCAATTACCTATTTAAACCTTCAATCACTGTTATTATTGTACCATATTGATCGTGATAATGCAAAAAATAAATAAATAAACAAATATGCCTACTATCGTTGACCATGACAAAAGAATTGTACTTCGAATATTGGCTTATAAATAATTAAATTTGGTTTTTTTATACACTTAAATCATCGGTGGCAGTGATTTTGGTTACAACTGTTCTCCTGGATTTGCTTAAAGAAAAATAAACTTTAAATTAAATACATGACGTTCCATATTGGTCTGATTCCAGCGGCGACCAGACTCAGTTGAGGAAGGTGCAGTCGATCTTCCTGCAGGGCCTGCTCAAGCTGATCCGCACCGACGAGCACGCCGAGCACCACGCTAAGGCATACCAGTGCTTGGGTCAGACACACTTCTAAACTAAACTAAACTAAACTATTTATTGTGTTTTACAGATTGACTACACTTGAGAAACTTCGCCTGCGATTTTAAATTTGATGTGTCTTTATCTATTATATTTCGCTAGTAGTAAAAGATGGAACAATTGCGAAAAGTGGCCGTTTTCTGTAATTGTTTCATCTTTAACTACTAGCGAGATATAATAAATAAAGACTGTATTTTAAATAATTAAAATATTACAATAAACGTGCGCCATGCGCAAGAGACAAAACGTCAGAGAGTATAATGAAACTGTTCGCGGACGAATTTTGAAAGGGTGGGGGCGCCACTTAGCACCTAAAGGCCCCTTAAAAAAAGTAATACATAGATTATACGTGCGCCATGCGCAAGAGACAAAACGTCAGAGTTATGTAATAAAGTTGGCGCGAGCTGTCCACGATAGTGTCGTTTTGGCGCGTAGTTCGCGCTTGAACAGTCACTTTGTTGATCGTGTGTGTTGTAACAGGGCGGCTAGCGATGAAGTGTCCGGGCAGTATCAACAAGCAGTTCTCATTACTGGAGGAGCTGGTGAAGAAGATACCCGACGCCGTGCCCGAGATGAAGACCGCGCTCAGAGACTGCGCGCTCGAGATGGCGCATGCATACAAGATTGCACCGCAAGGTAATACACGTAGGGTATATTGTTGTATAGCACCTAGTCCATACAACTACAATAACCTACTTCTGTGTATATCTTAGTTGCGTACAAGATTGTACCTCAGGGTAATACACGTAGGGTATATTGTTGTATAGCGCCTACAACTACTAACAACTACTACTCAACTCTGTGTATATCTTAGTTGCACAAGATTGTACCGTAGGGTACATAGCATAGGGTACATTATTTGATAAT
The DNA here is from genome assembly GCA_948473455.1 of Teleiodes luculella. NCBI lineage: Eukaryota > Metazoa > Arthropoda > Insecta > Lepidoptera > Gelechiidae > Teleiodes > Teleiodes luculella. Next base: position 13,194,215 of record OX419588.1, on the reverse strand, counting down.
CCCAGGGCGTCTAACGATGAACAAGCAGTTTTCTACGCTAAAGATCCTTCTACTTCTTATTGAGTAGGTTTTGAGGTTAAGTTACCTCACAAACGCACTGCCTTAGGCTTTCGACATGGTTTATATAATATACATCCGTAAATAGTAGCCGGGTTTATAATATTAGTAAGATAGTAGGATGCATGTATTGTAAAATAAAATATTATGTTGAATGAATGATACAGCCCATAAACGTTCCCACCGAGGGGTTCCAGACCCTTGCCTATTTACCCTTCTCGAACCTATCGGCGGGAACTGAACCAAGTACACTGAATCAGGATAAATGGGCCACTTTAATGTCTTTTTTTCTCTTTTTTTTTAATTGACCTATGCTTGAGTCGAAAATGTACGACGAATCAAGCTTCACCGGACTTATGACTTTAATAACGTGTTATTCGTGTGTCTAGTGAAAAAAACCGCGTCCGCTGAAGCCATGGATGTGTCTCCGACGGAAGAGGCAGGCTCGTCCAAGATGGAGGTGGATGTGGAGGAAAATAAAGATAGCAACGAGTTTGACGAACCGCAGGCTTTGGCGCTGTTCGCTCTGCTTGACCAGTAAGTGCTCAACACAAGTACATATATACTCTATGAACAATGAACATGTCGTAGACTTAGATTATGTTTGCAGACGATGACTACGAAACGTAGGGTAGAGGTGGATGGGCAATTAATACTTTATTACACACATAAAAAAACAACAATTTACAGAAAGTCCAGCAGAAATCTCTTCCAGCCAACCTATACTGTGCGAAAAAAAAAGATAAATAATAATTTTGAGATAGACAAGAAACGATGCGATATTACTCTGATTAGAACTGGCATGTATTGAAAATACAGACTCATTCAATATGGAAGTGGATATGAAAGAAAATTGTTCAAGAAAGTTTAATAGATAGACTGGCATACAGGTAATTAATAGGGAGCTTTTTCACATACGGAGTTCAAATAGAAGGTTTCAAAATCCTGATAATTTCTCAAAGTAGCGACAATGCACAGATATCTTAAAAGTTAAGCAAATAGGCTTATTTATTAGGCTTGCTTATGTCGCAAAACCTTTATCAAACTTTATATAAAAATTAAAAACCCGTAATTTTAAAATGTTATTACAGTGAGAGTACACGACAAAGCTATGTCTTGTCTTGTTACGCGCTAAGCCTAATCGTACTTCAGCAATGTTTTCACTTTTGAAAGATTTTTAAAAACAGCGACATCTGTCTCAACTCATCCTAACTCCTATTACCTACATAAATGTACGATCCATATCGGACAATTCGCTGTCGTACCCTATATAGCTAGTTAGTTCGGGTGATTTGCAATAGATGGCGCCGTACTTAAATCTTAAAGCCTGACCAAAGAAATAAAAAACCTGCTCTGGGGGCGCCATGTGTATATTTTTACGACTGTGGCAACAATTTCCCTTATAAAATTAGTTCCATTGATATTCCGCAATATGGCGAGGTTTCTTGATTTATATGTATTTTTCTACCGTAAATTGGAGAGCATTCTCAATATAACCAATCACCAGCACCTTAAAACACGTATCCTGTGGATTTAATTGGTCACCCTAGTACTCAAAGATGTTTGTTGTGTTTAGCTACATGCATAGCGATGAGCCGATGGTTCGCTACATCGCGATGCGCTACGCGTCGTCGGTATTCCCTCAGGACTACATCCCTTCAAGATACCTGCTGCTATTGGCTAGCGGAGATAGGTAAGGCTTACAAATATATTTTTACTAGCTTTCCGCCCGCGGTAACCGTTTCTCCCGTGGGAATGAGGTATTTTCCCGCGGTAAAAAGTAGCCTATGTTACTCTCCGTCAATTAAAATAACTCTATGCCAAAAATCAAGTCGATTGGTTGCGTAGTTAGGGCGTGAAGGAAGGACAAAGAAACAAAAATACTTTCGCATTTATAATATTAGCTGGATATGGTTGCTTTAGTTAATTTTAAGGCTAGAGTTTTCTACGCATGTTTGTTCCGTCGTCGGCTTCATCTTGACTTTAAGATCGCGGTAAAATACTATATAATATGTGAAAAAAGTAGTTAAACTTTTTTTTTCTTTTCTGTACATTTTATAAAAGCTAATATAAAGCGTCGTGTTATTTATCCGCCATGTTTGATTGGAAATGACGCAAGTTTTATTTTATTTAAAGTAGGACGTATTTGTATTAACCATAATTATTAAAAATGTAAAACTTGAGGGAATAACTTTATTACTTTTAAATTGCTGGACAAAGTCTAGTGACATAAACTGTATGCATTTCACAGCCAAGACGAAATCGCAACAGAAGCTCTCAAATGCCTCTACGGCACGTCCCGCCTCAACGAAATAGAGGACGTCGTTAACAACGTATGCAAGAAAGAGAAAAGCACAGTCGCTCTAGACGAGGAAGCCGCTAAGAGAGACAAGGACAGACAACCCGAAGAGCAAGAGTTTAAAGCGCCTAAGTTTAAACACGCGGTGAACTACATCTGGGAGCAAATGCAGAAAAGGAAGAAAGGATCTAACGCGAAACATCGATTTGTGTACGGGAATAATGTGCTGCAGTTCCATACTCTGACGTATCAAGAGGTAAGGGAAGTTTTTAATTTAAACCTTTACAAGGCAGTGTCCACTATATTGCCAGATTGCCACCTTAATTTTAACCTTATACCGTCAACATAAAGTTGAAAACGAATGAATTTTATAAAGTTGTTTTGCCTTATAAAGGGTTAAAATTGTTGATAACTGGTTATTCAAAGGCCCAGAAATAAAAACCCTCGCCATATTGCGAAATTTCAATAGAACTAATTTTATAAGGAAAATCGTTGCCATAGTCGTAAAAATATACACGTGGCGCCCCCAGAGCAGGATTTAATTTCTTTGCTCAGGGTTTAAATAAATTTATTTTAGTCCCTTTCCGACATTTGAAACAACTATACTAGTTTCATAGACATTTCAATCTCACTAAGGGATATAATATTGTTAAATTGTAATCAATATTAATAAACTAGCTGTCTGGCCGCTGCTACGCCCTCGTTGTTTTCCGACTTTTCCGTATTAATTTTTAACAATCCCATGGGAACTCTTTAATTTTCCGCGATTAAAAGTATCCAAGATGTTGACCAGGGATGTAAAGAACCACCACGCAAATTTTACGGTCCAATAGTTTCGGAGATTAGCCCGTACAAACAGACAAACAGACAGAGAAACAAAAAAAAGAAAATCGTCTGGATATGTTCTATTTCACTTGTTACATCCTCCTCGGACTCGGATTTCATCTTTTTTTTCTATGTACGTACAGACATTTGACCTCTACAGTTTTACTTTTATTATATAAATAAGGGGGTAATTTTTAATGCCATGACATTCCCACAGATCCTACGTTACTTGCGCATGTGTCTAAACAGGGATGCGAACCTGGTGGACTGTTCAAGCCATCCCAACGACACCTCGCCGCTACTCACCAAGTACTTCGTCGACAATCTGCTCGATACCGAATTCCTTCAGGAGTATTTGACTATGATTACTACGCTGTTGAACGCTAGTCCAGGTAATATTGACTTAAAGTATGTCTGGTCTTTTTCTTATGAGTGGATTTCGAGGTTAAACTACCTCAGAAACCCTGGTGTCGGAATGGTTGAGCCGCTTTAGGCTTCCGACATGACTCCTATGAAATTATTGCCATAGTCGTAAAAATACACACGTGGCGCCTCTAGAGCAGATTTTTCATATTTTTGGTCAGTGTTGCTACCTTGCAAATAATTAAATTTATTTATTTATTTATTTTATTTTATTATTTATTGCACACAGAATATTTTACAATTACAGGTATTTAAAAAGTGGACACAACAGGCACAGCTTATCTCTCACGAAATGTCTTCCAGCTGGCCTAGGCAAAGAAAACATTAAACAAAGAACGGGTAAAGACGTGCACAGAAGTTAAATAAATATTATCAGACTAAAAAATAATAATATACATAACATGTACCTACACACTCACAAATACATATAGGTAAACATGAATATAATAAATACATACATACATACTCGTACATACATACAGCATAAATAACTAAGTTTGCTTCAGAAATTCACTAGAAGATCGAATTTTTGCCATCATAATTTTCCTTAGAAATCGCTAAATAAGTGTAGATGAAAAAAAAAAGGTTAGGTAAGCAAACTTAGTGATTTAATTATTTGCAACGTGGCAACACTGACCAACAATTTGGTTAGCTACCGGTAGTCTACGGTTAATTTACATCTCTAGGTGTCGTAGAAGGCGACTAAAGGACTCGGGTGTAGTTGCCGCATAGGCGACAGACAAACAACCTGTCACTAGATGCACTATGAAACAAAAAGATCGGACTCCATTGCTATGTACGATTACTTAAATATTATGAAAATCATGTTTATCGCCCAATCTGGGTCGTTAGTCCCTTTTCTATAGCCAAAAAATGAACTCTTTAATTCACAGATGTGACAGCTCTATCATGCTTCCTCGATATAATCGGATGTGTGCCTCAAAAGATGGCACCAAAATACATAAACCTATTGCCATTCTTCAAGAACCTCTTCACGACCAGTACCAAGGAAGACATACGAGAGAACGCCGCAGCGATTTACGCGATCATCACAGTACATACAAGCGATAAAGCTGCGATAGAAAGAGAGATTAGAGAGTTCGTGGTACAGGGCAAGGAGAATAAGACTTTGGAAGCTCAGTGCGGGTATATTACTGCGTTCGCACATTTGTGTGAGAGATGTATCGCTTTGGCGAAGAAAGGCAAATTCGGTGGTAAAGGATTCAATTCTGCTAGTTGGGAACCCTACCAGCAAGCTTTTAATTGTTTAGGTAAGTTGACTTGTTCGTAGATCAAATGTAAAATCATGTTTAAATTACATATTTTAACAATTTTTTTTTATTATCAACTTAACAAATCTTCTCGAAAAGTGCAATTTTCACCTAATATTTATGATTCAATTATGTGGTAAAGACAAAGGTATAGACCAAACATTCTTTATCTAACCTTAATAATCAAGTATTAAAATTGTAACTATGCCTTCTGGTGTTGTACAAAGTTTCTTTTGTGATATTAAATATGCTCAAGATACAATTGAATGAATGAATACTCAATTCTTTCTTACCTTCGTGAAAAATAATAATTTCACTAATAATATCTTCCAGCAACGTTCCTCTCGCACTCCCAAACCCTCCTAGTAAGCACGTGTTGCTCGGCCGTGTCCCTTCTATCCCGCTCCGGTCCCCTTCCCCTCCCGAACTACACTCCCAAACAAGAGACCGCCCTCAAATCCAACACCCCCTTCCAACCCAACAAGTCAGAGGGAGACAACGATACCGATGACGTCACGAAATACACCGTGGCTAAGAAGCTGTTTGATATTGTTGATAATGCGAAGTTGCCGTCTAAAGTGAAAGAGAGGGCGCTGTATACGCTCGGGTTGTTGTGCTGTGGAGAGAGGTTCCCCTTCGCTAAGGAGATCGTTAAAGGATATTTGGCCATGGCCAAGAATGTAAGTTATTTGTATTCTTATAACTGCTTTGAAACTTCGAGCGTTAGAGATTTAAATGAAGAAATGAATTTTCCCGTTTTCCGTGCGTTAGAGATTTTCGGCATTTTGCGTGTCATCCTGCCTTAAGTAGTGCTCGTCTAAAAACCCCAACAAATTTTTCATGCGATTAATTTTAACAGTTTATGCTTAGTAATAAGTAATGAACGAGTCCGTAAATCAGTATGTGTTTTTTTCACGTTTCATTGCAATTTAGTGCTCTCTTTTTTCATTTTATGGTGTTAAGATAATTTTTCTTTCATTTCAGAACAAAGACTTCGAAATTCATTTACAAATTGGCGAATCTCTAGTATTATGTGTGGAGGGGGTCAATTCTAACGAAAACAGAGACTTGTGGACTGAATTATCAAAGGAGGTACGTTCTATTTGTATGTTACAAGTTTTGACGTATCGAAATTTCTTTTTTATTAATAGCACAAATTCTAAATGCACCTGTGTTTAATCCTTTATAAGGCAAAACAACTTTATAGAATTCATTCGTTTTCGACTTTATGATAAGGGTATAAGGTTAAGATTAAGGTGCCAATATAGTAGACACTTCCTTGTAAAGGTTTAACTGGTAGGTTGATGATGCAAGTAAGAATTTTGTCCGAGTTCATCAGGATTTTTACTTCAATTTTAAAATTGCGTTATTCCAGGGTGCCGATAAAATCAAGGACGCTGCGGCAGTCAAAGAAAATGATGAATTGCTGGAGTGGCTTCTAGCGGAACTCTTCCAGTTAGGAAAACACCCGCACCCACACTCCAGACAGGTTACTGAATTTCTTATACTTGATTAAAGCCCTACCAGAGAAATAAGACACCTCGCCATATTGCGGAATTTCAATTGAACTAATTTTATAAGGAAAATTGTTGCCATAGTCGTAAAAATATACACGTGGCGCCCCCAGAGCAGGTTTGTTATTTCTTTGGTCAGGCTTTATGTATATTGATAAACCCTAAAAACACGCTTAACTTTTCTTTTTTGAACCAACCAGTCGCGTAAACAAAATATTGTCGTTATAATTTTTACATTTCATTTTAACGTATGTAAAAGTTCAAAAACGAGACACACAAAATTGGTTGCTCCAATCTTATGAGTCAGATTTTTTTTCTATGAATGGCCGTACCACTTATACCACCTATGATTGATTCAGTATAAAATTGCAGGCGACAAGCATCTGGCTGCTGGCTCTTCTGAAGAACTGTCCCGAACGTGAACCTATCAAGAACAAATTACAGATACTGCAGGATTGCTTCATGGACTTCCTCTCGGAAAACAGCGGTTAGTGAATACATAATTCGTTAACGTTTTCCGAAATAGGTTAAATAATAATTCTTATTCAGCTCTGGCCTAGATCTAACGAATATTGAAAGGACTCGCTCTGTCAGTGGTTTAGAGCAACTTGCCGAAATAAACATATATATAATATTCTTTATTGCACAAAACAAACATACATTTGATACTCAGACCTAGTGTACAAAGGCGAGCTTATCTCTATAAGATCTCTTCCAGCCAACCTACAAGATGGTGGAAAAGTAGATAACTGAGAAGGCACAGAATTGTGCAATTGTTAAAAAAAAAGAAAAACTAAAGATACACTCCTAACTAAATACTATGACGGATGCAAAAAAAGGCACTCCCATACAAGGTGATTTTAATCGGACTGTTTGTATGGAAAAGTTTATATTATTAGTTAGTTTCCGGCAAAAGTTTTTTTCGGACAGTTGTTCGAATTAAATTAGGTGAGCATTTCCTTTTAGTATTAGCTAAGCTGTCACCTACAATCTACATCCTCTGTATTCTTCACATTGTTCCTCCAGAAATAGTCCAAGACGTGGCATCTAAAGGCCTCAGTCTGGTGTACCAGAACTCGTCTGAAGATTGTAAGCAGGCGCTGGTGGGCCAGATCATCGAACAGCTGACTAGCGGGAAGAGGGCCGTGGCTCAGGTTACTTCGGACACCAAGATCTTTGAAGAGGGACAACTGGGAAAAGCTCCTACTGGGTAAGATAGAAAATTGATTTTACTTTATTTGGATAGCCAAATGGTGCTTATTTGTACCTTGTACGATACGCACAGGAAGTATTGGGTTGAGTTGGGTTTAAAATAGAAAGATACGGTAAACAGACGTCTTTAGAAAATAGTAAGATACGGTAAACAGACGTCTTATAAAAATAGTAAGATACGGTAAACAGACGTCTAGTAAGTACGGTATGATTACGTCTTTTGAAAATAGTAAGATACGGTAAAAAGACGTCTTTTGAAAATAGTAAGATACGGTAAACATCGTCTTTTGAAATTAGTAAGATACGGTAAACAGACGTCTTATAAAAATAGTAAGATACGGTAAACATACGTCTTTTGAAAATAGTAAGATACGGTAAAAAGACGTCTTTTGAAAATAGTAAGATACGGTAAACATCGTCTTTTGAAATTAGTAAGATACGGTAAACAGACGTCTTATAAAAATAGTAAGATACGGTAAACATACGTCTTTTGAAAATAGTAAGATACGGTAAAAAGACGTCTTTTGAAAATAGTAAGATACGGTAAACATCGTCTTTTGAAATTAGTAAGATACGGTAAACAGACGTCTTTTGAAAATAGTAAGATACGGTAAACAGATGTCTATTGAAAATAGTAAGAAAAACGGTAAACAGACGTCTTTTGAAAATAGTAAGATACTGTAAACAGACGTCTTTTGAACATAGTAAGATACGGTAAACAGACGTTTTTAAAAAAATTATTGACCGAGATCGAGCGCGAAGCGATTCAGCTTGGCCAAAAATGCTTTTGAATGTCATTCTGTCACTTTGTAACTCTGTCCATCTGTTCTCTTCTGTAGATCGAGTCTCTCTACAGATTCTCGTGAAATTTTGTGAGCAGGTTTGTTAGTTATACTGTATTTTTTTCGTCGGGTCAGTGCTTGCATTTTTTAAAATTATGGGGGTTGCCAGCTAGCAAGGACTACTGCTGACACAGCCTAGGTCATCAAAATTTTACATTGTCAATTTAACTATTCTATTTAATCGTGCTGAAATTGACTTATTTTTCTTTTTATCTATCGCCAATCTTCAAGGCTATCTATCGCCATTCAGGTAATCATCAAGTTTGTTCCAGAGGGAACCTATCAACTTACAAGGAGCTGTGTTCGCTCGCATCTGACCTCAACCAGCCGGATCTCCTGTACAAGTTTATGCACCTCGCTCATCATAATTCTGTGTGGAACTCTAAGAAAGGTATGATCTTCGTCATGGTTTGATAAGAAAACGTGAACTAGCACCTATAATAATGACTGTCTAGCGCTAATGATTATTTATGGTAACTAAGGATAGGCAATAAATTTTCTTTTATGGAATGTCAAAACATTTTTTTACCAATCATTGATTTGTAAAGTCCGACCAAAGAAATAAAAAACCTGGTTTGTGGGCGCCACGTATTTTTTAAATGTTTATATGGCAACAATTTCCATTATAAAATTAGTTTCATTGAAATTCCGCAACATGGCGAGGTTTTTATTTCGTTGGTCAGGCTTTATTAATTAACTAAATTAAAAATCAATCTTTTTTATAATTTCTACGATTGTTATCTGCTTTTCGTGTCAATAAATGATACTAGTTTTGTATAGTTATTTGCAATAATTCATTTCAATATAATAACAATTTCAATAATTTATTTCCAATACAGCTGATATCGGAATTTCCAGTTAGTATAGAGTTTGGCAAATGAAGGTAGACAATCGATGAAATTGGAAAACATTGTACTGGCAACAAAGCTACATAGAAAAAATAAGTATCAAATTAGGTAAATCCATGGTCCAAGAAAACAAGGTCTTGCAATTAGACCACGTGACTGACATGTGATGCATTCGACAAGGATCAATAGCCTCGTTTCAGACCCATAAAATCGTGGTTGCCACGATGTTTTTTTTTTCAAATTTGCCGCGTTTTCCCATTTCATTTGCCAAACTAATATGTGTGTGTGCAGGCGCCGCGTTCGGTTTCCACTCGATCGCGCTGCAAGCGGGCGCGCAGCTAGCGGAGCATCTGCCCAAGATCGTGCCGCGCCTCTACCGGTATCGGTTCGACCCCACGCCGCGCATACAGAACTCCATGGCCAGCATATGGCACGCTATCGTGCCCAACACTCAGCAGACTGTAAGTAACCATACTATTAATAATGTCCTTCTATTCGACAGTTTTTTGAGTATGATATTTCAACGTGTAATAGATACGGTAAACATACGTCTTTTGAAAATAGTACGATACGGTAAAAAGACGTCTTTTGAAAATCTAAGATACGGTAAAAAGACGTCTAACGTGGTCTTTGTCCAGCAGTGGACGTCTTTCGGTTGAGATGATGATAGATAATAACAACCAAAGAATTTAGATTACACCTAACAGAATGCCCTTCTGGTAGCGAATACCCTTCAGGTAACAGCGCCCGCACCCGCCGGCGGGGGCGCGGCCAGTACCAAAATCAAAATTGAAAATCAGAGACGGAGCCCCTCAGGCGTCGTCTCCTTCACGATGTTTTTCAATATCAACGCACTAGGCCGTGATCCGAGGCTTCCTTGAGCCGCCCCTAGACGCGTTGGTATATGACTTTTTTTTGGGGTAGAGTCTTCAACTCCCCCGCAAGTCCGGTGAAGCTTGATCCGTCGTACCTTTTCGACTCAAGAATAGGTGAATTAAAAAAAAAAAAAAGATAATAACAATGTTATTATAATTATGAGTTTCTATAGAATGTAATATGTGTACAATGTATTTTGCGGCGCCCTTACAGGGTTCATGTGTGTATCAAATATATTTTTGTCCACCTTAATGTAACCACATGATGCAATAAAGAAATATGAATATGAATGTTTCTCCTCTATGGTTTTGGCATATACCTTCTTGTGATATTTATATTTTTGAATGAAGGAAAGATGTTAATTTGTATTATGATGGTGACAGGTGCATAAGTACCACAAGGAAATCTTGGAAGACTTGGTCACGAACCTCACTTCAGGACAGTGGCGCGTCAGGATGTCATGCTGCAACGCTCTCTCCGACCTGCTAAGGTAACTAGAATTATTTGGGTTGCATGGTACAAATTGCTACCTGAGGCAAAAAACAGCCTTTATATACACCTTTACCTTTGTGAACTGTTTTTTTTATGCCCCCCTAATGAACACGTTCACGCGTGATTGATAATTTTTATTTTTATTCTATTAAAGGATTTATTATGAATAGAATAGAATAAAACAACTGATGTGTTTGTTATCCTTAGAGGGGCTCAGAGTCTCCACGCGTCCCTGGCTCAGCTGCCTATGATCTGGTCGCAGCTGTTCCGCGTGATGGACGACGTGCACGAGGGCACCAGGAACAGCGCCGCCGCCACCGCCGCCGTGCTCTCCAAGGTACTACTGTTAACAACTGCTGTGGTTGTAACTGTTAGAGGGGCTCAGAGTCTCCACGCGTCCCTGGCTCAGCTGCCTATGATCTGGTCGCAGCTGTTCCGCGTGATGGACGACGTGCACGAGGGCACCAGGAACAGCGCCGCCGCCACCGCCGCCGTGCTCTCCAAGGTACTACTGTTAACAACTGCTGTGGTTGTAACTGTTAGAGGGGCTCAGAGTCTCCACGCGTCCCTGGCTCAGCTGCCTATGATCTGGTCGCAGCTGTTCCGCGTGATGGACGACGTGCACGAGGGCACCAGGAACAGCGCCGCCGCCACCGCCGCCGTGCTCTCCAAGGTACTACTGTTAACAACTGCTGTGGTTGTAACTGTTAGAGGGGCTCAGAGTCTCCACGCGTCCCTGGCTCAGCTGCCTATGATCTGGTCGCAGCTGTTCCGCGTGATGGACGACGTGCACGAGGGCACCAGGAACAGCGCCGCCGCCACCGCCGCCGTGCTCTCCAAGGTACTACTGTTAACAACTGCTGTGGTTGTAACTGTTAGAGGGGCTCAGAGTCTCCACGCGTCCCTGGCTCAGCTGCCTATGATCTGGTCGCAGCTGTTCCGCGTGATGGACGACGTGCACGAGGGCACCAGGAACAGCGCCGCCGCCACCGCCGCCGTGCTCTCCAAGGTACTACTGTTAACAACTGCTGTGGTTGTAACTGTTAGAGGGGCTCAGAGTCTCCACGCGTCCCTGGCTCAGCTGCCTATGATCTGGTCGCAGCTGTTCCGCGTGATGGACGACGTGCACGAGGGCACCAGGAACAGCGCCGCCGCCACCGCCGCCGTGCTCTCCAAGGTACTACTGTTAACAACTGCTGTGGTTGTAACTGTTAGAGGGGCTCAGAGTCTCCACGCGTCCCTGGCTCAGCTGCCTATGATCTGGTCGCAGCTGTTCCGCGTGATGGACGACGTGCACGAGGGCACCAGGAACAGCGCCGCCGCCACCGCCGCCGTGCTCTCCAAGGTACTACTGTTAACAACTGCTGTGGTTGTAACTGTTAGAGGGGCTCAGAGTCTCCACGCGTCCCTGGCTCAGCTGCCTATGATCTGGTCGCAGCTGTTCCGCGTGATGGACGACGTGCACGAGGGCACCAGGAACAGCGCCGCCGCCACCGCCGCCGTGCTCTCCAAGGTACTACTGTTAACAACTGCTGTGGTTGTAACTGTTAGAGGGGCTCAGAGTCTCCACGCGTCCCTGGCTCAGCTGCCTATGATCTGGTCGCAGCTGATCCGCGTGATTAAAATTACTACTAAGGTACTGGCACAGAAGACTAATAACACTAAATCAAAAAAAAATATAACCCCCGACACAAAACCTGATGATCTTCAAATGGCTGAAGATGTTTTCTTGAATCATACCTAAGAACACACTCGGTAGTGACACCTTGCAAACAGAAAAAACTAGATGATAATCGGCGCACCCGTTTAGGAGCTACGATACGATGCCACAGACAGACAGACAGACACACACACACACACGTCAAACTTATAACACCCTTCTTTTTCGTCGGGGGTTAATAAAAAGTTTGAAAACCCCCAACTCAAAACTCAACATGCAAAAAAGTTTACACAAATGTCTGTCTCATGGTCCAAGAAAACAAGGTCTTGCAATTAGACCACGTGACTGACACAAGCCTACGTCATTTAGCCTATTCATCCTTGTCGAATGCGTGTAATAGACAAGAATGAACAGCGCAAAATGACGTACACTCGTGTCAGTCACGTGGTCTATTTGCAAGACTTTGTTTTCTTGGACCATGGTCTGTCTTAAAAAAACCAATCAAATTACACAGGTTAGAGTACAAAATAACAAAAAAATACAATGTAATGAATATAATGAAATGGTTCCAGTTATGCGTTCGCGCTGCGGATGCTAACCAAGGCAAAGACGGCAAGGAGATAGTGTCTGCGATACTGCCCGTGCTGCTGGACACCGGCATCACCAACCTGGTCAAGGAAGTCAGAGCCGTCAGGTTAGTGCACTTTATCACTACTAATATTAACGAAAGTAACTTTACAATGCATGTGCTCGAAAAAGAGCGTTTTCTAAGCAGCCAAACAGTGCGGAAAGTAGCACTTTTCCGCACTAGTGCTTTTTACTTTTCAGTTTTTTTTTTAATTTTTGCTCAGCCTGTCATTCAGCCAGTCAACCTAACATTTCAGTATTTGAGATATTTTTATTACCAATTGTTACTAATATAAAGGGAACAATAAAAATAACAATTCAATAAACGCGTTTATAATTAGTATAATTACTTAAGAATTTGATTTTTATTGATAAATTACGTTCAAATATTAATTAAAAATTTGCGTGGCTGAATAAATTTTACTCATTGCCTTATTGCGATTCGACAGCTTTGCACATGCGCAGTAGATGTTTTTTTCAGCGCGAATGTGTTTTGTTTATGAAGCCCGTCATTTTATACGCCTTTTTAATATAACTGTTTTTTTTTCTTGCACAATGCATTGTAAAATCTTGTATGATACACGTGCGAAAGATGATTTCCGACTCGTGTCGGCTTATACACTCGCTCGCTTTGCTCGCTCGTGAATAAAATGACACTCATCGGAAATCACGTACTTTCCGCACTAGTATCATAAATAGCTATTTCAATGCATGTGCTCGAAAAGGAGCGTTTTCTAGGCAGCCAAACAGTGCGGAAAGTAGTACTTTTCCGCACTAGTGCTTTTTACTTTTCAGTTTTTTTTTATTTTTGCTCAAGCTGTCATTCAGCCAGTCAACCTAACATTTCAGTATTTGAGATATTTTTATTACCAATTGTTACTAATATAAAGGGAACAATAAAAATAAAAATTCAATAAACGCGTTTATAATTAGTATAATTACTTTAGAAATTGATTTTTATTGATAAATTACGTTCAAATATTAATTAAAAATTTGCGTGGCTGAATAAATTTTACTCATTGCCTTATTGCGATTCGACAGCTTTGCACATGCGCAGTAGATGTTTTTTTCAGCTTGAATGTGTTTTGTTTATGAAGCCCGTCATTTTATACGCCTTTTTAATATAACTGTTTTTTTTCTTGCACAATGCATTGTAAAATCTTGTATGATACACGTGCGAAAGATGATTTCCGACTCGTGTCGGCTTATACACTCGCTCGCTTTGCTCGCTCGTGAATAAAATGACACTCATCGGAAATCACATACTTTCCGCACTAGTATCATAAATAACTATTGTCCGTCTGTTTGCTACGTTTTCACGCCAAAATCTTATCTTATTTAGCCTAGACTGTCCCAATGCTGGGCAAAGGCCTCCCTCTTTTTCTTCCACTGCTGCTGTCATGAGCTACTTCTGGCCAGTCTTTTAAGTAGCTATCAAGCTCGTCCCGCCATCTCCTACGCGGCCGTCCACGTCTACGCCTATTGGTTGGTGGGTTCCAGACCGTGGTTTCTTTTGCCCATAGGTCTTGAGGCATGCGGCAGACGTGTCCGGCCCAGTCCCACTTAAGTTTGGCAGCAACCTGGGTGGCGTCAGCAATCTGAGTCCTGGACCGCAGTATACTATTTCTGACTCGATCACTCAATTTCAGACCTAGCGTACTGCGCTCCATGGCTCTCTGGTATACAGAAAGTCAGGACCTCTGATGTTCTGTCAAACACCATATTTGTGCGCCAAAATCACTGAACCGATTATAATGAAACGAAGATAGAATAGATCTTGGGGACGGACATGACTTTTTACCGCGGGAAAATACGTCATTCCCACGGGAAAATTGTAGCGATCGTGCGCGGCAAATTTTTCAGGCTAGAAAACATCCTATTCCCACGGGAAAAATCGAAAACCAACGCGAGCATAGCCGCGAGCGGGCAGCAGCTACTCTTTATTATAAAGTTTGTTTTTATTGTGCATCAAAGATTTATAATTTTTTCCGAGTCTATAACCAAAAGCGTTGATTAAAATACCATATCACTGAAATTATGTATTGTTTTTTTTTTATGAACTGGAAATCTTCAACGGCTACTAGTAAACCCGTTGATTTTAGAGTAATTTAATTTATTAATATTTTTTGTTTCACAACATTCACGTTGCGTTTCGCACATTCACACCTACAAATCACTAAAATCTATTTTCAGTCTCCACACAGTATCGAAACTAGTGACCGCAGCGGGCGACAGTCTCAAGCCTTTCATAGCCAAGTTGATTCCCGCCTTACTGGAAGCGGCCGGGGAGCTGGAATCTGCTAAACTGTCGTACTTGAGCAACGTGGTCACTGATAGCGGCACCAGGGAGATGGTGGACGATATGAGAGCCAACGCTACTAGGCACCACTATACTACTGATACCGTTGTTAAGGTGAGCTAAACTGTCATACTTGAGCAACGTGGTCACTGATAGCGGCTCTAGGGAGATGGTGGACGATACGAGCCAACGCTACTAGGCACCACTATACTACTGATACCGTTGTTAAGGTGAGCTAAACTGTCGTACTTGAGCAACGTGGTCACTGATAGCGGCTCTAGGGAGATGGTGGACGATATGAGAGCCAACGCTACTAGGCACCACTATACTACTGATACCGTTGTTAAGGTGAGCTAAACTGTCATACTTGAGCAACGTGGTCACTGATAGCGGCACCAAGGAGATGGTGGACGATATGAGAGCCAACGCTACTAGGCACCACTATACTACTGATACCGTTGTTAAGGTGAGCTAAACTGTCATACTTGAGCAACGTGGTCACTGATAGCGGCACCAGGGAGATGGTGGACTATACGAGCCAACGCTACTAGGCACCACTATACTACTGATACCGTTGTTAAGGTGAGCTAAACTGTCATACTTGAGCAACGTGGTCACTGATAGCGGCACCAGGGAGATGGTGGACGATATGAGAGCTAACGCTACTAGGCACCACTATACTAATGATACCGTTGTTAAGGTGAGCTAAACTGTCATACTTGAGCAACGTGGTCACTGATAGCGGCACCAGGGAGATGGTGGACGATATGAGAGCCAACGCTACTAGGCACCACTATACTACTGATACCGTTGTTAAGGTGAGCTAAACTGTCATACTTGAGCAACGTGGTCACTGATAGCGGCACCAGGGAGATGGTGGACGATATGAGAGCCAACGCTACTAGGCACCACTATACTACTGATACCGTTGTTAAGGTGAGCTAAGCTGTCATACTTGAGCAACGTGGTCACTGATAGCGGCACCAGGGAGATGGTGGACGATATGAGAGACAACGCTACTAGGCACCACTATACTACTGATACCGTTGTTAAGGTGAGCTAAACTGTCATACTTGAGCAACGTGGTCACTGATAGCGGCACCAGGGAGATGGTGGACGATATGAGAGCCAACGCTACTAGGCACCACTATACTACTGATACCGTTGTTAAGGTGAGCTAAACTGTCATACTTGAGCAACGTGGTCACTGATAGCGGCTCTAGGGAGATGGTGGACGATATGACCACTATACTACTGATACCGTTGTTAAGGTGAGCTAAACTGTCATACTTGAGCAACGTGGTCACTGATAGCGGCTCTAGGGAGATGGTGGACGATATGAGAGCCAACGCTACTAGGCACCACTATACTACTGATACCGTTGTTAAGGTGAGCTAAACTGTCATACTTGAGCAACGTGGTCACTGATAGCGGCTCTAGGGAGATGGTGGACGATATGAGAGCCAACGCTACTAGGCACCACTATACTACTGATACCGTTGTTAAGGTAAGTTCGATGTAAAATCGAAGAGAAAAAAAAAAAAAAAATTGCTTGGTTAGGCACTTGAACCGACAAATGTATATTTTCGATTCTCAAGCAAGCCTTAAACTTTTTTGAATTTATAAATACCGAAGTTTTGGATTATAAAAAAAAACATTCAAATTAAACAACTAATTATCCTAAAATTAATTTCAGTCGGAATCATGTACAATCCGACAGAAAAAAATGTACAAAAAGTTTACAATAAACCTCACTGTTTTCATTATTTTACTAGCGTCGGGTTTAATTAGCGTAAAGTAGCGTTTAATTTCAAGCTGTCAGATAATCTCCCACTGTACAGTCCGTCTAAAAAGAGTAGAAATTAAAAAGTAGCAACACAATAGTGCCGTCCCTTTTCAACCAAGTAATGGTGAAAATGAGAAGACACTACGGTGTTGCTGCTTTTAAATGGCTTTTATTTAAATTGACATCACTACGGTGTTGCTGCTTTTTAATGGCTTTTATTTAAATTGACATCAAAAAATACCAAATTCACACCAAAATAACTGGTTTCACACTAAACCTAACCTAACCAATGGTTTAGTGTGCAAACCAGTAATTTTGGTGCGCATTTAGTATTTTTTGAGTGAAGGTTTAATATTTGCCCTTTTTAATTTCTTCTCTTTTTGGTCAGACTGTATTAATGATGAATGGTTGTGAGCAGGCCATGCCCCTGGTGGACGTAGAGAACCTGAAGGAGATGCTGCCGAAGGTTCTGGAGCTGTGCAGGTCCCCGCAGCTCGGCACCAAGGTGGCCTGCTGCCACTTCCTCATACTGTGCGCGCACTACCTCCGGGCCGACATAGGTATGTAGCAAACACAACTATAGTGCCACCAACTTATCTATAAAAGATGCAACGCCTGTGGAGTTTCTTTGGCGAGCTCTTCTCCACAGAAGACAACCAAGTTTTTGAACTCGCCAGAAAAGATAATTTAAATGACTTAACTAAGTGATGTAACATCCAAAAGTTAAAAAATAAATTCTTTGATCTCTATAGAACGGCCAAAAGCGGAACTACTGACGCCATTTTGCTGTTGGTTGATTGGTTGGTCGGTCACCCTTTTCGATCGTGGCGCCTCGCTTTATTCTACAAATAAGTTGGTGGCACTGTATGCACAAACACTCATTTTTACGGGTTAGTGCATTTAACAACCGAGAAAATCTAAAAATAACCACAACTATTTTCTTTATGGGAAGGGGACATAACGGGAAGTGGACATTATGGGAAGGGGACACTGTGGAAAGTGTACATTATGGGAAGGGGACACTATAGGAAGTGGACATTATGAGAACTGGGCATTATAAAGAGTTGAAATTATGGAAATTGACATTATGGAAAGTGATAGACATTATGAACTGAAAGGATCGTAAACATCCCCACAGAGGGGCTCGAGCCTACCCCGAATCACGGTGAATAGGCCTTACTCCACAGCGCTGACCCAGCGCGGGTTGATCGACTTTACACACAACCTTTGAATTTCTTTGCAGGTATGTGCAGTATTATACAGGTATTATTGCAACGTTTTCCTTAACCGTAAAACATGAAATCAAAAATAGAAAACATATAGGTACGTACCAAAAAGAACGCCCAGAAGAAATTCCTAATCCCGTCGCATCTTTTCAAATATTACAAAATTTTGCCCTTTAATCAATAGTATTTTTAAGTTAGTACTGATAAATAAAGTTTTAATATGTTTATTTATGTTTGCAGAGCCAGTAGCAGGTAAGATAATGAGCAGTATGTTGAATGGAGCTCTAGACCGCAACGGTACAGTCAGGAAGAACTGTGCAGAGGCGCTCGGACAAGTATCTGCATATGCCAAGGTGAGGTACAATACTATAGCTTTAATTTAAACATCTCTTACTTTTTTATTGGCTTTAGTGTTATTCTTACAATGTATTTTTGTATTGAATGAAGAAACTTTCTATTATTTGCACGGAACTTAAGTTAAATTAAAGTTTTTTGCATTTTTAAGAGTGTCATACCTAATAAAAGCCGCTAAATGGATATTATTGGGTCCCTTATTACCCTAACTCAAACAACGGTTTAAACTTTAAACGAAACCGCTGTCAAATACATTATTCTATGATGCGTATGTGGGATTTGACAGCGGTTTTGGTTAAAGTTTAAACCGTTCTGGTTAGCGCGATAAGGGCTCAGAAATGACAGACGAACGATGAGACCACATATTTTAGGCGCTTTCTTTATGCCAAACAGTTAAGCTTTTCAAAACAAATTAGTAATAAAAATATTTTAACAGTTTTATTACATTTCCAGCCACAATCAGCCGAAAAGCTAATGAAGAAGTTAGTGTCGCTGTACGAAACTAAAGAGGATGCCAGTTGTCGTTCGGGCATCGCTTTAGCCCTTCGGGCAGTCGCCAAGGCCAAGATAGAACATATCAAGGACAACGAGGCGTTACTCGCCCCCGTAGTGTTCCTAGCCATGCATGCACCTAAAGATGACGGTGTGTTATTTTTAGTGTCATTACTAAAACGAAAATTCAATAGAACAACTAAACCGTCGGTCGATATGATATTGGAAATAAAATTATGGATGGTTGACATTATGGGAAGTGGACATTTCGGGAAATGTACATTAGCCAGCACATGCGGCTGGACATGTTGACCTTTAAGAGCGCCCGTATTCCGTAGCGGTAGGGATGAATTTCATAGTGCGAATGTCCAACCGCATGTGCTGGCTTCTGTACATTATGGAAAGTGATCCTTATAAACTTAAAGGATGATCGATTAGTACAAGTTTACTGGATTTAATATACATTAGTCACTTTTGATGTTTTGTCAAATGCAGATAATTAATATGTGGGACATCTCACACACGGCCATCTGACCCCAAACTAGGCAGAGCCTGTACTATGGGTGTCAGACAGCTGAAATACATACATATATAAATATACAACATCCAGACACAAGGCAAACACAAGCGCTCATCACACGAATGTTTGCCCTGGGCGGGATTCGAACCCGC
This sequence comes from Teleiodes luculella, assembly GCA_948473455.1. Lineage (NCBI taxonomy): Eukaryota > Metazoa > Arthropoda > Insecta > Lepidoptera > Gelechiidae > Teleiodes > Teleiodes luculella. The sequence continues at coordinate 13,174,440 of OX419588.1, read as the reverse complement.
GACCCTGTGCTTCGAAGGCAGACGCACTACAAACTAGGCTACGGGGCCGTCGAATTGTAACGATAATTATATCATTAATTAATAAAATTTCATTGTTTAATTTTAATAAGAAATTAATAATATTTAATCATTATTATAATTATACGCATTCGACAAAACATCAAATGTGACAAATGTATACTATACCCTTGACATACACTTTATCCGTATCTAAAATAAAACCTGTTTTAGATACGTACGTATAGATTTCGTCAAGAAATACTGTACATTACCTGTCATAGCTTAACATTATGTCATATTTTGATAGAATCAACAACAGTGGAGACGTTTGAAGAGATCTGGACAGACATCAGCCCGTCCCGGGAATACGGAATACGCACACACCTGCCCGCGCTACGCACACAGATTGAAAATGCTCTCGGTTCCAGCAGCTGGACCAACAAGATACAGGTGACTAGCGTACACAACATTATTACACAGAGTAACTATAGTTACTCTTTTATAAGAGCATAGAACTAATTTTATAAGAGAAATTGTTGCCATAGTCGTAAAAATATACACGTGGCGCCCCCAGAGCAGGTAACTCATTTCTTTGGTCAGGTATATTATAATATACCTGACCAGGAGCTGACTGAGCAGGTAACTCATTTCTTTGGTCAGGTATATTATAATATACCTGACCAAAGAAATGAGTTACCTGCTCTGGGGGCGCCACGTGTATATTTTTACGACTATGGCAACAATTTCTCTTATAAAATTAGTTCTATTGAAATTCCGCAATATGGCGAGGTTTCTTATTTTTTTGGTTGGGCTTTACTACATATTGCGCTCTAACTTAAATTTAAAAACTGTATGTTCTTAAGAACGAAAAGGGACAGGTGATTGTCAACTTAAATTTAGAGACGTCAAACATCGTCAACGCGTAGTTCGCACTAGTTTAGCAGGCATGCGAAAACATCCCACTTTTCAAAATTAATTTCAATCGTCTTCCATCCTTTTCGATTTCCATATGAATGAAACAGACCAACTACTTAAATTTAGATATTTTAGCGGCCACGCCGGATTTGAGCCTATTGTTAAACAAAGGCCACTCCGAAAGATTTAGGACACAGATACTCAATCCTCTCTCTCCTACAGAGCGTTGCATCAAGGTACATTTTCCAATGACTTGGCAACTTAGGTGTTAATATTATTTATATCAGTCTCATGCTAAAATTACTACAAGCCCTTTCATTTGAAATATCACACGATATCGTTTGAAGGACTAAATTTACCGCCTAAAATTCCATGTTTAAAATTATGATTTAATTTTACACGTCGTCCATCTTCGGCTAACGGATTTACATACGTACACTAAATTTCAATTCAACCAGTCTAGTTGTTTCGTCTCATGATGGAAAACTTCGTACATACACGGGAATCCTTTCCACGCAATTATAACTCGCACTTTTGTGGTGTTTTTTAATTGACTTGTTACTCTTAGTTTTACAAAATCGACGTAAGACTCTTCGGATTTGGAAAAAGTTTTACCCATTACGATATATTCGAGCCAATAAGAAATTAAATGCAAAAGAGCCCACTGATTCATTTTAGTCGTAAAAGTTTATAAACCGAATTGTAAATAACATTCTTAACAATTGACGGCCTCTTAGCCTAGTTGGTAGTACGTCTGCCTACGAAGCACAAGGTTCGAATCCCGTCCAGGGCAAACATTCGTGTGATGAGCACTTGTGTTTGCCTTGTGTCTGGATGTTGTATATTTATATATGTATGTTTATCAGCTGTCTGACACCCATAGTACAGGCTCTGCCTAGTTTGGGGTCAGATAGCCGTGTGTGAGATGTCCCAAATATTTATTTATTTAATTTTCAGGCGGCCAACGCAATAAAAACGATATGCAAGGAGGCTTCAGGTTTAGGAGAGCAAAGAGAGCAGTTTATCCGCGCGTTACTGGCCGCCGTGCATGGGAAAACATTTGACGGGAAACAGTACGTCATTGAAGCGCTAGCCGAACTGTGCATGTAAGTATTGCTTAGATTGCGTCGTGAGATAACTTTTTATTAACACATGCCCAATAGCACAGTAAAACCAGTAAGTTATCTTCATACAAACGTGTCGCTGTTGGTTTAAATGTGTGCGTCCGCGCCGCGCGCCGTGTAGGCACTCGCTGTCACGCACACACTAGCATACAATAAGGGGGAATAAGGGGGCGGCAGTATGGGCTAAATGCAAGCGTGTGCGTGACGGCGCGTGCCTACACGGCGCGCTCACATTCAAACCGATGCGGCCAGTCGGTATGGAAATAACTTTCTGTTCTCTTCTGTGCCAATAGGGAGCAGAGACACACACACACACACACACACACATACACATTCTTCATTGCCACATCGCGTTGAGATCGAATAGCATGTCAGCCACGACACGAACTTCGCTATTTTGTCTTTCTGTGATTGCCACAACGCGTCGTGCGCGTGAATTTTGCCATGTGGATGTTTTACTGTGGCCACAACGCGTTGGGAGCTATTTTTCGATTAGCGATTTAGATCTTTGAGCGTAACATATCACTACATAGTATAAAATAAAGTCGCTTTCTCTGTCCCTATGTCCCTATGTCCCTCCCTTTGTACGCTTAAATCTTTAAAACTACGCAACGGATTTTGATGCGGTTTTTTTTAATAGATAGAGTGATTCAAGAGGAAGGTTTATATGTATAATACATGCATAATATACTGAAGGATAACCCACAATAACCATTTTCCCGTGCGGAGCCGGGGCGGGTCGCTAGTATATTTATAAAGGAACCAAATGATTTTTCTAAAAATATATTCTTTTTTTAGAGTAAAAGACGGCGAGTCGCCAGTATCACCTACATTATCATCAGAAGTGATCAAAGCTTTACTGGTCGAAGCCAAAAAACAAGAAATGGTGTACAAAAAACACGCCATCAACGCGTTAGGGGAGGCGCTAGCTGCCACCAGCTGTGATAGGTTCAACGAGGTTTATGATATTGTCAAACTTATATTGTCAAAGGTAAGGCTTTTTAAAATAAACGTGTCGCAATTTATGTCTAAGTTGAGAAAAATGGCCTTTTTGTAAAGCCAACAATTCTATCATACTAAGAGTATAAAGAGGAAACATTTGATTTTTGTGTGTGTGTATGTTTGTAATGAATTAACTTAAAAACTGCTGTGCCGATTTCAAAAATTCATTCACCATTACAAAGCTACATTCACCCTGAGAAACATAGGCTACCTTTTCCCGCGGAAAAATGCGTCATTCTTAGTGTTTCATAATCTAGTACGAGATTCGAATTTATGTCCCATAGACAGTAGGTAATGCGCATGGAAAAAAAAAATCTGAACTTATTTTCCAAAAATATTCCATATTATTAAATTATAATCGAAGCGAAAAATTAAGATCATTGAGCTTGGGCAGGGACTTGAACCCGCATCTCCTGGGCTATCCGGGCCGTACAGGCGCACTACCAATTCGCTTTCGCTTCGATTATAATTTAATAGTATAAAGTAACAGGCGTCATCTGTTGAAAAATCAATAAACTATATTCCATATTATAATAACTACAGTAAAAACAGTAACAAAATCGACTGAAAAATTACTGAGATCTACAGTTTATAAGCTAATCTATTTGAATTATCTAATCAAATCAATCTATTTTTAGATTAGATTTTTTTTATTCTCTCTCTGCAAAAAAATAATTCCGGCGAGTTCTTCTCCACAGAAGACAGCCAAATTGTGAACTCGCCTCGACGTCGAAAAGTGATTTGTTAAATCTTACTTCGAATAAAACATATGTCATTTCATTTCACAACTTAACACACTTGGATTGTTTTAGGATGACGTAGACAAGGACTCAGACTCGGAGGATAACGAGGGCGCGCGCCTGCGCAGGGAACAGCTGCTCAAGCTAAAGGAGGCCGCCTACGAGCTGCTGGGCAAGGCCTGGCCCAAGGACCCGCACACACAAGGTGACCATCTTACATACTATAGGCGGAATCATACGTGTTATAGGCGGAATTTTACGTGCTATAGGCGGAATCTTACGTGCTATAGGCGGAATCTTACGTGCTATAGGCGGAATCTTACATAATATAGGCGGAATCTTACGTGCTATAGGCGGAATCTTACGTGCTATAGGCGGAATCTCACATAATATAGGCGGAATCTTACGTGCTATAGGCGGAATCTTACGTGCTATAGGCGGAATCTTACGTGCTATAGGCGGAATCTTACGTGCTATAGGCGGAATCTTACGTGCTATAGGCGGAGTCTTACGTGCTATAGGCGGAGTCTTACGTGCTATAGGTGGAATCTTACAAGCTGAAAGAGGCCGCCTACGAGCTGCTGGGCAAGGCCTGGCCCAAGGACCCGCACACGCAAGGTGAACATCTAACGTGCTATAGGCGGAATCTTACGTGCTATAGGCGGAATCTTACAAGCTGAAGGAGGCCGCCTACGAGCTGCTGGGCAAGGCCTGGCCCAAGGACCCGCACACGCAAGGTCACCATCAACATACTATAGGCGGAATCTTACATGCTATAGGCGGAATCTTACGTGCTATAGGCGGAATCTTACGTGCTATAGGCGGAATCTTACGTGCTATAGGCGGAATCTTACGTGCTATAGGCGGAATCTTACATGCTGTAGGCAGAATCTTACTATAGGCGGAATCTTACATGCTATAGGCGGAATCTTACGTGCTAAAGGCGGAATCTTACGTGCTATAGGCGGAATCTTACGTGCTATAGGCGGAATCTTACGTGCTATAGGCGGAATCTTACATGCTGTAGGCAGAATCTTACTATAGGCGGAATCTTACATGCTATAGGCGGAATATTACGTGCTATAGGCGGAATGTTACGTGCTATAGGCGGAATCTTACATGCTGTAGGCAGAATCTTACTATAGGCGGAATCTTACATGCTATAGGCGGAATCTTACGTACTATAGACGGAATCTTACGTGCTATAGGCGGAATATTACATACTATAGGCGGAATCTAACGTGCTATAGGCGGAAACTTACGTGCCTTATCCGGAATCTGGGCGCGGCCATAACCAAAATCAAAATTGATAATCAGAGACGGAGCGTCAGGTGTCTTCTCCTTCACGATGTTTTTTTCGTATAAACGCGCTAGGCCTAGGTTCGAGGCTCCCTCGAGCCGCCCCCAGACGCGTTGGTACATGACTACTCTGGGGCAGAGCCTTCCGCTCCCCCGCAAGTCCGGTGAAGCTTGATTGGTCTTACCTTTTCGACACAAGCTTTGGTCAATAAAAATTAAAATCAGACAGAATTCAGTATTTTCAGTGTGCATATCGTTCCTTTCTTTGTATGCAATAAAGTATTATCACTCTCACGACGACGACGTCGTGTTAGTGGTAATAAAATTCAGTGAATGTGTGTGGGCGCGTTACATCTCTCAGTACCGATTGAAACGAGTACACAAGCATTATCAACGAATACAAACACTTGCTTAAGCCGGGTCCACAGCTCCGTGTTTTCGTGTTTTTAACACACTAGCATGTCGTGGCACCTATTTCACTGGTGATAGAAGACAAAAGACGAAAGGGACGCAGTTATGCGCAAGAGTGAGCGCGGTGTATTTTGTATCTCATTCTAACGCATAACTGCGTCCCTTTCGTCCTTTGTCTTCTGTCGCCAGTGAAATAGGTGCCCTAACATGTTAGAGTGTTTAAAACACGAAAACACGGAGCTGTGGAACCGGCTTTACAAGTACAACGCACGTCTCGAGTGAGACAAAAATACTATAACATGAATTGAATGTTTCCAGAGAAATACCAAGAAGTATTCTTCGGGCACTGCTCGCAGTCATTCGCAGGCAGCTCGCGGGCCACACAGCTCGCGATCCTCACCGCCATGACGCGCGTCATTGAGCGCCTCTCTATACTCACCGACGAGCCTATGGACACGGGCTGTGACGTCACACATAGAGACGCAGCCCTGACTAACGTGTTACAGCAAGTGGCCAGCGTCATCGACTATACGCTTAGTAAGTACTGTGAAGATCCCTCAGAAATAACACAAAATGGGAATCTTCAATGCTATTTATTTCTTCTTAAAATAGCCATATGGTCTTTTCGCGACCCTTGGAATAATTATAATGACAAATATTCTTTTTTTTTATGCGAGACAATTACTAATTCAAAATCAAATAGTTTTTCTAGAATTACGGCATAAGCGCCAGTTACATTTAAAAGGAGTTGCAAACGCGATGATGCAACCTCCACAGTACTAACGCAGAATATTTCGGGAGCCTGGTGATCTGTCATACAGGGTAACCTAGTACAGACACCAGCTCTCACCACGAAGGATTGTTAAATAAGTAAACATAAATTAGGTACCTTAACATTTTATTGTCCTTGTGATGGGAGAAATTAAGATTTTTATTATTATTTGCCATTGTTGAATATTATGGCCATGGTGCAAGAAAACAAGGTCTCTAACAATTAGACCACGTAATACACAAGCCTACATCATTTTACCTGTTCATCCTTGTCGAATGCGTGTAATAGGCAAGGATGAATAGCGCAAAATGACGTAGGCTTGTGTCAGTCACGTGGTCTATTTGTTAGACCTTGTTTTCTTGGACCATCATTATGACGTAAGCTTGCCGGCCCTAGGGGCGTTTTTTTATTTACCTATGCTTGTGTCGAAAGAGTACGACGGATCAAGCTTCACCGGACTTGCGGGGGAGCGGATGGCTCTACCCCAGAGTAGTCATGTAGCAACGCGTCTAGGGACTGGGAGAAGGAGCCTCGGACCACGGCCTAGCGCGTTGATACTGGGAAACATCGTGAAGGAGACGACATCTGAGGGGCTCCGTCTTTGATTGTTAGTTTTGATTTTGGTTTTGGCCACCCAAAACGGAGTACGGGCGTTGTTACCTGAAGGGGGTGGGGGGTTGTCCTTAGTACTGCTTCATACAGATTAAGCTGGCCTGTTAATTTACATGTCTATGTGTGTGTGCTAGAGCAAAAGTTATGTATGAAGTGGCCCATCTGTTAATTGGCTTAAAATTGTATTCGTTTTCAGAAAACAGTAATCAAGTGAGGCATAGGAGAGATGCCCTTAATTTATTAGAAATACTAATAAAAAGACTGAAAGGTAAGTGGTCCTCGATTTTAAATGTGAAAATTATAGTTGTTTCTCTTAATAAGTATAAATGAAGTTATTTCCTTCACTATTGTAAAGTACGGTTAGATGCAAGGTAAGCTAAATACGCGTACCGCGATTCAGTTCCTTCTGAAAAACTGCAAATTTAAAAGTAGCCGTAAACTTTAAGGGGCCTACAGGTGCTAAGTGGCGCCCCCACTTTAAAAAAAAACCAATATTTCATAAATCTAAAACGGCGAGGAACTAGACGGTGTTCTGTAGGATATATGGAAGCCATTAACTTTATTTATTATATCTCGCTAGTTCTTTTGGCCTTAGAGTGAATCCTGTAAAATCTCAAACGATTATTATTGGCAGCCGCTGGTATATCACTCGTATTGACTTTGATTCGTTACCGCCTGTAATTTTCAACGGAGTCAGGATTCCTTTTAGCGATAAGGTCAAGAATCTCGGCATTACTTTTGATAACAGTTTTTCTTGGAAACCGCAGATTTCTGGACTTAGCAGGAGGGTGTTCGCCGCGTACAGTTCGCTCAAACGCTTTAAAAATTTGCTTCCGACTAAGACTAAAGTTTCTCTAGTTCAAACACTTCTTTTGCCTATCTTGGACTATGCGGACGTCAGCTATCCTGACTTAACAGTTGAGCTCGTGAATAAGCTGGAACGTCTACAAAATTTATTTATCCGTTTTGTTTTTGGTCTGCGGAAATATGATCATGTCTCGAACTACCGTCAAAAGCTTCAATGGCTGCCTATCCGCCTACGAAGGGACTGTCACATCCTTTCCCTTCTTTATTCTGTCCTTTTCAACCCCAATTCCCCTCCCTATTTCAAAAACCTATTTGTATTCCGATCCGATACCCTTAACCGAAATCTCCGTTCATGTGTAAACCTTTCCCTTACATCTCCTTCTCCTTCCACACAATTCTTTTCCAATTCCTTCACAGTCCGGGCTATTCGCCTGTGGAACAGCCTCCCTGAATCGGTCAGACGCGCGCCGTCGATCGATTCTTTTAAGGCCCGTGTCAAAGCGCACTATCTTACCACCCTATCCTCTTCCTAATTAATATTTTCCTTTCTTTTACTTTGTGATATTATGCATGTATTAGTATTAGTTTATTTTAAGTATATAGTATTTTATCAAGATATAGTTATTTATTTATTTTGTGTAGTACTTTATGTATTCTAAGTATGTTCTATTTGCAATTAGTTTATGATACGTAGTATATAATGCTATCTTGCCACCGACCCGCATAGATCTTTTCTTTTTACTCTCCTTACCCTAAGGTTGCCTGGAAGAGATTGCTACCTTAGCAATAAGGCCGCCTGTTGACTTCTTTATCATGAATTTAATGTATTTAAATTTCTGTATTTTCCTTGGGTGTCAATAAAGCATATTTGTATTGTATTGTAGTTAAAGATGGAACAGTTGCGAAAAGTGGCCGTTTTCCGCTGTCTAGCTCCTCGCCGTTTTAGATTTATGAAATATTAATAATTTTTCGAGTTATTATTTTTTTTAAAAGTGGGCGCGCCACTAAGCTCCTGTAGGCTTCTTAATATAATAATTTACGTTTTCAGAACTAAATAAAACAGAAGAACTAGACAAACTCAAGACTATTTACAACATGTACGCCCAAGATCTGTCGAAGGATTCTTCGCACGAAATCCGAAGTAAAGTGGACAACATCAAAGTACAGCTCAAGTGAATTACTTAGTATACAGCAATCAAGTGTTGATACTTATTTATTAATGTGCTCACGTGCAATGTATTAATGATATTAAAGTAATTTTACTTCTAGTTTTTGTTTTTTCTACGTTCAGACTCTTTCTAGGCCTTTCTAGACGTGGCCAGGTTCACGCAGAAATCTGTCAGATCATTCATCATGTAATGATAAATTGTATTATTTTTTATTCTAAAAAGAGTTAAAGATAAAGATAAAGATATTTATTTGCTTAAAACATGGTAGTCATAACAGTTGGTAAAGATTTCAAACAGGAACAGTCATGTTTTGCTTACAATAGATTAGCATGCAAATGTCTAAGTAAGTAGTCGATTTGACAAAAATAAAATTACTATAAAGTCACAATACATGGTCAAAGAAAAGAATATCAAAAGTAGGTAAGTAGGTATGTCAAAACAAAAGCATGTCAGTTGTTTATTAATTCTTTGACGTCATAAAAATTCTTTTCACATATAGTACGGCTTGTTAACCTGAATTACGGTCCCATCTGGCAGAAAGCATGAAACTTAGCATACATGTAGCTTTTATATATGTGCTTCAATGTCGATATGGAAACACGCTGAGAAATGATTACCCCCCCTTTTTCCCTCATTTTACCTCCCTCATTTTGGTTTTTTTCATTTTCTACAAAAACGGTAGGACTGATGAGTTTACTTTTCAAGAACCAAATAGTTGTCGATAAATTACCTACAAAATGATACTACATTTTATAGTGCTAAGATTAATATATTTCTATATACAGCCATCAACGTACGAGTATTATGAAATTTTAAAAACAGGCACACTTTTTTCTTCCTTACTTCATTTATAGGAAAACGACAAGAGTGGTGATAAAATGGAATAGTCGTAAAGGCATTACTTCTAGAGTTACAGCTCACCGCGTCTGACTCAAGTACTCTTTTTTTTACCTTTTTAGAATACATCTTTCTGTTAACTTTGTTTAGCGTAGATTAGATTCAGATTTTCCAATTAGAAATAAAACAGTCCATGTACTAATCCAGGCCACAGTCTATTTACATGTAAAACTAGCTGTCTGCCCGCGGCTACGCTTGCGTTGTGTTTCGACATTTCCGTAATAATTTTTAACTATCCCACTTTTTTCCGTGATTTTAAAGTATCCAACATGTTGACCGAGTATATAAGGTACCACCATGCAAAATTTCGTTTCAATCGGTCTAACAGTTTCGGAGATAAGCCCGTAGAATATACTGCGCCGTATGAGTTACTAAAGTTTTTTAACTATCCCACGGAAACATTTTAATTTTCTGGGATTAAAAGTATCTAAGATGTTGACCGGGGATATAAGGTACCACTATACAAAATTTCATTCAAATCGGTCGAATAGTTTCGGAGATTAGCCCGTGCTAAGAAAAACAAAAAAAAATCTATAAAATCTGTACATAGAAAAAAAATGCTATAAACCTATTCAAGGGGATGTAAGAAGCGATATAGTACATACCCAGTTTTTTTTTTAAATATTTTTGTTTTTCTGTTTGTCTGTTTGTACGGGCTAATCTCCGAAACTATTCGACCGATTTCAATGAAATTTTGTATAGTGGTACCTTATATCCCGGTCAACATCTTAGATACTTTTAATCCCAGAAAATTAAAAAGTTCCCGTGGGATAGTTAAAAAACTTTAGTAACTCATACGGCGCAGTACATTCTACGGGCTTATCTCCGAAACTGTTAGACCGATTGAAATGAAATTTTGCATGGTGGTACCTTATATACTCGGTCAACATGTTGGATACTTTAAAATCACGGAAAAAGTGGGATAGTTAAAAATTAATACGGAAATGTCGAAACACAACGCAAGCGTAGCCGCGGGCAGAAAGCTAGTTTTACATGTAAATAGACTGTGGCCTGGATTAGTACATGGACTGTTTTATTTCTAATTGGAAAATCTGAATCTAATCTACGCTAAACAAAGTTAACAGAAATATGTATTCTAAAAAGGTAAAAAAAAGAGTACTTGAGTCAGACGCGGTGAGCTGTAACTCTAGAAGTAATGCCTTTACGACTATGAAGTAAATGTCATTTTTTAGCTTAATGTATAAGGTAGTTGACTGACTTCTTTAGTCCATTTTATCACCACTCTTGTCGTTTTCCTATAAATGAAGTAAGGAAGAAAAAAGTGTGCCTGTTTAAAATTTCATAAAACGTTGATGGCTGTATATAGAAATATATTAATCTTAGCACTATAAAATGTAGTATCGTTTTGTAGGCAATTTATCGACAATGATTTGATCTCTGAAAAGTAAACTCCTCAGACGTACTGTTTTAGTATAAAATTCAAAAAACCAGAATGAGGGAGATAAAAGGGGGGGGAAAGGGGGGAAACAATAATTTATCGAAGTGTTTCCATATCGATATTGAAGCACATATATGACAGCTACATTCATGCCAAGTTTCGTACTTTCTGCCAGATGGGACCGATATCCTTATATTTTTTAGCTAGCAAGCCGTACTAATAACCATTTATACAAGTTGAAAAATAACAAAAGATGCGATCCTGTGGAGTTTGTTTTCCACAGCAGCGCGCACACATTGCGCCAACCTGCCAGTTCTGTTCAAACTGATATCGCATCGGCCTATTTAAATGTTTTAAGAGTTTGTTATTCATTAGTCTGAGACGAGAGCCATCCTTGGTTTGAGCAAAACTTAGTAACTTCATTAAAATTTGACGTCGAAAAGTGATAAATAAATAAATAAATCTTATTTCTTCGAATAAAAAACCTTTTGATTTTTTTAACATTCACTATCGTAAAATGTTAGAGTACATAAGCTTTCCTTTTTCTTATGTGGCCAATGAACATCACCCTGCTTTAAAATATTAGTATCTTTTCTATATAAAAAAGTGTAAATAAAATACATATTATATTATCACATTGTTTAATGCATTGCATTTCATAAAACTATGGAATGAAACAAAATAATAATATATTAATTAACATTAATAATTTACGATCAGTTATAATTTGAAGCAAAAAAGAAACCCTTCCTTAATAAATATTATTTTACACACAAAATTATTACTATGTCTATAAAACATTACAAGGCGCATTACTTTTACATAGTTTAGATTTGACAACTAACTTACAAGTCATTTACATTATAACTACAGTCATTTGCCTTTTCTATAATTTTGTCCTCTTATTCAAATGAACACTTAATTAAAAGACCATAAGTAGCCAATTTAGAAGTCCACCGAGGATTCACTATATATGAATAGTTTTTTTTGCCAAGAAAATGGTACCAGTTAGCAGGTGTACGGCAGAAATACAGATTTTATTCCAAAATCTATGTTGTAATTGTAATATCTTTACCAAGTCTGTATAAAACTCCTAATTCGCTAATAGTTATTGCAAATTTTATCTATTTACATTAACTTGTGCCTATTGCTATGTTAAAAAAAAGGCGTTGATAGAAATAATCCGTGTTGTTAATAAATATTCGTATTTGTAGTCCGTGCAGTTTACGGCTAAAGAGGCACGTTTTCTATGGATATTATGCGAGCCAACTAAGGGTACTAAAAATACAGGAAACGTGTAGCAGTCACCTGTATAACCGACAACTGCGGTCCCCTATTCGCCTGCTACATTTGGGCAAAGGAGAAAGTACAGTAATGTACTGTTGAGGCCGTTTTATTAGTACAGTTATGTATATAAATATTAACTTTATATTCAATTTAGCTATTTAGTTTTAGACGATACCTATATATTAGAAAAGTATAAACTTCTTAACCTATCGTCAACTGAGTCCGGACTGGAATCGCGACAGTCTACTAGCGTTAAAATTTTAATCTATCCGACACGATGCGACAATGTTTCCATCGCTTCATAGCACTATTTAACCGTTTTACACAACAGTTTTTCAAAGAGAAAATTAACTATAGCAAGCAGTTTTTTCTGGAATTGCCATGTATTACTTCCTTGTGATTTTTTTCTAATGTTTATTATTACCATTAAAAACTGTTAGATCAATTTTATTAAAATTGTTCATAAGATTGTTTTCAAATGTGAATTCAGTTGTTTATATATTTGTAGTTGAAGTTAGTCTTCTGGTTTTAAATGAATGGATGGAACAAATGAGATGAAACGAATACAATAACAGACAGACGAAGCAATAAACTAATTAATAAATTGACTTACATAAACAATAATAATTTATAGCTGTCTCACTCTGGCGTATATTACAATTTACAAATATAACTTGACTGGCTTTCCGCCGCGGCTCCGCCCTCGTTAACGGTTTTTTCCGTGGATGAGGATTTTTTTCCGCGGTAAAAAGTAACCTACGTTATAATCTAACCCAAGGTCTATTCTATCTTCGAACCGAGTTTCATTAAAGCCGAATTTACATTACGAAAGTAGTGGCATGAAATTAGTTATATGACACTAATTTCATCAACAATTTCACGTGTAAATTAACAGTTTCATAATGCATGCATCAGTTTCGCGACACTGGATTAATTTCATGCGATGCGCATATTTTTTGTAAAACTAATGTCACGCAACTACTTTCACGATGAAAACGCGACACGAAACTAGTGTCGCGAAAGCATTTGCACAGGGCAGACGTGTGTTTTTGAGTGCATCGTGCAGCTAGTTATGCGTCAAAATGGCTAACCAACGTTGGTCAGTCGATAAAAATATAAAATAACCTTTTTTAATTAAAATAATAAATCGAGGTAACCTTTTTTTAATTTTATATATTAACATCTGCACCACAACGTTTTGCATCGCAAAATAAAGGTTTGATGTTGACAGAGACATGGTGATGGTGATACTGTTGATTTCACGACACTATTATTTTTAATGAAAGTAGTTTCACACGTGCTGCAACTACTTTCATGAAACTCATTTCAACATGCACGACACTAGTTTCGTAATGTAAATTCGGCTTAAAAGCGGTTCAATAGTTTCGGTTGCACCTTGGGCTACATTATTCGAGTTTTAGTAAGGATCTCTATTTTTTTAAATAAAATGTAGCACATGTTACCCGGGATTAGCTTAATTAAACGAACCAAAGGAAATATTGTGTGTTTATTGCGTGGATTAGATTAGATCAATTATTTTTACTATAATCTTTTCCAATGGTGCAGTCTATACAGAAATATAATTATAATATACAATTCTTAGATTTTATAACGTAGGCTCTTGGCTACTGTAATTGCGTAATTAATTAGATTCTAATGTATGTAACACCTTATATTGGGGCGTAGTGAAACAGACCTCTCTGTGCTATACATTTGATTCGCACCAAACAATAAGTTATCACTACATCTATACCGTATTATAATATACATACATCGAACGAAATTATTGGACGAATCTACCTATATTATACCTAGTTCTTTTGTTTGTACATAAAAATTATTTATACTTATAATTATGTTGCACACAGTAATTTTAGAAATTTAATTTAAAAACAAATCATCTGAAATACATTTGGATTATTAAGCAGTAAATCGAAGCGGTATATGTTTATTAAAACAATGAACTGTACAAATGGGGTATTAATAATACATCTCTGCTCCACAAATTCGCTAAGACTAGAACTAGAATATTAAAAACGAATTCTACACCTGAAAGCATTAATACAATCGGGCAAAAAAGTCGTGAAATTAATACCACCCACTTCCTTTACGGTATTGCCATTTTACATCATGCTGTCACGCTCTAACTTATGGATATTTCTGAGAAGTAAGATTAGTTCCGTTTCACGACTTTTTTGCCAGACTAAATATGCATTGTGTGCGTAAGCCAGTGGTTCTTAAACTTTTAGGCATGAGGGACTACATTACCAAATTTCTGTCTCACCAGGGACCACCCTGTTTGTTTTATTGGTATATAAATAATATACGGTACTAATATACTTACTTATATGTTAATAAATAAATTTACTTGATATATCTGTAAATAAAATACGCATAATTCTACTACGTACGTACTAACACTCATTTACACAAAATTTTGCAAAAATCAAAGTTACAGCGGTTCGCGTTGTGTCGACTCGTCTCATCTCGTCACGTCACTTGTTTACGATTGTTTCGCGGACCATCGAATGCCTCCAGGGACCAATGGTTAAGAACCACTGGCGTGTGGTGTAAGCATAAACAATGCATAAGCTATCTTACCAACTAGGGTTTAGAAAGGTCTAAATAATCCTTAATATGTCCCCATACAGGGGCTCGAATCTACCCTGAATTAGGCCTAGTGCGATATATCTTAAGCAAATTATATCTCGTTTATAATTATTTCCGTATTTTGCGAATCCTAATCTATTTCTAGAACTTGGTTTATTATTATTCATTATTATTATATTATCTTCTCCTGAATACTTTAATTCTATTTATATTTTTTACTGTCAAACAAACAACCAAAGACTCGACAAAAATGTAAAAAGTTTTATCAATTGACGTGTTGCTGATAAGTCTTTTAATTATTCGAATATGTTTAGAATTTGTTCTAGAAGGCATTTGAAAGCGGTTAGAGACATTATTGCGCTTTTCCTTCCTATCTTATTATGTCGCTGTGTATTATATATCTTGTCACTCGTCCTGTCTGTTTGACAGTGAAATAATTTTATTCTACATGTCTGCTTTAGCAAACACTAGCTTTTGTCTAAGTATTTATACTATGTGACATGTTAACTACCCCTATACGTCATCAAAGAGTCCTTTGGGAGGCATCACAGTCATCTTCCGGCTGCCCTCGAACTCGTTCCGAATGGAAGGAAGTGTGCTCTCTCCGAACCGCTGGTCCAAATCGTCTTCTAAACTCCTGTAAAATAAGACATTAAAATAATAAAATGGAGGGTACCCGAGTAGGGTTGTGTTTAATTACAATATAACGAATTATGTACAATTTCACCAGAATTCGCAATGACATGAACAAAGGACACGAATATGCAATGCAACACGAGTGATGCCGCTATAAAGGCAAAAAAAGTGCTAATGTTAGTAATAGGAACAATAAAAAAAAGACAGTGGATTAAGGCTTGGTATTTCACGGTAGTCAAAGACAGAAGACGAAAGGGACCAGTTATGCGCAAGAGTGAGCGCGGTGTATTTGAATCTCATTCTAACGCATAACTGCGTCCGTTTCGTCTTCTGTCTTTTGTCGCCCGTGAAATAGGTGCCTAACGGTTGGCGAGGGTTTTTTTTATTGAATGTTGTTTACATGGACGTATTGTAACTATGTTACTAAGGGGCATATTACATTATCAAAGATCTTTGATCATATATATGATCATATATTTGATCCTATTTATTTGACAATTTGAGTCATATCTATGTATTACACTATAAAAGTTCTTTGATCCTATCTCACGTACTATTATTTCGGCATTTGACAGATTGATGACAGGTATTGACGTTAGGGTTACCAGATCTCAGCGAATTCGAAGACATCGCAATTTTTAGTATGGCTTGTTTTCTGTTATTTAAAATTTGGACAGCAAGATTATGCAAGTATATAATTAGAAAAAGAATTACATTACAACATTTGAAACATATTAACGAACAAGAAATTAAAAACTCTTTGTTTTTATATTTGCTTTTAAATTCCGAGTAGAAAAAATAAAAAGTAACTGGCAACACCTGTTTCTATGACCGTATTAGATCCAATCTAACAACAAATGTCAAAAATCTATGATCAAAGATCAAATTGAATCATATGTCTATATTACACTGTCAAATATCTTTGACTCATAGATCTTTGAGTCTCTTTGATCAAAGATCTTTGATAATGTAATATGCCCCTAAGTGCATGGTTGTTAGTGTGGATGTTTAGTGTTACCTCTGGTAGGCGTCTTGGGGCGCGTGCCTCGCGGGGCTGGGCTGCACGTAGTAGTCTGAGTCCACGTCGTGCAGGAGCCCGGTGCGGGCTGCAACGTGACACACGTGCACAATAACTGACGGCGCTGGGACCGCATCGCACGGGGCCAAGCGGTTACTACTGCCACTGGGCGGTCACTCCATACAGAAAACGCATTTTGACAACCTACTTCTTTTTGAATAACAACTGAATATCCGCTACAAGTCAATGGCGCTAGGCGCTATGTAAAACACCCCCTCCACCACCGGCGGAGTCCCGCGGCGCCTGCGGGGTGCGGGGCGTGGGGCGCTATATCGGGCGGGGAACTCATTTTGGCGCGGGGGGTGAGTGTCCTTTTTGTACGGATGAGTACTATTATTTTCTTCTGTACTGCCCAAGCGATGAATATCAGTAGGTCTGCCTACTATGTAAGTAGCGACAGGCTCGAGAAGCTGTCAAATGCGACATAAAGACATTTGAGCCATAGTAGTTCTGTCAATATGTCGCGTTTGACAGCTTCTCGAGCCTGTCGCTACTTACATAATAGGCCTACAGACTGAACTGCGACAAATATCATACCATAACTAACCTAACCTAATGTCGCAGTTCAGTCTGTCGCAGTAGTGGCTGTCGCAGTTCAGTCTGCGACTCCCAAGCGATACGGTTACAATCTATACACTCTGTCTTGTTGTTGTAAAGCCTGACCAAAGAAATAAAAAACCTGCTCTGGGGGCGCTACGTGTTTATTTTTACGACTATGGCAACAATTTCCCTAATAAAATTAGTTCCATTGAAATACCGCAATATGGCGAGGTTTTTTATTTCTCTGGTCGGGCTTCGAAAAGTTTCGTCGGCAGTGCGTCGGCGCTCTTCCGGTGTGATTTAAGCCTTATGCAAACTCCGCTTGATACAATACTCGCGAATCAATCCCCAAAATTCCGTATTTTTTAACATTTTCTAAAAAGTAACTAGGCAGAAAACAATCTATATAATTACCAAACCTGCGCACAACACTTAATGAGACGGATCAGAAATGCGATCTATAGAGGAAAACAGTAAAAAAAACAGATGGGAAATATCAAAGTATTTTGGTCTAAGTTGAAACAGACGCAATGCTTTGCCCCCGCATCACATCGGAACTGTTGCATAATAAAATTGAGGATTCTTTTATTATTGTATTCATTATTACTTTATGTATTCGTTCAAGTGTCATTCTTTTTTATTTTAGTCTGTGGCAACAAATTATAAATTCGATTTAAATATTATGATTGTTACTCGTACTTTGTACATACTTATAAATAAGCAACTACCAATGATACAACCACGCATTTTATACAGGGCGTCCCACGGCTATGCCACATGGAAGGAAAGTACCCTAAATATTGTAGTTAGAACAATTTACTGAAAGAAGACTTTATTTTATTTCTAAAAACTGTTTACACTGCATTTATAGATTTTTTAATAATTACATGGTTGAACCGGAAATCGAACATGCTACACGAGAAAAAAAAACACCCTGTAGTTTTATCATACCAATCGAAAGGCTTCATCATAAGGATTCTTTTTTGCTAAATAATATGGTGTCAGAAATAAAAGGAAGACTATGAATTTTAACATTTGATGTGGCCGCCGAGATCGCCAGATCTAGCCCCGTCAGAATTTTTTTGGCGGTTATGTAAAAAAATTAGTTTACAAGAACCGATACGAAAGTGTCCACGAGCTACCAACAGAACTTAGACGTATTATTCTAAATATCCACCACAACAAGATAAAAATATCGACAGGGAGTGAAATAATCAAGAGTGCGACTTTGTATTCAACAGCTTGGGGGTCATTTTGAGCATTTGATAAAATTGATAAATTTTGTATTAAAAATGTTAAAATACATAGTCTTCCTTTGATTTCTGACACTATGTTATTTAGCAAAAAATAATCCTTATGATAAAGACTTTCGATCGGTATGATAAAACTACAGAATATTTTTTTCTCGTATAGCGGGTTCGATTCCCGGTTCAACCATGTAATTATTAAAAAATGTATGAATGCAGTTTTAATAGTTTTTAGAAATAAAATAAAGTCTTCTCTCAGTAAAATGTTCTACCTACAATATTTAAGGTACTTTCCCTCCATGTGGCATAGCCGTGGGACGCCCTGTATATGTTAAATAGAGTAATGTATAGTGTGAGTGGTGAGCAAAGGCCAGTAATGTGCGATCAATCGTATGGTGTTACCTCCGTCCGCGTTGGTGTCCCGCTGCGAGCGGTAGGCGGCGTACCGCGAGTTGTAGTCGCGGCGCCGCGTCTGCGTCTCTTCTTGGCGCTGACGCTTGCGCTTCTCTGTAAAACAAAATGGACCCCATTCTACAGAAAGCCTGAACAAAGAAAAACCTGCTCTGAGGGCGCCACGTGTATATTTTCACGACTATGGCAACAATGTCCCTTATAAAATTAGTTCCATTACAATTCCGCAATATGGCGAGGTTTTTTATTTCTCTGGTCGGGCTTTACTACGCTCTATTTAAGAACGAAAAGGGACAGGTGATTGTGAACTTAAATTTAGAGACGTCAAATATCAATTTTACGCGTAGCGCGTAATTCGCACTAGTTTAGCAGGCATGCGAGGCTTACATCCCACTTAAATTAAGCTGAATTTGACGGCTGCGCTCCTTATTTGAAATATCATTTATTCAAAATTAAATTCATTCATCTCCCATCCTATTCGATTCCCATGTGAATGAAAGAGACCAACAACTTAAATCAAGCTTCACCATGCACCAGTAAAAAGTTTGTCTTGGTTATGTCTGATAGTGAACTCGAACTTGGACTAACGGTTAGTCAACAAGAAATAAAAAAGCCGTTTTACAGTTTATCACGTGACCTCTAAAAAAACTAAGAAATTTAATTAGAGTTTTGAATAATTTCGTATATGTGGATTTTGATATTTCCTACAATAGCATTAAATCGGGAATCTTTCTTACGCTTCGACGAGTTTAATTGCTCTAAACCTTGCTCTAAACTAAACCATTTCGCGTCGTCCTTACTAGTTCGTACAAATATGGTATAATAACCTGGGGAATTGGAGTGTGATATACTCTCGATTTGGTCATAAAAGTGAACAGCCCCTCTAACATGCCCGCCCGGTCCGCGCGTTTCAGACATCATTTTGTCGTGCGTATTCTCTTATCCTATTGGAGGATATTTCAATATGGCGGTTTTTTGACAGTTAAATGTGCGACAAACTTTTCCCTTCAGGTAATAATTACCCTTCAGGTAACAACGCCCGCATCCGCCGGCGGGGGCGCGGCCAGTACCAAAATCAAAATTGATAATCAGAGACGGAGCCCCTCAGGCGTCGTCTCCTTCACGATGTTTTTCAATATCAACGCGCTAGGCCGTGTTCCGAGGCTCCCTTGAGCCGCCCCTAGTCGCGTTGGTATATGACTTTTTTGGGGTAGAGTCTTCCGCTCCCCCGCAAGTCCGGTGAAGCTTGATTGGTCGTACCTTTTCGACACAAGCATAGGTCAATTAAAAAAAAAAAGACAAACTTTTGTCATAGCACTGCATGTTACGAGGGCAGTTATAAGCAAGTTGCTCACCTCGTTTAGCGATCTCTCTGCCTTCGTCCACCAGGTCTGTAGTAAGTTCGTCCCCTACAAACTGGTGGAAGCCGCACATGGACAGCAGCCGACTGCCAACTGAGAAGTAGGTCAGCCCGCACAGCAGTACTACCAACATGGGGAAGTAAATGTTGAACCCCTCCGCTATTATACCTAGGACGTCCATGTGACCCATCACCTGGGAACAAATATTCAATGAGTTTTAAATGTCCACAGAACATTTAAAAGAGGTTAGAATGGCGATAATGCGCCGTTCGTATGAAAACCAGTGTCGCCGATTCCACCCCACCTTTCACCTCCACTACATCTGTACTTAAATGAAGATGAAGTTTACGCACATAATTGCAATTTCAAATCTAGCCAATCATAGCGCTGCTCAATCACGCGATTTCAAATGGAACGAATCATACGCATGCACGCATACCGATGTATATCTTTATCGCTATGTGTGAGTTAAACAGCGCGATCGCGTCTTTGCGTGGAGATGTGAGCGTTTGCTCATATCCTTGGCGCGCCTGCCCCGCCCACAGCGCCGCCCTAACCTCTTATAAATGTTCTGTGCAAATGTCAAAACAAAACTTAGCCAGAAAAACGATAAAAGTGCCTTGGGGGCGCCATGTGATGTTTTTTAGTTTCAAATTATAAAATAAGTTACGTTGAATTTGCTTAATATGGCGACCGAGTTTTTAATTTTTATGGCCAAGCAGGCATGGGTTTTCGGTTTAGAGTGCTCTCAAATGTATTTAAAATTTTATATTATGGTAAAAAAACCCGGTTAAGTCCGATTCGAATTCGGAGAAGGTTCCATATAACGAAGTTCTTCATTATCAACCGAAATCAGGAAATTGGCGCTGCCAGACGGCAGTCCGTCTTGTCAGTTCACGAGTGATCCTAAGGATGTGACACTTGTATATTTTTGTTTATGACAACAATTTCCATTATAAGATTAGTTCCATTGAAATTCCGTAATATGGCGAGGTTTTATTTTTCTGGTACCCACCTATTTTTATTTGTTATTCTACATCAAGTAACTGGTATACCATGCAAAATCACTTACTTGCGTATAATAAGTCTCCATGACATGTCCCTTAATGACATGCGAGTCCATGTGAATGAGACTGAGGAAGTTGAGGCACATGGCGGGGGTGAGGCGCGACGCCATCATGCCGGAGAATATCAGGCTGTACTCGTTAGTCATGTGGTGCGGTGCTAAATAGTACAGGTTGAGTACGCGGATCTTGAGCACGGTGGAGTACGCACAGTAAAACATGTACGCTATCACTAGAGTGGATATCGTCTGAAACGAAAACGTTATCTTTTTTATTTGGAACATCTAAAGCTGTAGAATCTAGCTAGCTAATCCCCCATAGTCGTCAAATATGAAACGAAGTTTTTTGGAGAACAGAATTTTTTGTTTGTCTCATTCGAACGTCTGCTGCTGGACAAAGACCTCCCCAAAAATGCGGTTATTAAGTTAAATCGTGAATTGGCGACCATACGATATCCCTTTCCTTGGTTTTTTTAGTATAATTTATCTGTCCTTATGTGTTTGAACTCAAAATGAGGCCGCCGGGCCGGCGGCTTTGGTGTGTAGACACCTTTAATAAGCGTCTTTTGACTAAGAATACCGCGACTTTTATTTGATTTGAGTGTCCGATATTCTGATGCAATTTTATTTTTAAGGGTTTGAATTCAAAATGAGGCTTTGGTGTGTAGACACCTTTAATAAGCTTCTTTTGACTAAGAATACCGCGACTTTTATTTGATTTCTTTCAGTGTCCGATATTCTGATGCAATCATGAGTAATTTATCCTCTAAACCACGGTAATTGTTCCATTCTCAATAATACAAAGTCTTCATCTTATCGAGTGGATTTCAAATACAAATATTATTTATTGCACATACATTTTAGATATAAAAACACAAACATAAAGCGGCAAATGGCCTTATCGCTTTAAACGATTTCTTCCAGTAACCGGGAAGTTATTTACTGTAAATAAATGCTTACCCCACGAGGTGGACCGACGATCTGGTGAGGGTCGCGGGAAGCCGCTGGATGCGGGCAGCGCAGGACCGATCATTGTGGAGATCACAGGGGGAGGCAGCAGTCCAGCAGTGGACGTCTACAAGCTGGATGATGATGATGATGATGAATGCTTACCACAATAGCGGTATAGTTGTAATTGTCCTTAGCCGCGTTGTTGATGTTGGCGAATATGGAGAGTACGGGCTTCTTGCAGAAGAAGGTCATCTCGGACCACACCAGCATCACGGACAGGATCCCCGTCACCACGGCCATCAGCTTCAGGAAGTACTGCTTCAGGAAACACTCCCACCACCACTCTGGGGACCAAAACAAAATATCCGTGAACAACCGGCTGTTTATCCGCATAATCGGCACCATGGTCAAAGAAAACAAGGTCTTGCAATTAGACCACGTGACAGACACGAGCCTACGTCATTTTGCGCTGTTCATCCTTGTCTATTACACGCATTCGACAAGGATGAATAGGCAAAATGACGTAATGAAATGAAATATGTCTTTTTTTATTCGAAGTAAGATTTTACAAATCACTTTAAAGACGTAGAAATGACGTAGGCTCGTGTCAGTGACGTGGTCTAATTGCAAGACCTTGTTTTCTTGGACCATGATCGGCACTAGCTAAAACACGAAGTAGCTGCCTCTCTTTCTATTGCGTATCGCGCCATTCGCACCTCTATTAACGGCTCACGGAGCATCGGCCAATCATACCTAAACAAGGGAGTGAGATACACCTTCTTAGGTAGTCATTAGGTATTAATAATACTAGCTGTCCGCCCACTACGCCCGCGTTTTTTTTTCTCGTGGTAAAAAGTATTTAAGATTTTGACCGGGGATATAAGGTACCACCATGCAAAATCGGTCCAACGGTTCCAGAGATTAGCGTGAACAAACAGACAGACAGACAGTCATTTTTTTAAAACTTGTATTTTTGTGTTCAGCTACACTTATCACATACAATCAGTTTTTTTTTTAAATTTATCAATGTACAGACACACCGATAATTCTTCAGTTTTATTATAGTACTAGCAACCCGCCCCGGCTCCGCAAGGGAAAATGGTTATTGTGGGTTATCCTTAAGTATATTATGCATGTATTATACACATAAACCTTCCTTTTGAATTACTCTATCTATTGAAAAAAACCGCATCAAAATCCGTTGCGTAGTTTTAAAGATCTAAGCATTCATATAGGATATAGGGACATAGGGACAGAGAAAGCGACTTTGTTTTATACTATGTAGTGACAATCAGTTTTTTGAAAAACAAATCATTCAGTTTTACGGTTTTATTATAGTATAGAAGATAGTAGTATATGTGCGAAAGAGAAGCCAATATCTGTCGTCTCCTGCGCACGCACCACGCGGAGTGGGGCTAGAGAGAGGGCAGTCTTGAGCTAGCCGCTGAGCGGGAAGGTTGTGTCTCTGTGTGGTGTAAGTGTGTCTGGAGCCGATATCTATATATCTATAGTGTAACGTATAGTACAAAGATGATTGGTTAGTCTCACCAACAAGCGGCGGGTAGAGTATCCTCTGCGCCCTGGGCGTGGGCCTGTGGAAGGTGCGCGTGAAGCGCTGGTCCGGCGAGCGCAGGTTCGACGCCACGTCCTCCAGGTGGAAGATCTTCTCCAGCATTAGCCCCCACTGCGTCTCCGTGCGCTGCAGCGTGTGCAGGGCTTTGATTGTCTAAAGACATGATGGGTATGAATCAATAGAGATGTTGACTGGCTAGTCAAAAAAGCTTCTTTTTATGAAATGTCAAAAACAATATCTTATATGAAGAATTAAAGGAAATACTAGCTTATGGCGTCACAAGCTTGTGTTGTCGTTTTTGTACGATTTTGATTTTGATTTACAATAACAAATCATAAAATTGACAAAAAATGCCCCTACATAAGTTATACTAGAGTAATTTCAGATGTTTAATTTCCTACATAGTGTAAGATAATTTACTTTGAATACAGTCAACATAATATCTATTAAGCATGTTCACCTTTTATAAGGCAAAACAACTTTATAAAATTCATTCGTTTTCGACTTTATGTTGAGGGTATAAGGTTAAAATTAAGGTGGCAATATAGTGGACACTGCCTTGTAAAGAGATAAAACACACATGGTATATATGTCGCAGGGATAGTGGAAATCAGTAGGGATATCACGAAATTCCGGTAGATGTTGTATTCTCTTGTTTATTACGTCTTCTTACTAAAAATATCTAGTGATATGAGAAAATACTAATTCATCGTCAGTGATTTGTCGTTTCACTAAACGAAATTTAGTAAAATATCAGAAAAGCGAATACTGCCGAATACAAATCGAGCCATGCAGCGGTCTCGCTCGCTCTAGTGCACACGGGCACTAGGGGGTAAAACCAATTTTAACGATGTCAATAAATACAGTCCGTCCAAAAAGAGTAGAAATTAAAAAGTAGCAACACCATAGTGTCGTCCCTTTTCAACCAAGTGATGGTGAAAATGAGACGACACTACGGTGTTGCTACTTTTTAATTTCTACTCTTTTTGGACAGACTGTAGAAATAGTCGTATCATTGGAGCTGTGCTGGCTGTGGTAGTGGACTATATGTGACGTTCCACGTGCAAAGGTACCTACCTTATGGCGGGTTTTAGTATAAAGATAATCTTTTTGGATTTGAATAGCTTATGATTTGCTGATTACAGGGATATGCGTAACTCAATACCGACCATAAGGTACCTTTGCACGTGGAACGTCACATATTACCTTCTTATGTAAGTTGACGAGTGACTTCATGCTGGGGGCGGCGGGCCGCTCCGGCGGCGGCCTGTGGCTGAGGCGGTCCCGCAGCGTCACGGGCAGCTTCTGCACGATCGTCTCCACGTGACGCTGCAGCGGGTGCCCGGGACCCACCGCCGCCGTCACCGAGTATCATTGAGCTGTGCTGGCTGTGGCAGTGGACTATATTACCTTCTTGTGTAAGTTGACGAGGGACTTCATGCTGGGGGCGGCGGGCCGCTCCGGCGGCGGCCTGTGGCTGAGGCGGTCCCTCAAGGTCACGGGCAGCTTCTGCACGATCGTCTCCACGTGACGCTGCAGCGGGTGCCCGGGACCCACCGCCGCCGTCACCGAGTTCAGGCTCTGACACAAATTGTTGCACATTTAAACGACATCAAAGAAAAGAAAAATATTTATTTACCACACATTGCAACACATGAAAATATAAACTGGAATATAATACAGGCAAACATACGTGTGATAAAAAGGTTGCTGGGCTCAGCATTTGTCGTGAGTACTCGAGGTCGAATGTACACGATATGCACATGAGTATTGAGTAGTGCAGGTTATACGCTAGACTATAAATGTGAAAGGCATAACAATTTTCCTTTTCCTTCGGGTGGACATAAAGCTATAAAGCATAGTATAGTATGAACTTAAGACACTTTTTGTTGGGCAAGTACAAAAAGTACAAATTCCTTTAATTTTAGTTTGAAACTCCATTTAGATTTAATGTTTCGTATTGGTGGTGGTATATCATTCCATATCCCTTAAAGGCTAAAAGCCTAGGATAGAAATGAAACAGTCGGCGACTTAAATTTACGTATTAGTTTGGAGTAAGTCTTTCTTGGGAAAATTGCCACCAATATAATTTTAGAGTGACTGCAAAAACGATCACAAACAGAAATACGAATAAATTTGACGTATTGATACTTACATCCAAAATTTCATCAATAGTCTCTTCAGCCTCGCATTTGTCGGTGCTCAGTTTGGCTATCTTGAAGTAGCTGTATGTGAGCGTGTAATTCTTCTTGGAATTATTCCACAGATTCCTCGGGACTTCCACTAGCGCGTAACCCAGTAGAAGTATCAGGAGGAATAAACCCCACGTGTTGGACGCTGACGATGCTGGAAATTAAATTAACAAGTAATAGATAGCAAGCCCTGTAGTAGTACATACTCGTAGTCTACTGTCACAATAGACTCAGAACAGTAAGTTATCTCCATACCAACTGGCCGCATCGGTTTGAATGAGAGCGCGCCGTATAGGCACGCGCCGTTACGCACACGCTTGCATTGAGCCCATACTGCCGCCCCCATATTGTGTTAGTGTGTGCGTGACAGCGCGTGCCTACACGGCGAGCGGCGCGGACGCACACATTCAAACTCAGTTTGTATGAAGATAACTTACTGGTTTTACTGTGCTAATGTGGTATCATCCCGCAGCAAGCCTATTCTCGCGTTTGTGGGTTCGCACCTTCTTTGCTTACCTATAACTTTAATCTTTGGCCCGTCCAAAGAGACGTTAGGCTGAAGAGCCAGGTATATAAGCAGGATGCCACAGATGAACAAGTAAGACCCATAATAGATGGCGTTGTCTACCAGCGCTGATTTCAGCTTGCCTTTTACTGTGAAGTCACCGGCTTTACTATAGGACTGCATCATGGGCATTATTAGCCTGAAATATAACACGACTTATTTGTAATTTTCATACAATACAATACAAAACAATTTCCATGTTGTTATGGAGGATATTAAAGTCAAAGTGAAAATTATTTATTCAAAACTAGCACCGCCCCACGGCTCTACCCGTGCTAACAGATTTTCCCGTAGGAATGAGGTATTTTTCCGCGGTATGAGGTGGCCTCTGTCTTTTCCTAAGGTATGTTCTATCTATGTACGGTCAAGTTCATAACTGCAGTCATATCACGTGTTTTTGAACTTTAAAATTTCTTTTTTCCTAAAGGCTAGTTATTTTTATTTTTGTGTGTTACGTATACAGTGTAAGGGACTCAATATTTTACTACAAATGACATGTCCTGAATACTTTCGGAAAGAAAGTTAATTTAAAGTATAGATGCACGTGATATGACTGGACTTATGAACGCGACTGTACCAAGTTTCATGAAAATCAGTTCAGTGGTTTTGGTGTGAAAGTGTAACAAACAGACAGAAAGAGTTACTTTCGCATTTATAATATTAGTAGCTAATATACACTTTGCTCAAATCAAGGCTGCCTCTCGTCTCAAACTAATGAAAATAAATAATTTAAAGAGACAATGCGACATTAGTCTGATTAACTGCTTAAGTTTGCTGCTTTAATAGTTCCTTACCTATATTATTTGCACTGAATGCTTTCGCTACTGAGTGAAAATTAAGAAATTGAGATGCCAAATATAACTTTAAACTAATGCGGAATTGACATTTGAACAGGGTGACGTAAAACTTGGCTCTTAGCTGTTAATTTAATGGGGACAACTAGTTTGTAAGCCAGTTTGAAATATGGTTCTTACATAGGTAGCAGGTTTAACTTCGTAATTATTGAAAGTACCTAGATTTACATGAAGTTTATTTTGTGTCAAGGCAGTCAGTAGATAGATACATGTTTCTTATCACTATTAGCACTAGGATTATTATTGATTTATAAGGAATCTATACTAATATTATAAAGAGGAAAGATTTGTATTTTTGTGTATGTATGTTTGTAATGAATAAACTAAAAACTACTGTGCCGATTTCAAAAATTTTTTCACCATTAGAAAGCTACATTCGCCCTGAGTAACATAGGCTATATATTATTCTCAATAAAATTAGGGATCCTTACTAAAACTTCAATAATGTAACCCAAGGTGTATAAACCGATTTTGGTAAAACTTGGCACATAGATAGAATAGACCTTGGGAAAGAACATAGGCTACGATTTACCGCGGGAAAATTTTTCATTCCCTAGGGAAAAAATGCTAAAGCGGGCGGAGTTGGTTTATACCAGTTGGTTTATATAAGATAGAATAAACCTTGTGGAAGAATACAGGCTAGATTTTACCGCGGGAAAATACCTCATTCCCACGGGAAAAACTATTAAAGAGGGCGGAGCCGCGGCGGGAAGCTAGTTAAATATAATTTACAATGCATTAAGATAAATAACATGTGTCTTGCATCAGTAAACTCAACTAACATGATAAGGTTTAGTTGTTGATAACATAAATTATTCTGCTGTTAATTATATTATTGATCTTGATAATCAACAACTATATACCAAACTAAACTTAACTAATACTACCTAACTTTATTATTATTATTAAACTAGCATTCCGCCTCGCGACTCCGCCGATAACAGGTTTTTCCGTGGAAAAGAAGTATTTTTTCGCGGTAAAATGTAGCCGACGTGTTATTCCGATGTATAAGCTATATTATTGTAAAATTTCATTAAAATCCATTCAGTAGTTTTTGAGTGAAAGAGTAACAAACATACATACTCACAAACTTTCGCATTTATAATAATAGTAGAATTAAAGTTATACTAATACTATAAATGTGACAGTGTTTAATGTGCATGTTTGTCATTCTTTTACACTAGAACTAATTGATCTGTTTGTTTGAGGAAGATACAACTGGTGAAACGTCGAGCAAAAATAACATAAATATTCAAATGAGCACATACTAGCGTTACGCCTTGCGGCCTCCACCCGCGTAATCACTTTTTCCCGTGGTAATGAAGAATTTTCCCACGGGAAATGATTAAAAAAATAATGCAGGCATAGCTGCCACCAGGTAGCCAGTGTTGAAATAGCAATGTTTTTCTATTTTAAACATATGAGATAATGACCAATTACCATGTTAAGCATTGTGATGACCAATACAACACCCTCCACAAATTCCTGAGAACCTCATTATCTACGTAACTCCATGGTTTCTCACAGGTACTCTCCGGAGGCGGTGTGAGGGTGGCAGTTGCATTGATGGGATTTGAAGTCGTTGTTGTTGTACTGCTTGTTCCATTATCCATGCACTGACGGTAGACGGTCTGTGGAAAAGATCTTTTTAAGCATACTGCGGTAAATTGCTAGTAAATTGCACATTTAGCTCTAATTGGTATAATGAGCTATGATAATTGGCATACTAAAACTAACAAACTTGCAAGGTACCAGGCATCAAATTATCATAATAACCTACTTTCTGGCATTAGGTACACTAAGATACTGAGTACTAAGATTAGTATGTTGATTTGAGAAACTAAGTAATATCGATGAAACCTTTTAGGAAAAATATTGGCTTTATATAAGCCCAGCAGCATAGATAAATAATTTAGGTAATACTATATCCGCTATTAACATAAGTACAAAGTTAATAGGAAAAAGGAAAGGTGTTTCATAAGGTGAAGTGGTATGTTGCGCAATTTTGTGGCAGCATTTTCCACCTTGACTTTGTATGTGTAATATACAGCTTGGCAAAAAAGTTTCGAAATGAATAGGGGTGCCACCTCCTTTGCGGTGTTGCCACTTTATGTCATACTATCACGCTTTAACTTAGGGATATTTTTGAGAAGTAAGATTAGTTCCGTTTAAATATTTTTTTTCCAAACTTTATATGCAAAAATACTCTCAGACCCTTATATCATTATGACATTTTGAGCATCTGTTGGGTATGGACTAAGTAACATAGTTACACTATCTCTTCGGCTAAAATGATGATCAAAGAAAACCACACAACAATAAAATTGATCATTAAATGGTGACAAAATAAGTAAAAGTAGTGTAGGGAGTGTATTATTGAATTCAATATATATTAGGTATGGCTTTTAAAATTAGATTTTGTCAATTTCAGGTACAAAAATCAAAATCAGAGTTAAGCTATTTGATTAGGAACTTGACTCTCTGACCCAAGTTGAAGTTAGTTGAAAGACATAGTACTCACCGAAGACACATCCAAAGGCAGTACAAACATAATAACAAAGGAGAAGTACCATGCTGTTAGCACAGACACGGTCACGAGTATGTGGTTCCTATATAGGTCCCCATATCGGTACAGCAGCGTTGAGGCGAGCACGAACGCCGATATTATCTCCACTATGAACAATGTGTACATCTTGACAGCTTTTAGGCTACAATGCGCTACAAACAAATTTTATTTTGAAGTCTTTGTGAGTGTCTTCGCAGTTTTTTGCTTCTCTCGCCAGACCCTCGCGGCTTCGTGCTGAAGCTCTTCAAACCGTATTTGCGTCGTCGTTTTCAAAGGGAGCAACTTAGGACGCTGGATCTCGTATTCCACTGGGCATTCTTCGTAAAATAACACTCCTGTGTCAGGCAATATTGGATCGAAGTCGACTGGTTCGTGTTGGGTCGAGTCCGACGCCTCCGACATTTTACACGCAACCACTCTGCATTTTTAGTTGTTATTTATGCTGGTAATCACGTTAATTGATTAGAATAGCAACAAAGAAACGAAATAAAGACATAAAATTACGATTTATCACCAAAATAATCGTCACTACTCATCAGTCAAATCAATAAGACTAACGTTTATAAAGACAGCTATAGTTTTCAATTAATTTATTTATATGAGATAAATAAATTAATTTTGCAAATTATTAAAATAAAAATATATAAGAAGAAGTTAAATTTAGTAAGTTTACTACTATTTTAATATTTTTTTATGAATACAAGCGAACCAAGGAAATAAGTAATATTTTTCTTACAAATAAATATGGAGCTCCCACATGTTATAACATACTTCACAAACGTCACCTTGTTTTTTTTTCTATATTGGAAACTAGCTTGGCAACTAGAGTTTTTAGTTCCAAGATTCGCTTCTTATCATATTTATATTAAAAAGAGGAAAGATTAGTATTTTTGTGTGTATGTTTGTAAAAACTCAAAAACTACTAAACCGATTTCAGAAATTCTTTCAATTCTTCCATTAGAAAGTTACATTCATCCTGAGTAACATAGGCAACCTTTTACCGCGGGAAAATGCCCTATTCCCGCGGCGGTAAGCTTGTTCATAAGGCTTGGGCCGCACTACGGTTTTTTTCCGCAAGCGGTAAACCGTAAAACCGCAAAGCCGCCCGAGACGCACACACTACGGTTAAAAACCGCGAAACTGGGCACGATTTTCACAGTTTGAAGACGGATTTCAAGAGAGCTGTTTGTGTTGTTGCTTTGATACAGAAGCAGAAAAAGAAAACGTCATCAATTCATTCCTGTCACTATATTGACGCAAAGTAATGTCATATAACACTGGTCTTTTCTGTGCCTCCACTATGATTTTTGAGGATAAACTTTCATAATCTGGTTCATTTGAAACATTTTCCGATTCAGTCGACGACATAATGACGACACGACAACCAAAACACAACGACTCTTCAAGACGATGTACCGAACAATGACAGAACCGCTCGCGGTTACCGCGTCAAATGTGTGCGCGCCAATATAAGTTCTATGGATTACAAATTTTGGCGCGGCTATTTCCCGCTAGCCATTCTGTAACAAAACGCGGTTTTAAAATCAGTCGCGGAAAAAAACCGTCAGTGCGGCCGCTTTCATTAGTTTCCTTTACTCACAATATCAGGCGGTTAAAATCCGCGGCTGTTTAGCGGGAAAAAACCGTAGTGCGGCCCAAGCCTAAATAGTATAGTAGATCATCTCTTGATTTTCCTTCCAGTGAAAATGGTATCGTTGTACAGAAGCCAGCACATGCAATTGGACATTCGCACTACGAAATTCGTCCCTACCGCTACGGAATACGGGCGCTCTCAAGGTTAACATTTCCAGCCGCATTTGCTGCCTACTGTACTTAGTTTTAAAAAGAATAAGAAATATTTTTTTATTTATTACTTTACTTACCTACTACCCAATTTTTATTTTATTTTATTATTTTCTACCTATCAGCAACTCGCTAAAAGTTTATCGAAGAAGGAATTTGCCGAAAGTTTTTTCACTGGGGGTGACTGGGGCATTTATTTGTTGGCGGGATCTAGCGATTAACACTCACGCACTTGCGCAAGCAAACGTCTCCCGTGGGAGCCATAAACCGCCTTGAAGATCGAACGCGTAATCCGGGAGGATAGGGAGTTTTTATGTTTGCAGTGCTACTTTCTACGTTTACCTTACTTTTTAAAATAAACCTCGACCATATAATCCTTGCAATGGGCATTGTCTTGAAATTTTCACCTACCTTTTTTATTGATTTTTTGGATAGATTTTAGCATTTTAAGAAACTAATTTCAAGATTTCTGAATAATACGGCTTTAATTAATTTATATAATTTTTTAAAGATTTTGGTCAAAATGGTCAAATACGTCATCACCGGTGCTATATTCGGCAGATCTTTGTCGATTGATATTTGAGTGCAAATAAAAAAAAAAGGTCAGTCATTCATTTTGACAGATCCCTGACAGATGAATTTCAAAACAAAAATATCTTTGTGGCGGAATTAATACATATTTGATTAAATTTTAAAATAAATGCCGTATAATTATATCTAAGTTTAAGGTTAATAATAAAAACGATTCGCGCACCCTTCCTGTAAATGTAAAAGTGCCTATACGGAATGTACCTAAGTATGGTTGAACTAGGAAGAACGAAAATTCTAAAGTAAGTACACATATATGTATTTGGATCAATATTGCTTCTTTTCTTTTTGTTCTTTATTAAAACAAAGTTTAAGTAGGTACAATAATCTTCTAACACTACATTTTGTAAGGCAATGGGCCCTCTACGGGCCATGTAAACTTTCGTTTGTTTACAGTTTTGTTGATATGCGTTTGGCGTGTTTTCTTCATTTATTTTTTGAATAGTACGTGCTGTACGTGTTTGTTTAGCAAAAACTAATAAAGAATATTATTATTAGGTATTTTCCCACGGTAAGAAGTAGTCTTTGTGACTTTCTAGCTATCAAACGATCTCAATCTAAAAAAACACGCCGACGCTGCTTTGCGACGTAAAAGTACTTAAAACAAAGAGAATAAACTACTTATTTTAGCATTGTAAATCAGTATGGTATGGATTGATATGGTTGTTATTATCTATAGACACTATTACAATACGATACTTAGAGCGTCGTCGTTAGCCAAGTGGGTAGGGCTATTGTCTTCCATCCGGAAGATAGGGGTTCGAGCCTCGCCACATACCAACCTACCAATGTGTTCTTGATTATCGAATTCATACATATGTTTATTTGAAGATCTTAAGGCCAAGTGTAGCGACTACATCCATAGAAAATAGCCAGGACCAACAGCATCACATGCCTTCCGATGCACGAAATTATGTTTAAAAAAGACAAGCATTTGATTCAGCCTGCAATGTCTTAATCAAATTGGGAAAATCTCACAAAGAGACATTTGTTCGATGAGTGTCCAGCCAGGATTCGAACTTGGAACCTCCGTAATCTCATATAGATAACTATAGGCAAGCAAAAAAGGCGCCGACTTGCGCTAGCTCAGTCGATTAATGCTTAGATTGCTGATCAGAACAGTAGTCCTTTTGTGGTGTAATAAAAGTAATAATGGTGAAGCGCACCAAATCTGTTTTAGTTTTTAAGTACTAACATAGTTTTTAAGTGTGTGACTAACGACCTTTAGGACTCAGTTGTCTGTTTTAAAAAAAATATTATTATTATTATTAGTTGTCAAAAGTAAAAATATGTATGTGGGCGCGAGTGTGGGGCAGCACCAACACTCTTGTGAGGGTGATTGCGGAGAGAATGGATAGTCCCATCCTTACTCGTTGGATGGGGATCCACGTTCGCTCGAATGAGCATTTTAAATTTTACTAACATGGTAGGAAGTCTTTTATAACTAACAACTCTGTATGAACCTTTGTCGTCTAAGAATAAAATCATTTCATTCATTAAATGCTATTTGTACTATTTCAGGTCATCTCGGGACAGCTACCTCTCAACTGCTGTTGGTTGCATTGAAAAACAGAGCAACAAAAATTGACAATGTTGGTTTAAACTGCTTGATTAAAACTAAAGTGGTACCATAGAAGAAAATAATAGTACTATCTGGATAACTATTAGTTGTAAAATAAATGGAAAAGATGACATTATTATTCTTATGGAGTCTAGTTAGAAAGACTGCGCTGCCACTGCAGATGGATGTAAACACTTGCTGCTTCTTCTGGTTCAAAAGAAGACTTCAGAGCCATTACAACATCAACTGTAGTCTTCATAAATTGTTGCTATAATGTGTTATTAAATTAGCTGAACATGTTAAAAAAAAGTTAACTTAATATGGTATAATGCTACCCAGATTATTGTTTTGCTATATGAGTAGCTATGTTCTTCAAGCTAGAATACTCCTCAAACTATAGCTATATCTTTAGAAATCATAATGGTACTAAATACTAATCTTCTAACAATGATACTATTTACTACTATTTCCCGGTTAATCCCCCATGGAGTTATCCGCCGCGGGGGACAGCAGGATATTTTTTCCCCGTTGTCCCATATCATAAAACGGGGGACAGCGGAAAAAAAATATCCCGTTGTCCCCCACGAAATAATATTGAAATAAATAGTTCTCCCCTGGAGAGGGGGTTCGTCCCTGAGCTTACCGTTCCCCGAGCTTACCGTCCCGGAGCTTACCGATTTTGATAAAATTGATTACATTTTATTTTGTTTTTTTTTCTACGATTTCCAACTTGTACAATAGACATCAAAAGTGTTTAAAAGTAGGTATGAAATGTGTTTGTTTGGTTACTGCAGGCAGAATTATGTGAACTTAATGATGAAAGATATAGGACTAAAAATGTATGTGTAACTCTTAAATTAAATATAGCAAAACCATATTTTTAAGATAATAATTGCCATTATTATTAATAAAAAAACAAATTATTGTGATGATTAAAACCTGTGATAATTACACCAGCAGATTAATGAACGTGATTATTTAACCGCGATCTAGAACTTATTATTTATTCCTATAAAGTATAAAATTCGACTTTGCACTTTTGCTGCTAATAGTACTTTTAAGCAAGATTGACATTTTAATCGACTTTTTATAATAATTACAAATCGGTAAGCTCCGGGACGGTAAGCTCGGGGAACGGTAAGCTCGGGGACGAACCCGGAGGGAGGGTCGGGTAGGGCGAATTTCTTCCCGCTGTCCCCCATTTCCTTTTTTTAAAATTTAGGAGACCATTGGAAATAAATTCTCGGTGTCCCCCACGAAATTATATTAAAAAATGGTCTATTTTGTATAATCAACAAGTTGTTTGATTATACCTTTTAGTCTGTTCTTTAATAAGAAAATAAACAATTTTCGTTAAAGCCTGACCAAAGAAATAAGAAGCCTGGAGCTCTATTTCTCAAACGTTCGTGTCGCTAAGATCGCTCGATTTCTACTGATTTACGCTCGTCTAAACGAAAAACGTCATTTTTGGATCGTTCGATTGCAACGAGTGGTCACAAGCACTCGTTGCAGCAAGCGAGTGGTCACAAGCACTCGTTGCAGCAAGCGAGTGATAGATTAAACGCCAAGCAATAACGTCTTTATTCCAACAATGACGTTCTCGCTCGATTGACATTCGGATCACACACACACAGACACCCCCGACATGAAAGAGACGCCTATACGATCGACACGGGAGTGTGAGCGAGAGCGACAATCCGCAGTGGGAGCGACCATAGATTTACGTTCCGTTTTAGTTTCGGAAACTACCGGTTTTTGTTTTATCTGCGTAAAATGAACAAAACACCATATCGAAGGCGAGAAGAGCGCCACGTATATTTTTACGACTATGGCAACAATTTCCCTCATAAAATTAGTTCAATTGAAATTATGTATATGGGAAGGCTTCGTAGTTCTTTGGTCGCGCTTTAATTTGGTTGTTTTATTCAATATAATTTCGTGGGGGACAATGAGATTTTTTTCCTGTTGCCCCCAATTTAAAAAAGAAAATGGGGGACAACTATTTAATTCATATTATTGCGTGGGGGACATCGGGAATAACCGCTATTTCTATAGTATTGTTTAGCTAGATTGAATTATTAGTTTCATAGGGGAGGATTGTAGCTTGAAGGACATAATTTGCTTTGCAGATGTAAAATTGTTGTACATTTTTGTTTCTAAAGTAATTTATTTCTTTTCCATTAAGGAAAAACCTGATGTATATTTTTAAATTATCTTCAATACTAGTTATGTTAAAATTTAGTTTATTTGTAGTAGTACATAAAATAATATATCTGATGTAAAAAAACATAGATATATCAATGATGGATGAGTAGTTATTTATTTGATGTAAAATTAATTCAATAATGGCCCAATGTTTTTTTCTTAATAATATTACTGAACTCATACATAATGTAACAAAAAAGTTATTAAATAAAATACCATATAATTTTTAAAGAACTCTTTATTATTTGCTTAATCAATGCCAGTATTATGTATGTCTCTACTTCCTATATAATTTTCAGGTTTGTAAATAGTAGTTTCATGTTTTTGGAGTAAAACCAAAAAGAAAAGGTGTCACAAAAGTGGTTTCTGTAGAAGAATTCTTTAGATGATTGGATTTTGACATTAGGAAGATGATTCTCCAAAGCTGGTACATTTATCCATCCGTATTATACATTGAGTTCCAATATTTACTATGTACCAGGAACCTAGAATAATAAAAACAATAAAATTAAAATTACATCAACAAATTTAGCAAAAATAGTAAACCATGTAAAAAAAATATTCACTTCCAAAGTTATAGAATGTTTAGTTAAGTATTACAGCTCTAAATGACAACATTGTATCCTAGTTTGCAGTACCCTTGCCTTCGAAGCATAGGATAGCGGGTTCAAAGCCCACCCGAACAAACATATACGAGTATGTGAATGTTGTATCTTTTTATATAAGTACCTTTATATTTATTTATCAACACACAAGTAGGTATATCAAAGGTATATTCAAAAGAACGAACTACAAAATGATTTCCACAATGTGTTCTATTTTCATAATTAAATGTAAAGAAACTCACATGCAGTAGTGCCGGTTAATGTGGCTTATTCGTAATGTAGGCCAACAAAAGGTACCTTTTTCGTTGACAAGGTCTTTGAGGGTGCTGTATGAGTGTCATTCATTATTTATTACTTTTCATTTTTTGGACAATTTGCTTTCCTTTTGTAGTACTTAATCTATTTAGATCTGAACATTCTTCTTGAGGTTGATAGACAATCTGAAAAATAGAAATAGGGTTTTTAACACTGTAAGTAATTAACTGTAGTACTATGTACCTACTGCATTTAATGACATAAATGATCCAGTACCAAGGTCATGATAAATTCAGTTTTAATACTTAATTTTTAAGATGATGATGACAGTCCAATATATACCAAAAAGTGCTACAAGTAGGTATTATCAAGAATTCTCTGTTTGTAGTAAACAGTTTAGTTCTGTGCATTCTTGTGATTGTTATAATACTTATACCAATCTAGAAAATTATCAAAACAAAAATAACACAGTTTAATGTATGTGCTAGGAGTAAGTACCTATCATCAAGTTTTTTTTTGGCAGATTTGCCTTCTCTAAGTAGTAATATAGTTACCTCTAGCAATCTGTAGGTAATAGGTATATAAAACATAAACAAAGTTATACCTAACTAGTGATAGTAATTAGTAATGTGCATAGTTTCAGTTTGCAGCAGTCTTTACAGTAACAACCAGTACAAACTCTAACCAAAATCCCTAAATTAAAATTGGTCAATCAATCTATTTACAAATAACTTACATGATGATGATGATGGATGATATTCCGCAGCATAGGTTACAAGTTGGAATCAAAGTTTCTCGCTGAATGTGACGTGGCAAATCAGCAAATTAGCAACTTTTCTGGACTACTTGACGCGTGCTAATTTAAAACTACTAATCATTTCTCTCGCAGTGTTACATATTTACGAGTCTTGCAGGGCAAATCTCAATGAAATAAAACGTCCCGTGTCTCTACTTATACAATTCGTGTTTAATCTTTATCCACAGCACAATAGTTCATAAAGAAAATTGAGAGAACAACCTTTTTACATCACAAAATTCGTTGCGGGTTGCGGCGAAACGAAACGACAGATCTTTTGGCGGCGAAGGTGACCGATTCAAAAACCGTCGTCCGTCAAGCGCAGTTCGCGCGTGTTTGCGCGGCAAATTTGAATATGTCGTTCGCCACATATCACATTCAGCGAGAAACTTTGATTCCTAACGTAAGAGAGCTCTAAATACATGTCATGTAAGAAAGTAAAAACGACTACTTACATAAAAGGGATCTTCACCAATTTATCGGTATATTTTTAAATAGGTACGCGCTGTCGGCAACACTACTCACGTACCTATATCTTCACTAATTTGTATATGAATTAAATTGGAATTAATTGTTAATCGAATGAATATTTATCAATTTTGATTCCAATAATTCAATTTCTGTTTTCCACAGTTTTGTTTTGATTTGAGTTTTGACATGACTGACAGCAAAGACAACCGAGTGTCAGTTTTTTTTTTAATGATAGTATGGTAGTTTACCGATAATTCACCATAGTGACGGTGATGACGTCGTTGGTCAAATGAAGGGCAAACATATTTATTGCAATATAAAATTAATTACTGCATATTTTTTAATTTTGACTACAGAAAAATAAACACCGAGCTTATTCCTCTAAATGGTTTTTTAAACAGAACTACTTCCAAAAAATGGACAATGCCCATTATGCGGAAATTAAATAGAAGAGAAATAGTTTTCAATTCAATTCTGATCATCAACATTTCGAAGACAACCTGACCAGAAGATGACTCTTCGAAAACGGGATATTATAAAATTAGTTCCATTGAATTTCCGCAATATGGTGAGGATTTTTTTACTTTTATAATCACTTGTGCTTTACAAAATTGTTGTAACAAATACAAAATAATTTATAGCGCCTTCCTGGGAGCAGGACATCTAAGTAGTTTTCTAGTCAGGGTCTATATTTATAACAATATGATTATTCTAAATCGAATAATTTACAGAGCCTTAATACACCCTATAGACAGGATGTAAATAAATTTGCGCACAATATTTAAACTGCATAACTTTCCCTTAGGTACCTAATATTACATTCAAATCTCAAGCGAAGTTCTATTTATTAAAACAATTTAATTATTTTCGGGATTCAAATAGGTATTTCTCGATAATAAAATGTAGCCGATGTCTTTTTTCATAAGGCCACCTATCACTCTGTAAATTTTTATCTCAATCCGTTTAGCCATTTAGGTGTAAAAGCATAACAGACTGACTTTTGCATTTATTTATTATCTAGTCGTAGCCAGCAAAAAATAACTTTATCCATGAAGATTCTAACATTTTTAGATGCATTTCCAAGCTTTTTTATTAAATCAACATCAAATAATCTTACCTTTGTAGATCTGTGTCTAGATGTACAGAAGCCAGCCCATGCGGTTAGACATTCACATTACGAAATTTACCCCTACTTCTACGGAATACGGGCTCTCAATGTCAACCTTTCCAGCCTCATCTGCTGTAGGTACATCGTATTTCCCTTAGTAAGCATAATTTAAACTTTTTCCCAAAATTTGGTCATACACGTTCAGACCCTCCTCTAACCCTTTTAAAAGCAATAAGCATTATCTCCACATTTGCTAAAAACCACGAAAAGTTATTTTTCTAGAGAACTTTTGCTCTTTCGTCCATTTTAAGGGCACAAAATGGCCCTAGAGGCGCGAAACAATCGTGCAAACCTTTTAAACTTCTGTCTCTAGAAAAAGTTTGGCGATTGCATACTACGTGCCTTATAAATATAGAAAGCCAATTTGAGCGGAGTCCCAGAAATCTGCGGACGACATTTGAAGGTACAATCCCAAGGGAAGACTTCGTAAAGATTTTGAGGTATTTTTTATACATTGCGTAGTCTTTTAAAATCTCGAATTGCGCAGTCCTTTTTACCCAATTCTTCAAAGAATGTCTCCTCTTTGTTCTTAATCTGTCATGTAATGTGGGTTGATGTCGTTGAACTGCTTAATATACCTTGGTATCAGAGCTTAATTATTTTTGCTTTAATGCACTTCCTGAATCACGGACGGAAATTTTGACTTATTGTTAGCAACTTAGGCAAAAGTTTGGATCGAATAAAGAAAGCCATTATAGACAATTTAAGTTTAAGAAAGAAATGGCTGAAGTTTCTTTCTTAAACCTGCCCTGCCTGCCCTGCAGCATGAGGATTCACGACTTCACGAGTGACCAGACCATGGTCTAAGAAAACAAGGTCTAACCGTTAGACCACGTGACTGACACAAGCCTACGTCATTTTGCGCTGTTCATCCTTGTCTATTACACGCATTCGACAAGGATGAATAAGCAAAATGACGTAGAAATGACGTATTCTCGTGTCAGTCACGTGGTCTAATGATTAGACCTTGTTTTCTTAGACCATGGACCAGACATTCTTAATTTTTTTGTCCATTGTTAAATGTGGGTTAGTCCGTGCCACATGCTCACGGCGGGCTTTTTTGGGATTTTTGTACCCCGACAACTAGCTGTCCACCCGCGGCTACGCCCGCGTTGTTTGTCGATTTTTCCTATGAAAATGAGATTAATTCCCGCGATAAAAATCTATCTATTTCACTATCCGGCCCTCATACATCACTGTGAAAAAAATCAAGTCATTCCGTTGCTAAGTTTCTTTGTGAGATAAAGACAAACAAACAAACACACTTTCACATTTATAGTTCGTTAACAGCTCCTGTCCACCAAGAGGCTCAAGGCTACTCTAAAATTAGGGTGAATAGGCCTTTTAGGTGTCGGGGCTTGAACTCGCATGAAAATCCGAATGGAAGTCAAAGGTTCAAGCCACCCACAGACGCGACGATAATATTAGTATGGATTTATACCGCCATGCTAAGCAATGTACGTCATATTTTGTGCTGTAAGGTGTAAAATCCCAGTTTCCAGGTGGCAAAGCAGCTACACCTAGTCACATTACATTTGTCGTATTTCGCTGTGACACGGTAAGGAGACGTCAGCGTTTTTGTCGAGCAAGACATGTGTCATGTCTCACATTTTAACTCATTTTCAGAGGAGAACGTGACAAATTTGGTTTATGTTATGTATGTATGTTATAATTTTTTTTAGTTGTGAAACCCTATACGAGTATTTAGCCAGTCATACATACTAATATATAAATGCGAAAGTATATTTGTTTGTTCTTCTTTAACACAGAAATTTTGGTCATAATAATATATTGATTGAAGGCCGGAGAGTGATATAGACTGTTTATACCGTGGACAAATACCGACCCACAGGAAAAGTAGAAAAAAAAACGGGCATAGTTGCGGGCGGATAGCTAATGCTTTATATTCGCCTTGTCAATAGTGATTAATTGCGAATAGTTTAGTCGTTTTGGCATTATAACATATAACTTACTTATCGTGTGCGTTTCGAGGTTAACCTACCTCACAAACCTCACAAACCCTGGTGTCAGAATCATTGAGCCGTCTATGGCTTCTGACATGGCTCATGTAACGACTACATCCGTAGATAGTAGCCGGGACCAACGGCTTAACGTGCCTTCCAAAGCACGGAATCATCTTTTTTTTCGGACAATCAGGTGATTAAGCCTACAATGTCCTAACCAAACTGGGGAAAGTCTCTTCGAACCCGGAACCTCTGTAACCTGAGGCGAGTATTTAACCACCCGACCACAGAGGTTGTAGACAGGATCAAGGAAAATCGCTCATATCGTTATTCTGACTGAGAGCATAACAGCAGACAGTTTTTGAAACAAATACAAATACAAACTGACTCTATGGTTTTACTAGGCTAATGTTAGGAAGCGCAAGGAAAACTGTGCGTTTTGCTCTTGAGCTTTTGCTGTTTTTAATAAATAATTGTTATACAATATCTTAATGTTAATCTTGGTGTATTCTGACTGTACATACATAGATAACATAACAAAATAACTTTATACGAACAAAACGCCCAAAATTATGTTCTTGAGAGCAGACAATATGTCGAAAGAGAATTTCCGCAGAGAACGTTTCAACATTCCTACACTCGAAAGAACTTCCGTGGAAAATTCATGTTTGCTGAAAACTTTGACTCGGCTGAACACGAGGCGAGGCGTGGAGGAAAATTTAACATTATTTCATAAGTTGAGTTGAATAATTAACTCAAATTTCTATACGAGTTAATGCCGGTCTTGTTGTGGATTTTCGTTGAAACTTTAACTCGTTGTAATATTGCGGTTTGGTCATTGCCACGTGTTGTGTTTTTGATTGATTTTTTTTTGTCAGATCCTGGGTAAATAGGCCTCAAAGAACGCCACGACAAATTTTACAAAATCATGAAAGCAATCTGCATGTTTACTTAGTATTAAATGTTTATTTTAGTACATAATTTGTGCAATTTTGTGTATAATGGTGTCATAACATTGTGTTTTTATTTTGTTTGTTCTTTCTTTCCTATAGACATTAAGCCATATTTTTATCTTATATATTTTGGGAGAAAATACAATAATTACCTAGTATCGATAGAAACACATTTTATTCCCTACTAGCCTTTCGCCCCGCGCCTTTCGACTCGCGCTAACAGTTTTTCCAGTTAAAATACATTTCCCGCTGTAAAGAGTAGCCTATGTCCTTCCCCAAGGTCTATTCTATCTCTTTGCCAAGTTTAATCAAAATCAGTTAAGTAATTTTAGCGTGAGAGCCTAACAAACCGACAGACAGGTTTACTTTCGCATTAATAATATTAATTGGACTCTGCATAGTAGTTACACTAGTTACAGTTTCCTTGATTATTGTACAGATGATGGTTTATTAAAGCAAGACAATCTAAAGTTTAAGTCAGTCCGTCAAAGCTTAATTTGCTTCGTCGAGGTATTTCTAACTTGCTTCATTGACCGAAAACTTGTCAAGTCCTACAACTGAGCAAGCAACTTGCATAGTTTCTAACTATGGATGGACAGTCTAAATAGTTTGTACTTCTAAACATCTTCTCTCTAAATAGTTTAGTTATTGAAGCTCTGAACCGCTCATACTTCCTATATTTTAATAAACTGTTCATATCCTTGATACAAAATGATAAAAATTAAGGACATGA
The DNA here is from genome assembly GCA_948473455.1 of Teleiodes luculella. NCBI lineage: Eukaryota > Metazoa > Arthropoda > Insecta > Lepidoptera > Gelechiidae > Teleiodes > Teleiodes luculella. The sequence goes on along the minus strand of OX419588.1, from coordinate 13,131,257 downwards.
TGACCTTGAGAGCGCCCGTATTCCGTATTGCGAATGTCCAACCGCATGTGCTGACTTCTGTACTTATTCGTTAACCCCATAGATATCAGAATAGCCCTATTGATTTGTATATTAGCTGTACGCCCGCGGCTACGCCCGCGTTATATTTTGACTTTTCCTTGCGATTTCCTGTAGGAATAAGATATTTTCCCGCGGTAAAAACTATCTAAGATGTTGACCGGGGATATAAGGTACCACAATGCAAAATTCCATTCAAATCGGTCCAACAGTTTCGGAGATTAGCCCCTACAAACAGATAAACAGAGAAATAAAAAATTGTGAAAATTCTGGATATTAAATTCTATATCACTTCTTACATCCCCCTGACTCGATTTTTAGTATTTTTTTCCATGTACAGAGTTTCGACCTCTACTTATTGTAAGATTATGTACCTATGTAAACTTTTCCGGCTCTGTATTGGTTGGGTAGTGTAACGAACTTTACCGCCACTCTTTGGAAAAGTACAGTTTATTAAGTAAGTTAGAATAACGAAAAAATTGTGTAACTATAAATCTATTCATAGTTTTGTCTACTCAACACTGGCCCTTAATTTTTTGCATTCTAGAGAGACAAGTTGATGTTTCAAACAAGAAACAACCATATTGTAAGAAATGATTTGTAACGCATTGTAATAGGGTCTATTGAGAGTTAAACTGACGGAAAACATTAAGAAGCCAAAATTGTGTTCGAAAATCACAAGGAGGATTCGGGACAGACGGTGCGGGACGCGGCGGCGGGCGGAGTGTTTTGGAGAAATTAGTGCGGCGCGGCGTGTGGTGTTTTGTGTTGATAGTTCAGTGAATTTCGACGATCGAGGTTATCGACGAGCAGCGAAGGCGTCGTTGATGGGGTAGCTCGTTCGCAGAGGTTCGTTTATTATATTCCTACAAATTTATCTTTATCGTTAGGAAATCTTTTATTTTAATTTCAGTGCAGTAGCGGGCAGCTGTTACAATCAATTAAATAGGGATTATTAAGGGTTGTGCGCAAATAGATTAGGAAAATATAGGAGGTGATGAATGACCAAGACTGTCGCAAAAATTATTCTTTATGTTAAAAATTAGGAAATACACTATAATGTGCAATGTTACACGTTAAAATATGCATGGCACATTATAGCTGTGAATAGGGGCTCTATACAAAATTTTCATTACATCACTACATAGTATAAAATAAAGTTGCTTTCTCTGTCCCTATGTCCCTATGTCCCTATGTCCCTCCCTTTGTACGCTTAAATCTTTAAAACTACGCAACGGATTTTGATGCGGTTTTTTTTAATAGATAGAGTGATTCAATAGAAAGGTTTATATGTATAATACATGCATAATATACTGAAGGATAACCCACAATAACCATTTTCCCGTGCGGAGTCGGGGCGGGTCGCTAGTTTTAATATAAACTCATCTATAAACCTAAGCAACTTACACACTTACAAATGTCAATCACTTGTTTCTCTACACACGCGACGGGCCCTGGCCTCCGGAGGTAGACCTAGCCAGTTCCCCTTGCAGCAGGTACAAGCGCTAGGGACACACCTCAGTATCTTAGTTTTCTATGCAATGCTGATACTGGTTAAGGGCTGTAGCTTGGTCTTGGGGCCCTAGTGTCGCCACGTATCCCTGGTATGGCCACCCTGCTGGTGTGCGTCTGTGTTGAAGTACCTTCTGCCGTTGAACATTGTATAGAAAATTATAGACGAGACATAGGTCACCAATCACAGGTGAACTTAGGGCTTAGGGACTCGCGTGTATGAGGTCTGCAGACCGATTTTAGGTGAGATGAATGTATGTTCAGTGTGAGATAATGATGATCGGTATAATCGAGGGACGGTTTGGTTCTTTTATAGACTAGGACGGGGTTAGGTCTGTCAAGGATTCTGTGAGCTTGGCCGGGTTGTAGGGCGGAAGGGAGACCCGGGTTTCTTAATTTTTAGATAGGATCCTAATTCTAGACTTATATAGTCTTATCCATATACCCTTTCCCGGTTTTCTGAGTCTGATTTTATTTCAGGACAGCAATATTTTAGTAACCTCAAGGTACATTTCTTTATATATATATTTATTATAATTACGTGTATAGCGTTCGAATTGAGCTCGGAAGAAAGAAGACAGAAGAAAGAATTGGGATCATCTACCGCTTTGGATAGTTTGTGAGTTGCATGCTTTATTATTCATTTTCTTAAAATTGATTTTATTTTAATTTGTGTATTTTGTGTGTGTTTTCCTCTCTAAAATTTAAAACAGGTCTAACAGAAATCATTCTAATAACACAACGTAATTGGGTATATTATTTAGACGATCACATTTAAATTTTGGCCAAGATTATTAATGAGTAGTTCATATTTTAGTTAAATAAATAGATAGGTTAGACGGTTATTACAGTAGGTAGAGGTAGATGTACCTCTCGGTGGAAACTTATATGGACTGTTAACGATTGCTTAAAAGGTCAATAGTCAAGGGAACTTGAGTTTTTAAACATGTATGTTTCTTTCCTTTTTTTTTCTAAAGTCAAAAGTGAAGATCTTTTATTTCAATGGCGTGAAAAGTTCAATTTCGACTTCGTCTGTTTTTTAATCAATGATTTCAAATGCGTCGCATACAACAGTACCTACAATAAAATATGTATTCTGTGCATACACTCACAATGGAAACGTTTCCCTGACGTTGACTGTACAAGTAAACCAGTAACTTCGTTTAAGTTACGCCAGTGAAGTTATTTAACAACATTGAACATTTACAAACGCCGCGTCCGTGTCGCGGTAAAATGGTTGAAGGGAAACGAAATTGTATTCACAGCAAGGAAACGCAAACAGAAGAATAAAATTCACTTTGAGGTATACAAAACAAAACCAAAACTGCTGAATTGCTGAAATAGCAAATCTAATAACAATTTCGAGTATATTTGAATTATTTTATTTGAACTCCTTTTTTTACTAATTTTCCACCCCGCGGCTCCGCCCTGGGAATGAGGTATTTTCCCGCGGTAAAAAGTAGCCTATGTTACTCTCCATCCTTTTAATTAACTCTATGCCAAAAATCAAGTTGATTGGTTGCTTAGTTAGGGCGTGAAGGAAGGACGAGGATTATTTATGCCAGCCGAATACCATTCTGAATATTTGTAATATTATGTAGGTACTTACCTGTTGGTAAATTATAGTAGTTTTACGTTAGACCCTTGGAGAATAAGCCGGTCGATTTTCGAAGCCTCGTTAACTAGAAGAAATTGTTAGCAATAAGGCCACTACACAATTATACAGGTTTTTCTTTTTATATATTTTTGTTTTTGTTTATTGTGCAATATGATTTCATTCATTTTATGAATGGGGTGAACCACGGGTTGGGAGTGATTTTACATATCTTTTAGCAGAAAATCTTAGGTAGTTTGGGGATATAAAGTCCTTCTAAAGAATATGTATGATGTATAATATCTGCGTAAGATCTGAACCGGTTTACATAAAATCGCCCATGCGCGTGTTTACTAAATGTACCTTGTGGAGACGCCAGTGACGTCACGAGCTTGTCTCTCTTCGGGTACAGTTAGGAGGAACAACTTACAAAGTGTCTACTACTAAATATACCTCTGCAAGACACGCCGACTCGATTATGAAATTACAACTCGGGTATAATTAGTAGTTAAAATATTTTGGAAGCGCTGTACTAAGTATACCCGACCAAAACTCTACAGGGAATCTCCACAAGGTACATTTGTAAACAGCGCATCATTTACTCCTAAAATATACCCGATTATGACACCCCAACTCGGGTATATTTAGTAGTGCGAATATTTTGAAAACGCCATGTTAAATATACCCGAGCAAAACCCCATGGGGAGTCTCCACAAGGTACATTTAGTAAACACGCCGCCCATGCACCAGTTATTGCATACAACTTTGTCATTCAAAACACGAAACTGCCATTTTCTCATGAAGTTAAATGGCGCACAATTTACGATCGGACTTTCAGAAATAATAGCCTCGCTTAAAAGATGTTTGCTTTGCAGTGAAATAAACTAAGATGTTAAATTATACTGAGAAACTGGAGATTAAGTTATTTTTAATCGGAATGGAGGTGAAAACAGAGGATGGATATTTCGTGAAATAAATAAAATTACGTTTTCATTTTACTATTTCTGTTTATTTGAGACATCTATGACTATGTGGGTGCTAGTTCCACCATGTAAACCTATCAAACACTTACCTACAAGAAAAAAACAAGCGTTTTTTTTTCTTATCATTTATATGAACTGAAAATTTACCCTAATTCAGGGTAGCCTCGAGCCGCTATGTGTGGTCATAGGGGCTGGTAATGGTCTGGACAAAACAGGTTGTTATAAAAGAGAATGAACTCAAGTCTCTCTTTCTCCACATTTTTTTGTAGGGGAAGAAAAGTAAATTACATATGAATTGATAAAAAATACTGCGGTCTGTCTCTATGTTTCAACTGATGGAAAATCAGTGTCGGCCGAAGAAGGAGGTTGTCCCGCCACTAGAGGTAAGCCCGTGAAGGGTCACCAATGACTTGTGAATGGTTCAGAACACTTACCACGGTAGACTGCTCCACAGACAGGTCATTGACAGGGCGAAGGAGCCCATAGGAGGTACCCGCAGAATATATGAACTGCGTTAAGAAATTCCATTACTCTACAGAACATTATTCTTTCAATTCCTTACTCTATAAAAAATAATCATGAAAAAAACAACTTTGTTATTTTTGGTTGTGTCTCTTAATGCATGCATTAACACGAAACGAAATGAAGTGGATTGTTTTGTCAACATATGTCACATTAACATTTTAATTTTCTTTGCAGCATTGCGTTATCTCATCAGTTATCACATTTTGATGACATAAATTTATCTAGACACCTAATAAACTATTTATGTGCAGAGTAGACTTATTCGCCAGACAAAAAATAAAATAAAAATAATAATCATCATCATTTCAGCTGAAAGACGTCTACTGCCTTACAAAGGCCTCTCTTAAAGATGTCTAAAACGAATGGTCCTGCTTGGCCCGTATCCAGCGGCTTCCCGCGACCCTCACCAGTCTCCGGTAATATGTGCTTATGGGGGACCTGCCCGCGCAACGAATTCTGGTGCGCGGCCGCCATTCAAGAACCTTTTTGCCCAAACGACTATCTGTTCAAATAATATCTAATTTGGAATAATGAATCCACCAGCGACGCAAGCACTGAACTGCGAAGATAAAACATAATGTAACATTGAACACGCATTGCTTTCGCTCCAATGGAAAAAAGCAGATATCAGTCATTCTGAATAATGCCTATAACCTTGAACTGTCCATACATTATTCATCTTCAGAATATATAAAGATATGTCTAAGACCAGATGGTGTCTTCGAAGATTCAATTGTGTAAACATCGACAACTGCGATCCTCAAATACATATGCCAAGCGTGGTGTGTGATTGAAGTTTCTGCAGTTATCTATCAGATATACCTCCACTGGATGGTTTTAATAAAGTATACAGTATACATAATATACTTATTTCATTTTTTTCCCACGCACATATAACGGAAAAAAGTAAAGATTTATAAACTAGGCAGAGCCTGTACTATGGGTGCCAGACAGCTGATATACATACATATATGAATATACAACATCCAGACACAGGGCAAACACAAGTGCTCATCACACGAATGTTAGCCCTGGGCGGGATTCGAACCCACGACCATGTGCTCAGTAGGCAGACGTACTACCAACTAGGCTACGGGGCCGTCTTATATTAGACTTTGTGTCTACAAACACGAGATGTCTATTCTCTTCCTTCCTAATAATTTCGCATGCATCAAAACAGATCTAAACCTTATTCTTTGACAAATAAGTTCTCTAAATACAAAATACATTAGGTATACATACGTGTATTAGATTTCATTTCATCATTATAGTGATGAGTAAGTTTACATAGTAGCGTTTCAGGCGAATGGCTTATATTAAAAAGGCTGCAGGCATACAGATGAGACTTGGCACACCAATATTGAATTCACAGCCTTTCTCACTGCGCACAATAGAATAGAATATAGGATGCAACATCTGTTCTATTGGGAATATTTAGAAAAAAAAAGTGGCCTATGTGTTAATCCAGGGTGTCAGCTAACTCCATACCACACACTCACACAATCACACACTCGACAAACTTTCGCTTTTATAATATAGTGTGATGTGATGTGATTCTGAGAGGACTTGTCCATTCTATTTCCTTTATGGCATTGCTTTGAGGAAAGCCTTTGTGGGATTTTCTTTCTTTAACTCAGTGGTTCTTAACCGGTGGTCCGCGGACCACTAGTGGTCCCTGGAGGCGTTCTAAGTGGTCCGCGAAGAGATTGTAAACAAGTGACGTGACGTGATGAGATGAGTTATGTCGCCACAACGCGAATCTCTTTATTTTAAACTTTTGCAAAACAATAAGTAAATGAGTGTTAGTAGTAAAATTTTGCATTTTATTTGCAGACATATCAAGTAAATTTATTTATTTACATTTAAGTACCGTATATTTATACGAATAAACCAACTTGGTGGTCCTCGGCAAAACAGAAATTTGGTAAAATGGTCCCTCATACCTAAAAGGTTAAGAACCACTGCTTAACTGGACGTCTTTCGGCTGATGATTGGTATAGCGGTAACAAAAAGATATTTAGTGAATGAACCGCTCTTAATACTCGTAACTGGGAACCGTGTACGGAGTGCTACTAATGCGGGTTCGAATCCCGCCCATTAAGCCTACTATGTAAGTAGCGACAGGCTCGAGAAACTGTCAAACGCGACAGAATTGCTATGGCTCTAATGTCACTATGTCGCGTTTGACAGCTTCTCGAGCTTGTCGCTACTTACATAGTAGGCCTACAGGGCAAACGTTCGTGTGATGAGCATTCGTGTGTTTGCCTTGTGTGTGAATGTTGTATATTTATATATGTTTGTATATCAGCTGTCTGACACCCATAGTACAGGCTCTGTCTAGTTTGGGGTCAGATGGCCGTGTGTGAGATGTAACCACATATTTAAAAAAATGCCACAGAAGAAACTAATGCTGCTGTAACCTGTAACTGCGAAATGAAAATATGTTGTGCTTTTTCGCCTGAATCGTTGCGAATAGAAATTGGCAGGGTGATAGTTTTATTACTATACATAGTAAGTATGTAACAGTTTGTTTATTGTAAAGATAAAATATAGGATAATAAAATAAATAAATAAAAAATAAATATGTAGGTTTCAACAGACAGACGCCCACTGCTGGACGGACCATAGACGTATTACCATAGTTACAGTAGTGTAACTATATATTACTAAGTCCATGAACTATGTTACTAAGTCCATGGGACGGACATAGCTAAACCCAAGTTACAATAAATACCTATTACATCTAATGGAACAGTTTCTGTCAACTCATTCTATCGTATCACAATTCATTGTCTGGATTGAGCAAAAATGTAATAAAAAATTAACGCCCCGGGCGCACTTATCGGAATTGAAGTTCCGAAGTAAACAAGCTCCGAGGCAGTTGTTCCACGAGAAATACGTATCTGACTGTAGATGAGAGTAAAGAACAGATAGGGCATAGCAAGGATGTTATAAGTACTATATAGTACTTATAAAATCCTTGGGGCATAGACATAACTTTTGACAAAACACATAACAGGCTAAAAAACAATAAACAAGGAGATACAATGGTTATAGGCCACGTTTCGGTATTGTTCTTAAAACATTTTCCGTTACTAGGGTTACAGGTTGTATGATCTTACTGTTTTTAAACAGAAGTGAAAATAAAACCTCAAACGTATTTCAAGGCTCGACAAGTCGCGACACAAGCGTATATCAATGAAAAAGACTCATTTTTTTCATCAAATGAGTTCCTTATTATTTTTTACTAAAGCAAATTTTTATAATTTTGTTTAGGTAGGTGAAGGAAATCCTATTTACTATACAGGGCGTCCCACGGCTATGCCACATGGAGGGAAAGTACCTTAAATATTGTAGGTAGAGCATTTTACTGAAAGAAGACATTATTTTATTTCTAAAAACTATTAAAACTGCATTCATACATTTTTTAATAATTACATGGTTGAATCGGGAATCGAACCCGCTACATGAGGAAAAAAAAACACCCTGTAGTTTTATCATACCAATCGAAAGGCTCCTTCATAAGGATTATTTTTTGCTAAATAACATAGTGTACGAAATAAAAGAAAGATCATGAATTTTAACATTTGATGTGGTCGCCGAGATTTTTTTTATGCATGGGGTTACTAGCGACCCGCCCCGGCTCCGCACGGGAAAGTGGCTATTGTGGGTTATCCTTTAGTATATTATGCATGTATTATACATATAAACCTTCCTCTTGAATCACTCTATCTATTAAAATCAAAATCCGTCGCGTAGTTTTAAAGACAGGGAGTGAAATAATCAAAAGAGTGCGACTTTGTATTCAACAGCGTATTAATAAAATTGATAAATTTTGTATTAAAAATGTTAAAATACATAGTCTTCCTTTTATTTCTGACACTATGTTATTTAGCAAAAAATAACCCTTATGATGATGCCTTTCGATCGGTATGATAAAACTACAGGATATATTTTTTTCTCGTATAACGGGTTCGATTCCCGGTTCAACCATGTAATTATTAAAAAATGTATGAATGCAGTTTTAATAGTTTTTAAAAATAAAATAAAGTCTTCTTTCAGTAAAATGTTCTACTTACAATATTTAAGGTACTTTCCCTCCATGTGGCATAGCTGTGGGACGCCCTGTAGAGTCACATCTGTTGAAATACGTCCATATAATATACTTAAGAAATTAATTATTTTTAATCTCCATTGCGTCGATCTGGCCGAATTATCTCGACATATCTCCCGTGTTTCCCTGCTCTCCAATATCAACCGGATAAAACTGGATTAATGTGGTTTACCCGCTAACAGTTCGACTCCACCATCGATATTGGACTTGTAAATAACGGTTGCTATGATTTGCTAATAAATATGTCCAGCTAAATCTATTATCAGTGCGTATAAGTTGTTTGTATAAAAAGTTCTATTTTATAAATGGAGAAAAATGTCCTCCTTCCTCAAACTCAATTTGTATGTTACATGGCTTCTGCTTTACACACTGAAAGATATTCAGTTGTAAAAAGTTTCAACACCATGTCTTACTATTTATATTACTTATTGGTAGATATATTATTTACCTTATTTATACGGACTACGCGTCTAAAATAAAGATAAATCAAAGGGTATCATTCATTTTGGACCAAAATTTTATTTTTTACTTTTTGGTCCAACATTGTATGAAACGTGAATGATATCCTTTTACTTCATTAATAACTTATGATATTATTATGACCTATGGTTGAATAGCATTAACTGTTTAGCGTATTTTACTATTTTAAAATAACATTACATTCAAATTTTTAGGGAAGGATAATTTTTGCCTGTGTTACTTTCTGACTATAACAGCTGCGTAGGTATTAGTTACTCGTGAGTTGTGAAATTAAAATTTTGGGGAAATCAGAGAGGTCGGAAATAAAAAAAAAATCTTTTATCCGTGGCAAAGGTAACAAACCAGACTGCCAGTCACGTGGCTCATGTCAGACTCGCTAGCGACACCTCCGACAATTTATGGCATGGATTTATTGGATTTACTCGCGTTATTGGTTCGGTAAGCCAGTAATAAGAGCGATGTAATGTGGCTACGAGCCTCGATCAGCGGAACGGGCTATGTGGAGTTATCCAAGTTATTTGTGGGTCCATGTTGATAAACAATGGTTTGGATCATGGGTTAAAATAAAAATTATGATGTTTTTTGAATGATTTAGAAATATAGTTGCCTCTGATATACCTATCTTGTAGACCATTATTTAAATCTTTAAATGTGTTACCTCTACCTTGCCTTTACATACTTGAAACAGTATCATTCGTTAAACAAAACATGAATGTTTTTACAAAAATTAAAGACATAACCAATCGAAATCTTAGAAATCCTAATGCTTTAATCTATGACGTAGTTCTAAAGAGTGCAAGATTTAGAGACAACTGCTATGCAATGTGCGTGAAGGTGTGGAATAAGTTACCGTGTTACCTTAAATGTATAAGCCCTTTAGGCAGATTTAAAAAACATATGAAATCTTGGCTAATGCAACACACTTTTTACTCCATTAAAGAATTCCTGGAACATGAATGTAAATTATGCATGATGTGTAATTAATTAATAGTTTAAATTATAATTTATTGGACATTTGCATGCTTTATAAATAGGCTAGATATGTGTTACTATCTGCAATGAATTATGTTACCATCTATGTACCTACTATATCTAAAGCAAATAAATATCATTATCTTTATCTTTATTTTGAGATTTGTTTTCCAAGAGCATGACTGTACATTAGGTATAAAATCCTACATACCTGCTTATGTTTAGCATCATCATCATTATATTAGATTAGATACAGGCTAGTTGAATGCAGAGTGCGTTAAAGCTATACTGCAGTTTTTTTAATTTATCTATTTATTTGTTTAAACAGATTATACTCTCTGTTAGAAGAGTTGCTCTTGCTCAAACGCACTCTGTATACAACTTGTGCGTGAACTGTACATACAATCTGCTCAGTTGCTGAGTAAAGATTTGTGCTAAACTTTCATCGCCCTATCCGAGATAAAGGGCAAAAACCCACAATAAATCACTTAATTACTGTTAATAAATACTGTACTATTATCTCACGGTCCGAATTCTAGGGGAGGATCCGAATAAGAATAATCCATCATTTATTAGGAACCCCCTCCGGATTTGCTTTGAAAGATAAATAAAACTATCTTTTCAACGTAAATGACCTACCTAGAATATGACTAACCTAGAAAATGACGTACAAAGAATATGACGTACCTCTAAATTGACTATCTGAGAAATTGACCAAGCTCGCCTAAAGGAAATTTTCAGCTCACGGAGATTGATTCATCTTACTAATTATAGTTTAGTATAAAAAATAATATAAAAGAATGTCTTATTCTAATTTCACTCTGAAATGGTAAAATTGAAAGCGCGTAAAATTTTTTCTTCCTTCATGGTAAAAACGAATTCGGATGAAATTTTATACCTCGATGACATTTATCCACCGGTAGTATTTATATAATCCATGTATTTATCAAACACTAAAATAAAATAAACAAGAAGGAAGAAAAAAAAATTTTTCCAAAGAAAAAAATTTTTTTATTCCTTCATGAAAATAAAGGTTAAAATAGTACACATTGTACGTATGAGAAAATCGGAAGAACTAAGTAGGCAAAAATATAATAGGTTCCAAATATTATTGCACAAAATACAAAAAAATTACAGTTAGGGGCGGCGGCGTTTGTTCATGTCGATTCGGTGGATTTTTCACGGGAGATTGATGGTGTAAAGTCGATCAAAAACACTTTCCAATCTACACGTCAATCGCAAGTTCCTATGCCTTTTGTGAGCTTTTCACCGATAAAATGTCTCGAAAAATGTTAACTTTGAGAATACTGTAAGAAATGACGGCCCGTAGTTTAGTTGGTAGTACGTCTGCCTACGAAGCACAGGGTCGCGGGTTCGAATCCCGCCTAGCGCAAACATTCGTGTAAAGAGTATTTGTGTATGCCTTGTGTCTGCCACCTATGGGTTCTACAGCTATAGGTACCATAGTACCTACCAATTATAGCCGCTAGCAGCTAATTTAAAAATAATATTCCCCTGGACAAAAAAAAAAGTGATTTCGAGACATTTTATCGGTGAAAAGCTAACAAAAGGCATATAAACTTGCGATTGGCATATAGACTCGGCTATCGGACCCCAAACTAGGCAGAGCCGATAGCCGAGTGGGAGACATCATCACAATTTTTTTTTGTCGAGGGGAATTTTTTTTTAATTGGCTGCTAGCGGCTAATAATTGGTAGGTAATGTAGGTATCGGTACCTTGCTGAGAAAACCTCGTAAAGGACAGCTTTTGTCTAATTCACAGAATTAACAGAATTAACCTGTCATACTTTTTTTCCAGTAGGTAGATAGTTTTTAGTGTCTCCTGTAAAGTTTTGTTGAAAGAATTTAAGTGGTTTTTTCAGCAGGGCGACGGTATCTTGATCCAAAGGAACTATTTTATCATTATAGATCATCCATCTTTCAACCGACGAAATGTGTAGTAATATTAATGAGATATGAAAATATTCCCACGGGTCCACGTCAATTTTTTGTTTTTATAAATTAAATAAAACCTTTGATCTGAAATAGGTACGGTCAAGTTCATAACTGCAGTCATATCACGTGTTTTTGAACTTTAAAATTTCTTTTTTCCTAAAGGCTAGTTATTTTTATTTTTGTGTGTTACGTATACAGTGTAAGGGACTCAATATTTTACTACAAATGACATGTCCTGAATACTTTCGGAAAGAAAGTTAATTTAAAGTATAGATGCACGTGATATGACTGGACTTATGAACGCGACTGTACCTAACTTTACAAAAGCAACTAATTAGTTCCAATTAGTTTGAAGATAAGTCAGCTAGGATTACAGCGCTCAACACTAATGTTAATTTGTTAGGATTTGGAACTCAGCACTTCAGGTTTAGGGCTACGTTCATCAGCTCTGGCTGTCAAAAGAAATATTTCTATTCATGAAGGAAAAAAAAAAAAAAAAAAAAAAAAAAAAAATTAAAATTTTTTCTTCCTTCATGTTTCTATTACTTTTGGATTTTGTTAAATATTTCATCTATAAGTAGGTACTAATATTGCAATGAGGAAAGATTTGATTGTTTGTTTGTTTATCTGCATTGAATAGGCTACTAAAAGTGTTGGGAAGCTACATTATCCTCAGGTAACATAGGCTATAATCTATTTAAAAAAATAGGGTACCTTACTAAATTAGGAGTATTAAATACTCCTTTAATGTAACCTGAGGTTTAAGAATAATGCTAAAAATATTTCTAACCATTATTGAATAGACTCCGGAACTACTGAAACGAATTTGATGAAACTTGGTAAAAAGATAGAATCGAAAGAAAAACAACGCAGGCGTACCCGTGGGCGGACAGCCAGTAATTCAAGTCTTATAACAGCAATGGCGGAAACATTTTTTTTTGTATGAAAGTTGACTCATAAAACATTTTTTGAAATACTCAAAGGATATTGCTGGTTTGTTTTTTTAAAAGTGTTACCAGAAAAATGTGAAACCTCGCTATATTGCGGATTTTTTTTTATAATGATTATTGCCAGTAACACAAAAAAATGTGGCGCCCCGGAGCTTCTGTAAAATTTAAAACTCATCTCACTTTTCATTTCGATTTTCACAATCTTTCTGGTCAGATTATACATGCCTTTTTTCCTGCATAACCGAAAAATCACAATAAGCATTGTTTTTGTCACTGCCAGTGGCAGGTTAATGGTATGCCGGATAAACATTTCACAAAGCAAGATTGATGGCACATCATTATTCACCAGATATGTTACCGGGTATAAATAAAATGAAAAAATACAGCCATTACTGAAACAAAGTGTGTTTTAAAAAAAATCTCGCCCGATTGTTTTCTATCGTCGATTTATAAAAGATTTTTTTTTTGGGTTCGCTCGATTACGAAAGTAGCTGAAATTGTTCAAACTCATAAGTGGAAAAATACTTAACGATCTTGATATCTTTTTCAAATCTTTTCAAAGTCTTTGTAAACAAGAAAATTATTAATAATATATTTTAGAAAACTGAAAGAGTCGTAAAATCACAATTTCCCTGGTAACTCGAACCAAGGACAGCGATACCATTATTTTTTAAACTGACTCTATTAGAAAATGACTGTTCAAACAAAACCATTAAGATACTGAAGAATAAAAAAAACACTTATGCACACATACACACACTAGGCTTGTAAAGCCAGTTCAAAATCACAAAGATCCTAAATTTTATGCTAAATATAAAGGTAGAAACTGTCATCTGACGCCCAAACGATCAAGATGGTTTACTAGGAAACAGTTTAAAACTTAGAATCATCCGGCGAGAGGATTTATTAATTTAAGGGCCAAAGTTAAGCAAACTTGCTCAACCCTCCAATACGTCAAAGTCGAAGTTTTCAAGCTAATTGGTACCCATGGAGTTAGGAGTACGGCTACTCAAGGACACAATTTCTGAATGGAAAACTATGCCTTGGAAAAGAGAACAAAAAAAATAGCAATGTTTCGAAAATAAACTTAAAATTTTAAGAGACAAAATAGCTTTATCAATTTAGTCATTTCTACGGTTGCCTGAATAGTGAACATTATCATATGTATCTCATTTTGGAGTCCGTATCATGCAATTTTTATTGTTATATTTCATTCCATGTATGTCCCCACCGAAGGGCTCGAGTTTATCTTGAAGGGTAATGATTAGGCCGACCACGCTTACCCCGAGCGCGTTGATCATATTTCCACGAAAATTTTGAATTTCTTCGCTGTTCGCGCGATCAGTTTCTTACACGATTAATTATTATGACCTCACCGGGATTTGAACCCTCAAACACCGCGGTAAAGCCAACCGTTCTGATTACTGGACCATGAAGATTTCAAGACCTGAAGCCTACTTTGAAAACAAATCCTCAAAGTAACCGGAAGTAGAAAATAACAAATGAGGGTGAATTCCTTCCTCTGGGACAAAAGCCTTTTAAGGAAGGCTCTAATGGCGTAATTATTTATTCGCAATCCCAAGAGTTGGAAGACATCAATATTTGATTTTAAGACTCTGTTTATTGAAGATAAGAAGAAAAGCCTATTTTTGATGGTTTTAATGATAAAGACCCTGTTAAGTAATTATGGTGTTTAGTTATTTATTTAATTGTTGCAAGACACTCGATGCAGGTAGCGGAATTAGTTGTTGAGGAAATATTTTGGGTATAAGGTTCCCTTGAGCTGCCCGTAGAACTATTTTTTGGAAGAGCTTTTTTGGTAAAACCACAACTTCGGTGAAGCTTAGTACGTTATTGCAGCGACACGAGCGTAGTTGTATAGAAAAAAAATAGTCGTTTATATTTGCAGCTTTTATTTCTTATAGTTGTAACGACTGTTTCTTGTTATTCGTACATTTCATACAACTCGTAACATCATATGGAAACCACCTATATTTTGCTTTATTTTAGACTGAGAGCTAGCGACCAAATTCTTCATGTGGCTTCAGCTGTATTGAGACTCCGTTAGCTACTTCCCTGAAGATCCTTTTCCTATAATCTTCGTGCTGGCAGGCCGCGAGCGGTGGGTGCGGGTGTAGTGGGGTGGGGAAAAAAAAGAAAAAAAATGTGGGCTCAGCGACTTTAATTTTTTTTTCAAACAGTTGCTCTGTACTCCCTGTGCACCCAAAAAAAAATTTAAATCGATTGGATGGTGGGAAGGGGTTGCCAGCGTTAATTAAAAGTACCAAAATAATAATAATTTTCGTGTGGGCTCAGCTATATTGGCTTTTTTTCTGACGCGAGATTAATCAATATGTAATCCCCAAAAAAATTGCGAATTTAATTTTTTTTTTTTTAATTATTTTTTTTTTTCCAATTTTTTTTGGGCTTGCATTTTGATTAATCTCGCGTCAGAAAAAAAGCCAATACAGCTGAGCCCACACGAAAATAATTATTATTTTGGTACTTTTAATTAACGCTGACAACCCCTTCCCACCACCCGATCGATTTAAATTTTTTTTTGGGTGCACAGGGAGTACAGAGCAACTGTTTGAAAAAAAAATTAAAGTCGCTGAGCCCACATTTTTTTTCTTTTTTTTCCCCACCCCACTACACCCGCACCCACCCACCGCTCGCGGCCTGCCAGCACGAAGATTATAGGAAAAGGATCTTCAGGGAAGTAGCTAACGGAGTCTCAATACAGCTGAAGCCACATGAAGAATTTGGTCGCTAGCTCTTAGTGTATTTGCTACAGTCATAGATTACCAAAAATAATCTACTTCTATGAGCAATATAACATCCTACGTTATAGTAATCGTTTAGCCCTCTTGTGTATCATATTAACTAGAAATGTTTACACCAGAACATTCTTAACGACTAGTGGTCTCCGAGGATTATGAAATTATCACCTCATGTACAACAACAAGCCAGTGGCTTTCAAACTAAAACTCGTCAAGCCCTATTGGAGTTGAGCGCTGTGTTTAGCAGAATTGCCGCCATTTAGGGTCATTGACTCGGCAGTTGTGACGTCAGAACTCCGTGGCGATGCGCCAAATGAGTCTTCAGTTGACAAAGACTAGTGAGAAACTTGACTAAGCAATGATAAGGGATACTCTTGCACTGACAGGCAGCTACAGACAGAAATATGCCCTTTTTTTCAATTTGACTATGCAAGGAGGTATATAATATACTTTTGTTTAGAACTCCTAAACAATAAAAGGCTTTTCCTATCTTATCCCTTAAAAGTGTGTTTTAGATAGATAGATAGATAAAACGTTTATATATGAGCACAGTACATAGAAATGCTTAATATAGGTTATGGTAACTAATTGGATATAAAGAAGCAGCAAACACATTAGCACTTATACAAACAAACAAATATTACATACCGCACCCATAGAAAAGGTCCTAATCTCAGCATTATGCTGTGAACCACTCGGAAATAGTACACAACGCTGTTATTCTTCTAGTACTGCTAGTTTTCTCAAATCGCCACTACCATTGGCAGATAGATTGGAGATTGCAGATGTTGTCATCTACATAGCTGATCGCTGCCCAAACTGCCCATACCTTGATTTATACATCTTTAGCCTCACACAGGAAAAAATTGGGTAGGTCCAATTCTAAGTTCGGAATCATTCGACCTTTACAATGTAATGTTTCTAATTAGCAGGAGAGCGTGGTCAATACATTAAACAGTCTGTGTTAGACAGATAACGTGCTTCATCCCTGGAGCTTGGTATCTGCTTAATTTATATCGACTCAACTCTAGACTCGAACAATTGGACGATGTTTAAATATATATGGCTTCAAAAACTTTAAAAACGTTTAAATACCCGTGAAATTTAACTGGTTGTCTTTCCGAAACATAGTTATAGTATTAAATTATAATCGAAGCGAAAAATTAAGATCATTGAGCTTGGGCAGGGACTTGAACCCGCACCTCCTGGGCTTATAGTATATACTAACAGGCGTCACCTGTTGATAAATCAATGAACTATAGTTATAGTAATCATGAAACTGAACAACTTTCCCTAAGGAACAGGTTGAAATCTCAAAATTAAAATTCAATTTGTCATACAAACTGGTCGGTCACGTGGTTGAAGTTTATATGAAAAGTTGAATGTTAATTTTGACACTTCAACCTATGTTCCTGGAAAGTTGTTCAGTTTCATGAGTACTGCCGCTATGTTGCGGAAAGACAACCAGAATTTGCAATTAAGCCTCCTTTACAATTAAACAGCCTTTGCAATTAAGTTTATAACAAATTTTTGTGTTGTTTATGTGCAATAAAGTATATTACATAAATTTCACGGTGTATTTCTATAACTAAGACTTGTCCACCAAATACTCTAGTTGTATGTAGTATGTCCTTATTTCATTATTATTCCCATGGCAACGAGATAGGTACTTTCCTATGGCAGAAAGTAGTCTTTAATCTTCCATACGACGTCATATAATCATAAAAGACTTAAGTATACATATTATGTATACTTAAGTCTTATTCCGTTAAATGTTATAAATTGTCTTAATATTTATAAGGTAGTATTGGTTGAATTTGGTTGTCGCTATTATATCGTATTATATTTATAGTGACAGCAAAAGTTTAAAATTATGTATTTTATTTATTTATATTTTTCTGTTAAGTAGTCTCTAAGCAGACAAATGTTTTGCTTTTCTTATTATTAAGTTGTCCATACACTATATTTCGTTTGAGTGCAATAAAGTTACTTTATTAAAGTATTTGTATTGTATTGTATCATTAGATAAGATCATATTATAATGTTATGAATTATGAATGACACAGAATATTATTATAATAGCTAGCTATTATTATGACGATGGTGAAACCCTTGGAAATACAAAATTAGAGAGGTGCAGCTGTTGGCAACCTTTAACATTCCTTAAAATATGAGTGGCTATTTAGTGTATTATTTCATAAACAGATGTCAACTCTCAGCGTATTTTTCACTTGTTTTGCAATTTAAAAATGGTAGCTTTTTATTTAAAGACCTACTTTGCCTTGCCTTTATTCCTAGCTGAAATGAAACTTAACTTAAGTACTTAGTGAAAAATATGGTAGACAAAAACACTTTCTTCTACTTATTTCTATCTAAAAATCACCAGAATTTTCGAAGTTTAAGGTGCGATCACACTATCTCTTCACTTTCATTTACATATACTTCTTTAGAACTTGTACCTAGTTCTAACTGACTGTACTTGAACCCCTTAGTACGGCGGCGTTGATATAATCCTCACACTAACTTCATGTAGGTTAGTTAATTTGATTTAAAAGATTTTATTCAAAGTAATTCTCTCAAAAACGATTTTTCTCAATGTTCAAATTAGGAAGTGGTCAGAGTCGAGTCAGAGAGGTTTAGGTCTAGTATACAGTGCTGTTATCTGCTAGTACTGATAGTTTTCTCAATCGCCACCACAGTTGGCAGACAGATTGGAGATTACAGATGTTGCTAGGTTATTATAATTATGTAAAGAGTTGTGTAAGTCAAACGCGGACGCGGGAAAGAGCGGGCTGCAGGATGGAATCGGAGTTTAGGGCGCGGGCGTCCTCTTAAAAATGCGCGGGTGCACGCAGCGGGCGTCCGTGCGCGGGTCTTAACTGTATGAGCCTACCCGTGATGCTAGCGCGCGTGCGGTTAGCTTAATACTATTTTTCAATACAGATCCGCGCATGTTTTAACGGGGGCGCCCGTTAAAACGTGCCCTTAACTGACTGGAAAATTGTATGAGTCTACCCACGACGCTAGCGCACGTGCGGTCAGCTTCATACTATTTTTCAATACAGACCCGCGCGCGGGCGCCCGCTTTGTGCACCCGCGCATGTTTTAGCGGACGCCCTTTTAGGCAGAATGTACTGTGATTGCGCCTGATTTCTATGAGACTGACAGCATATAAAATCGGGTCTTGTCTCGCAACCCGCGCTTTTCAGCCAAAGGTTCGCCAAAGAAATAAATTAGATCTAACGTCACCATAGTTTAATTCCAGTCTGTGCGTACCTTTACAGTAATTTTGTCTCACATTATTTTCTAAGGCAATTTCGCAATTCCTTGAAACGTTTAATCTAGAAAATAAATGGGAGGCTTGAAAGGAGAAGGCGCCTGCTTCAAAATAACAGCAATTTTTATACACAATTTGGTTAGAAAGTAATTTTGTGCTCTATAATTCTGTCTTTTGTGTTTTACAAAATATTGGGTATAAGCTGTTCAAAAGACAAAGTAAAAAGTACACGTTCGCTGCAAACGTTGCTTACTATCTACATTCAATACGCTTCATTGAAGACTCAAAGCTACATTGAATAGGTATGTCATGAGCTTTGTACTTTGTTTTTGAGTTGGATTTCGCCAGTAGAGGGTATCGAACAAAATGTGCTAATTTGGACGTTCTTAAAATGTTCATTTAATCGTTATCGACTTATATATTGTGTTTTGTATATGTTTTTCGTAGTCAACTTTTCCGCACTAGGTCTAATTGGTCCTACCCTTGTAACGTGGTGCATTACATGCCACCTCGTTGCCTCATTCTCATCTCATTTACCATTTTCGTCTAAATTCGAATATATTCAATTTTGGAATTCAGTCGACAATCATCCGTCATTTCATTCATTTTTCTACTCACTTTTCGTTTACCTCTCGGCCATCCAGCAGCAGGTCCAGGATCTAGACGAGCCGCGGGTGTGACACCCTAAGTCCTGATCAATCACTTTAATTTCTTTCACCAACCTATCATTACCAAATTATATTTGTATACTATGACTTTGGAAGCTACAGCAGGAACATTACTACGCTCTTCGTAGTCAAATATCCGGCTACAACTGCTACGCCGTAGAAGAGTGCTACGAAATTAAAAATGAAGAAAATAAGAGAGAATAATATAGGTGAGTTCCGTATAATAAATTAAGAAAGTGCTTTTCAATAGAAAGACTTATAAAATCCTTATAAAGAGTTTTCGTAATTTATTTTAAAACATGCTACGCTCGAGACAGGGCACAATCTAAACAAGACAGTAAAAAACCGAACTGTTTGTTTACTCGTAATTAATATCTTCAAGGTTTCTTAAAAAAGCCGTCAATTGTTCGTTTCCCTTTTCCTCGAGGGCTGACAATCAATCTTGCTTGCTTCAACGAGGGGCAAGCACAGCGTAATGTATTGGCGACAGCTTGACGCTTTTTGTGTTCAATGAATTTTGTAATTGTAAGCGGCAGCAATTTTGAACTATATTATCATACTAATATTATAAAGAGGAAAGATTTGTATTTTTGTGTGTGTGTATGTTTGTAATGAATAAACTCAAAAACGAATGTGCCGATTTCAAAAATTCTTTCACTATTAGAAAGCTACATTCACCTTGAGTAACATACTATCTTTTACCACGGGAAAAACGCAGGCGGGGCCGCGGCGGAAAGCTATAGTATATTGTATTTTTAATTTGTAGTTTAAAAAAATAAAAAAAACAATGTTTTAACTACTGCTATAAGACTAATAAGGAACAGTCCACTGCGAAGCTCTCCCTTAAAATGATGGTGTTGCCATAATTCTCAAGATGCTTAAAACGCAATTCTCCTGATACACTTGGGAATTCAACAATTTTTCATGAGAGAGACAATCGTTCAGCAGTGAACTTATAGGCTGTTGTTTTACTAGTATTTGATTTTATCTTTTCCTTTGAACAGATATTAATTAACAAAAAAAGTCAGAGTTAGTAAAAACTACATAGCACTGCAATAATCAAGAATGAGTTACCCTTCGGCCACACCTGAAACCGATTTTCGAAACCAATATCGAATACCGAAGTACGAAGAATCTTGCGAGGAAGATCAACATTATATTATTAAAAAAATATATAGTTTGAAAAATAAAGCAAAAAAAAGAAAGAAAAGAAGACAGCAATGGATATTACACAATTTTTTTCAACCGCACTTTGAAAGTGAACCAACCCTTGGTGTGAGGGCTCTCGTGGGCGGGATAATTACTGTTTCATGTTCACAATACAAGCAGATGATAAGAAAAACCGTAATGTATCGGGACCTTTTCAGCCACGATACAATCTCTTATTGTACCACTGAAAATGAACAAAAAAGGGGTGCCCTTTGAAATCGAGAGTACAAAAAGAGATTCTGGCAGGTTCAATAAATCTTTTTTCTTTTATTTTTTGAAGAAGTTTTAAACTAATTTATTGAGCGGAAAAAAGCAAAGAGTTTTTCACAAAGAGATTGGAAAAGCCGCGCTTTGCTTTTGTAGTATATTCCCACTTCTCTGGTTTTTCATTACGAAAATGAACTGGAAGTCAAAGAAGTTTACAATAGAAAGAACCATTTTATTACTACTTTATTTTGAACTTTATACAATCGTGGTTAAATGGTTTGTCAATCAAGTTGAATGCATTGCTCGCTGGGCGTAAACTAAAGGAATCACATTATGTACCAGAGATAAAATTATTTTATCCCACTGCTAGGCAAAGATCACCCCGAAAGTTTTCATCGGACTGTGTACGTTCCTGCCAAAATCTTATATTGATCCAAATATCAATTTCCGATCAGCATAATAAGATCAAAATTAAATACAAACCGACTTTGTCACACATATACTATAAGTGAGGTACTATCAGGTGAGTGAAAAGAGTAAAAATAACAGTCCTTGTGTTTTACAGCCAACCTTCCGCTGAAAAGCAATTTCGCCCAGGCAACAGACAGCAGCCCGGAATAGCTGAGGCGGCGATGCGGCTGTTAAATTTTTACGTCCTTTGCGGCGGCGGCAGTAAAGGAGTTGTTGAAACAAACACAGAAGGCTTAGGAATAGGTACTGGAATATTTAAGATGAACTGTATATTTTTTAGATAAAATATAATTCTAACGTTTACTAATATTATAAACTCATCTATTCGCTATGCGATATCGGCTATATAATATAAAAAAAAGGCTCGGGGGGGGGGGGGGGGGGGTTGGGCTCGAATCTAAAAATAAACCTACGTGATTTCATTATGACTCTTTGGCACAGATGATCATAGCACATCTATTACATTTTTAGTGTTTGCTTCGATAAAAAAAAATTAACTGTAACATGGTTATTTTTTCTTACTGACAGGTGCTGCCATAAAGACGTTAATATAGCATTGCATTAGTAGATTAATAGCATAGTTTCATAAAAAAAAATTGTTTTCAGCATACCTATATCGCTACCAGCTTAGTCTTTAAAAAGTGCATACCACAGGCTTCATTTCTACCCAGATTTCTATGTAACAACATCAGTTAAGCTCGTTGGGTGAACTTAATACCCCTTTTTAATGTAGAAGTGCGCCAGTCGGAACGGTATGGCTAATTACTATGAGCTCAAATGCTGGTAGCCTTTTGAAATTGCTTTTATAACCAGCTTTGTTTATTCTTTGAGCAAAGAATTAATATAGAGGAAAGGTGACTTTTGCTTTGAGATTACCGGTTACGTTTTTATTAGTGTAAGCCAAAATACGCCCAAAGGATAGCTAAACTTAAGTGGCTTAAGTTTAATAATATGTTTTTTTATGTGAGTGCTCCGATGTTTCAGTGCAGTTGCATAGGCGAGTTAGGTCATTTTCTTAGATAGACCATGATCACGGGACAACTGAAAAAACTGGCGGTTATGGGCAAACAATTTATCTGTCTACCTTTACAACATGTGAAAGATTTCAAAAGTAATGTCAATATTTTGCTTGTTTCCTGTCTTTTCCGCGAAAGTTTACATCCATTGACTATGCATATTCTTTCAGTTTTTGCTAAGCTTTAACGAACTATTCTTGTTTCTTCACTGATAATCCTTGAGAATTCATATTTAAAACGCAGTTTTCCTACAAGGCCTACCGCACTCAATTTTTTGAACTCTT
Organism: Teleiodes luculella; assembly: GCA_948473455.1. Classification (NCBI taxonomy): domain Eukaryota; kingdom Metazoa; phylum Arthropoda; class Insecta; order Lepidoptera; family Gelechiidae; genus Teleiodes; species Teleiodes luculella. The sequence continues at coordinate 13,108,202 of OX419588.1, read as the reverse complement.
AACTATTACGAAACTGAGCTTATAATAATCACAGTAAAAAAATAGTTTTAGGTTATTAAAGCTAATCATTTAAATTCCAGTGTAGAGAAGAAAAGAGTATTTAAAAGAAAGAGTAAGAATATTAAAGATTTATTAATCGGTTATTTATTTAACCTCAACCGGTGCTTAACGGTAAAGTTTAACGGTAGCAGTTAAGGTCATTGCTCAGTTTCCTTAAGATGTTTTTTCCTGAACGTGTAAACGGCTTTTATGACCTCACGGCTATGAAACTTCTACCTTTGGGTATACTTGTACAGTAGGCAGCACATGCGGCTGGACATATTGACCTTCAGGGCGACGTTATTCCGTAGCAGTAGAAGCGAGTGTCCCGCCACATGTGCTGCTTACTGTACTATTAGTTGATCTGTGTTCTGGGCAGGGATCGGAACCGGTTTTTCATACACTTGTTAAATCACGCTAGTTTAAACCCTATCCGACTATAGCTCTAACTAAGATCACTAAGGGTAGGTTTAGTCCTGGGGGAACATAATATGCAAGGCAACCGGCAGCCCTGGCCTTCGCCTGCCGCAAAAACAATTACTTTAATAATCACAAAACCGATTGAAACCGGTTTCATTCCGTTCCTTATCAAAAACCGGGTAACCAGAATATTTTTGGTTTGTTTCATTAAGTTCCATCTATTGCCGGTTAATTGGGGGACGGAATTATATGGGATCCCTGGTTATGGGGTGAAATAATCAATATAGTAACGAACAATTTACGTAGAAACATTAGCATAGCATAGCATAGCATTAGCACTGGCATCTTTATTTTTTTTACTTTTTTTTTGCAATTTGTTTACATAGCATTTATCAATTCATCCATATCCGTAGGTATTAGGTTACTTTTTACCACGGGAAAAGTAGAAAAACAATGCAGGCGTAGCCGCGAGCGGTCAGCTAGTTACAAATAAAAGAAAAATACAGTTCCCATTACAACTCTCCTCAAAAGCTGCCTAAGCTTGCTGCTATTCTGTGTCAAAAAATAAACAGCATAAAAATTGCTAGCATAGAAAATTACATTTCAGTTTCGTGTAAAAAAACATAACAGACATCAAATCAAACATTCCCCTTTCCCCTCTATTTATTTTTCGATCATTTTATTTATTTTTAGAGCGATTGCTATACTGTAACATGTGTTTTTATTTCCCTTCACCGAAATTGAATAAAACTGATGTTTAGAGAAGGCTTTTTGCGCTTGGTCGAGTGTTCGGTCAGAGTATGAAATAATATTTGGAAAGCTATTGAAAGGGATGACGGACAACTTTCCAAATTAAATAAGATCACAAACCAGGAAACGCGGTGGTGATTGTTAGCGCATTTCTATTTGGTGTCGCATCTCCTTAGAGGCGAAAAGTGTTATGGTTTTATTTATACATATACATTGAGTAGGTACAGCTGTTTTAATTGGCGAGTGCTGGCGAGCCATACTTGTGTGTGTCTTGTGTGTGCACATTGTGTTTGTGTGCGTAGCGCTCAGTTTAGTAGTACGCACACAAGCGCGCGTGTCTATACGCACACAACTACAAGTAAGGTTCGCCTGCACTCGTGACATAAAATAACTGTACTTAGTTACTGCAACAGCAGAATATGTGATTGTATAGTTTACTCTCTAAAATCTTGGGGGCTAATAAATTACCCTCATCATAATCATCACGTCGCTAAAGTTAAGCAATATTCTGTCTCTTTCAACACAAGAAACATATGTAACTTAAGTTATGCTACCTTATCAATAAGGCCGCCTTTTATACACCTGTGTTGCTTTAATTATGTTTGTTGTACTCTTTTGTGTGCAATAAAGTATATTCTATTCTATTCTGTTCTATTAAGAAACTTTTGAGAATACAATATAATAGGTAAGTATTAGCTACTCAAACTGACTGTGTAGTTACTTGATGATTCAATGAACTCAAAATAATGTAAAAGGATTCCAAAGATATTACTTTTAGCCTCTTCTTTGTGAGCGATGTGTTAACATTATAGGTCCTTCGTTACATGAATATGGTTTGTGTTCAAGCGGGATTGAAAAATATACAACGTTATTATTTTATATTTTATAGCTAGGGACAATGTTGCTTCTTACATGCTGTTAAGCTACAATGTTAACCACGGAATATATAACACACGTTGATATCAGAAAAAGTTAGATACTCGAGCCTGCCCTAAATAAACATTCAAATTAATAGTAAATGATATTTAGTCGATTACGGTATGAGACGGCCGACTTCTCACATAAATTTTGATTTTACTCGCAGGTGTGTGCAGGTTTCCCTATAATTCTTTCCACTAGGTGCCCAGGGATTGTAAAATAAGTAAAATTAATGAAAATGAAAATGAAAAATGAATATATTTGCAATAAGTTTACATACAATATGTGTGCTAATCCTTGCACTAGGATTCTCTGTATTGCAAGGACTAGACTAATTGACTTAACTAGGGTACTAGTGTAACATAATATGTTACATACAGGGTACTAGTGTAACATATTATATTATAATCAAACTGATACGTACTTTTCGCGAAAAATAAGCTCCTTTAATCTTAGTTTCTGTAAATTGTTTGTGTGCAATAAATAATGAAAATAAATATAGTGAGGATTGAACCGGCACCTTCCGTATACATAGAAAGCTACTTTCTAACCGCGACGCTACAAGCTCTTACAAAATATACGACGCAAACGATATTTTTCTAAAACTATTACAAGAATAGCTTGACATATATTCGCTATATGTAGTATTACAAAAATGTTCACACAGTTTTCTTAACAAGGTTGGGTGCCAGAGTAGTAGTATCAGCAATCTATAACAAAGTTGGGAAATGGTCGCCTGTCAACTCTTTATCTAGAAAAGGCACCGCCTTCGCCTCGGGACTACCCAGCTACCCCCGCTGCGTATTGCCAAACTGTATACCGATACAGACGACTTGCTCTGTGGTCATAAGTTATTTACTCCTGTAGTTGAAGAGCAAACTGTATACCTACTAATACAGACACAGTCTGTTAATAACGCAGGTTAAAAACACTGCAAGGCATATTTCTGGGAAACTATATTCCTTAGTTAAAACCATAATTAAAACATTCTGGACCTAAAGTTATGTTTTATTTACGTAATAAGGCCATTTTATATATAGTAACAGAGCAGTCATGATATACTTTACAAAAATGCACGCAAATTGTATCCTAAAATTGCTCTGTACTCGTATTTACTTTGCCCAATTGAGTAGGGTTTTATAAAGAGAATAATGTGATGCAGTACAAAGTATGGGTGTCTGTACCTGTGTACAGTTTGGCAATACGCACCCTCGCTACGTTCGCTACCCTTGCTACCGTCTCCTGCCTATTTCATTTATCGGCCCGGCTTTGGCAGGTGCTTCGAATTCGTTCCCGTAAAATTCCTGGGAGGATAAATTTATTGTTCCTGCCTCTTCAGGTGTCGCCAAGGGCCTGAAACCTGAATAAATGAATCTGAGTTTGCATTTGAATATTTTAAAATCCCTCCAAGTTTCCGGTTTATTTCTAGATATACTAAGCCCCGAGTTCACCAACAAGCATAACGGCTAGTTAGTGTTTAAGCGGCCGTTTGGCGTTAATTTTGTATGAAAATCAAATGTCAAATGGCCGTTTGAACTTTAAACACTATCCAACGGTTATGCTTGTTGGTGAACTCGGGGCTAAATGTGGCTAATGCAGAACATAATAAATATCTTTTTAGCAAAAAGTTAAACCGCCGAAAAGACTGAAAAGCAAAAAACTCCTTCTGTCTGTCTGTTTGTTACGCTTTTACTGAACCCACTGCACTGATTTTGATTAAACTTGGTACAGAGACAGAATAGACCTTAAGGAAGAACATTGATTACCTTTTACAGCGGGAATATGCATAGTTCCAACGGGAAAATCTACATTCTGTCATCCCCCGTTTTCCGGCTGGATTTACCTTTTCAAATTTTATATTGTACCAAATATTCGTAGTATCCATTCCAATAAAAAAAGTATTATGAAAATCGGAATACTTTGTGAAAAGTAATGCGTGGTCTAGACAGACTTGACAACCTCCTCCGTTTTTCGTCGGTTAATAAAATATACTGTACATAAGAATGGACAAAGAATCTATGAATCAATATTTATTTAAAATTATTTATTGCAAATTAAACTAAAGGGAAACTCGGATATCGTCCCGCAGCCCGCTCTTTCCCACTTTTGCAAGTACGCGGCTTAAAAGTTCATAGCAAGTTCGGTTCAGTTCCGCGGCGCGGTTTGTCGCCATCGTGTGTTCAGTGCCTTAGAAGCACAACTTCACAAACTAAATTAATATAGGAATAACTAATATGGCGCTGAGTGAAAAATTACCTACGGAGATAATACATGTTAACGTCTTTTTATAATTTTAGAAGTGCACAAATTGTAAAACATTGCTGAATATAAATTGACAAAAAACTGCAGGATCCATTTGTAAAAATAAACTGAATATTGCCGAGTGTTAGTCACAGATTGCGAACACCTGTTTCCGGAATAATCCTCTCATATTGAAACATATTTCACAATAATAATCCACTGCTTTGCAAACCCATGTTTATGATTCTCTGGTGCGGTGGCTAATGTGTGGAATAGCAATTTTTAGTTATTTATTGAAGCGAAGTGCCGTTTTGGCGGAAAATAGAGTATACATTATTGCGCACTGGATATATATACAGTAAAAATAGATATAGATTATACGTAATGTACGACTTACGAATATACTAACTGTAGTACATTTGTGTTGTATCGTATAAAATTACTTTTACTGCACATCGCTCTCCTTATTGGAAACATACACTCGAATATTACGATATCTACACAATATTTATTTTTAAAATATTGGTCGCTTGTCGTTCCCAAGAGCCTCTCAATATGTCGAATTCTCTTTAAAATCCGTATTATATGTAAAAAAAAATCTAAAAAAATAAAATTATATATTGTTTGATTTACTCTTTTTGTACCGGGCAATACCTACAGATGGGCAGCTGTATCACAGAGTTAGTGAAATTCATATCGTGATTTCTTACTAATAGGCTACTATAAGTGAAAAAAGCTGGAATCAAAGTGTAATTCCACATAATATCTACGATGCACATAATAAATATTAAATGCACATTAAACACCACCCAATGAATAAAATATTTGTACACTTATATGACATTTGGAGTAAAATCGACTTCGGATCTGCAGTACTAAAACATTAATTAAATTGAACCGGACTGGCTCAATTTACCAGACCCGTACTTAGAAGGGAATAAATCATGTCACTGTAATTTATGTTTATTATCATCAAAGAGCCTTATAATATCTGTATGTGTACATTGTAGACTCGAGCGTTTCACTACTAATAAACTTCCCCAAGGGTTTTAAGGGTACAACAACAAACGAAAGAAAAAACGAAAAACAATTTAATGGCGTGGATAATTTGATAGGTTTGTACAGTGTTGGGCAGCGTTATACGAGTGGTTATTTGCCAGTTTGGTAGTGCAATAATTCTTACACCAGGGTTTGTGAAGTAATTTAACCTCAAAACCCACACGCATGGAAAGCATTTAATTATGCACATAAAAACATTTTAAAGTAAAGCAAAGAAAGAGAACGTAAATATGTTTACTACATCAAATTACAATTTTAGAATATAAGGCAGTTGCCAAAAGAAGAAGGTAGGAGAAATCGGGCCTCTTATTTGGCACAACTGTCTTGTGGGGGCGTCTATTTTGGGGGCCCCGAATTCCTTAATACCTGCCTGTATGTTTATTCACCGGTGTCCAATCGGCAAACAGGGCGCGCAAATAAAGCTGACTAATTGAACGCATACTTCAGCACTCCATTGCGATAAACCCACGGCCGGCATCCGCTCTGACTATTATAATTAACGGGATATTCCGGCATCCGCTCTTACTACTCGTATTATAATTAACGGGATATTCACCGTGAAATTTAACCGGTTGTTTATCCGCAAAAGAGTGGTAGTACTTGTGAAACTTAACAACTTTCCCTAAGGAACATAGGTTGAAATCTCAAAAACAATTTTCAACATTATTATCTCTACTAGCGACCCGCCCCGGCTCCGCACGGGAAAATGGTTATTGTGGGTTATTCTTGAGTATATTATGCATGTATTATAGATATAAACCTTCCTCTTGAATCCCTCTATCTATTAAAAAAAACCGCATCAAAATCCGTTGCGTAGTTTAAAGATTTAAGCGTACAAAGGGAGGGACATAGGGAGGGACATAGGGACAGAGAAAGCGACTTTGTTTTATACTATGTAGTGATACTTCAGTCACGTGACCGGCCACATTGTATGACAAGTTAAATTTTAATTTATTAAGAATTCAACCACTGTTTCTGTAACTACATTAGACAGATTTGTATAATATCTACTCTGCCAGACGTTCAAAGACCTCATACTGTCAGTCACAATCACAGACGACGACGACTTTTCGTACCTTCCAAAGAAGGGAATACTACTGAGTCACCCATCCAATGTTGTTTTACCGAGGGCACAGAATAAATCTGAGAGGCTGTTATACTCAGAATGTATTACAATACTTTTAGCAACGTAACTAAACTCCGCTAATGCGAATGCAAATTTAGGTCTCGTAGCGTTACTAAGTATACACCGTGGTATACACCTTCCTCCACGTATCCTCGCAAGCATCTCGTTCTCGTACGTGACTCCAACGCGAAATAAGTTTTTATCAACATCATGTGTTCACTCCTTTATTCTGAAAGCGTGTTTAAAGCCTCCGTTTCAGCGCTCTCGTTAATTTTTTTCCATCTTGCATCCGACGAGAGAATTAAGTTTGTATTATTTGTTCGTTAATTTGAATGAATTATAAAAATGGTTAATTTTTTAAGATAAATTGTAGTTTGGCCTTATTAACTGTGGATAATGTTATTAGCAGTGTATTATGTTAATAAATGTTTACCCTCATCATCATCATCATCATTTTAGTCGAAATACGTGCTGGACAAAGACCTCCCCCCACAGACGTCTCCCCCAAAGATCTCCACAGCGATCGGTCCTGCGCTGCCTGCATCCAACTAATCATGTCATGTCATATCATACTGCGGGAAAATGCCTCGTTCCCACAGGAAAAACTGTTAACGCGGAAAGCTAGTCCAAGTCAAGTCAAAAGTCAAAAAGTTTTTATTCGAAGTAAGATTTTACAAATCACTTTTCGACTTAGAGGCTAATAATACGAGTATTATAAAGAGGAAAGATTTGTATTTTTGTGTGTGTGCGTGCGTGTATATTTATAATGAATAAACTCAAAAACTACTGCACAGATTTCAAAATTTCACCATTAGAAAGTTACATTCACGCTGAGAACATAGGCTACCTTTTACCGCGGGAAAATGCCTCATTCGCACGGGAAAAACTGTTAACGCAGGCGGAAAGCTAGTGATGTATAAATCGCTTGTAATTAAAATATTGCATAAAATAGCTAACAAAAGAATTCGCCTCCGATGTGTGTTTAGATATTTTTATTCCATACTTAAAAGCTTACAATACATCCTTCATATAAATACACAAAAGTGTTAGGATTAAAGCTTCAATTTTAATATTTAGACAGATTGCGATCACTTTGAGTTTCGTAGCCGTAGCTAGAATTAGACATGCGCAAAACAGTACGTTTAAATGTCATATCACATTACTCATTACTTTCTAAAAGGTGATATCACCCCGTACCATTACACATCACCCTAAACATTACCCGAAATGTTGAATGAAATTTGTTACATAGTACGAAGAAATGCTCTGTAGTATTCCGTACCGTCAGCAAATATTACTTTTTCATAACATTACCTGCGCGCGACATCATTACTCGAGTTAAACAGCACACAAAAAAAGTGTTTGTGTTTTTATTTTTCACTAACTGACCCGAAAGAAGTTGATTTTCTTCTATAATAGCTAATGTGTGATGTGTACGTGTACTGGTTACAATACTCGCGTTATGTGTGATATTGCATTACCCTATAAGGTGATATTACTTTTGTGATATCATACGCATTACCTACACATCTCTAGCTAGAATGCTTATCAAGTTTGAAATAGAAGAGGATTATGGTTGTCTACGTTATTGGAATTAATAATCTGCGGTCCCTGCTTGATAACATTCCATAATTTATAGAGAATTTGGAATAATAGTAACTGAAAACCTTTGAGGTGATACAGAGTACTTTGTTAGGGTTCAAAACTAACGCTGTAAAGAAAAGAAAATACCTTTATGTGTTTATCCGTTTTCGTTCTCTTCTTTTTACATCTAAATACATTCTATCGTTAAATCTAGGTTGCAAGAAAAGTGATTTTATAAATAACTACCTGTTGTAACGAACTTTACCGCCACTCTTTGGAAAAGTACAGTTTATTAAGTAAGTTAGAATAACGAAAAAATTGTGTAACTATAAATCTATTCATAGTTTCGTCTACTCAACACTGGCCCTTAATTTTTTGCATTCTAGAGAGACAAGTTGATGTTTCAAACAAGAAATAACCATATTGTAAGAAATGATTTGTAACGCATTGTAATAGGGTCTATTGAGAGTTAAACTGACGGAAAACATTAAGAAGCCAAAATTGTGTTCGAAAATCACAAGGAGGATTCGTGACAGACGGTGCGGGAGTGCGGCGCGGCGTGTGGTGTGGTGTGTGGTGTTGTGATAGTCCAGTGTGTTTCGAAAAATCTAGGACAAGCGGCGAAGGCGTCGTTGATGGGGTAGCTCGTTCGCAGAGGTTCGTTTATTTTATTCCTACAAATTTATCTTTATCGTTAGGAACATTTTACCTTTAATTTCAGTGCAGTAGAGGGCGGCTATTTCAATCAATTAAATAGGGACTATTAAGGGTTGTGCGCAAATAGATTAGGGAAATATAGGAGGTGATGTATGACCGAGACTATCGTAAAAATAATTCTTTATATTCAAAATTAGGAAATACACTATAATGTGCAATGTTACACGTTAAAATATGCATGAAACATTATAGCTGTGAATAGGGACTCTATAATAAATTTTCATTACATTTTAATATAAACTCATCTATATACCGAAGCAACATACACTTACAAATGTCAATCACTTGTTTCTCTACACACGCGACGGGCCCTGGCCTCCGGAGGTAGACCTAGCCAGTTCCCCTTGCAGCAGGTACAAGCACTAGGGACACACCTCAGTATCTTAGTTTTCTATGCAATGCTGATACTGGTTAAGGGCTGTAGCTGGGTCTTAGAGCAAGGGCCTCCATGTATCCCTGGTATGGCCACCAGAGCATAGGCTCACGGTGTGCGGCGAGTGAGAAGTACCTTCTGCCGTTGAACTTTGTATAGAAAATTATAGACGAGACGTAGGTCACCAATCACAGGTGAACTTAGGGCTTAGGGACTCACGCGTATGAGGTCTGCAGACCGATTTTAGGTGAGATGAATGTATGTTCAGTGTGAGATATGATGATCGGTATAATCGAGGGACGGTTTGGTTTTAGCTTTTAGACTAGGGCGGGGTTAGGTCTGTCAAGGATTCTGTGAGCTTGGCCGGGTTGTAGGGCGGAAGGGAGACCCGGGTTTCATAATTTTTAGATAGGATCCTAATTCTAGACTCATATAGTCTTTTCCATATACCCTTTCCCGGTTTTCTGAGTCTAATTTTATTTCAGGACAGTAATATTTTAGTGATTTCAAGGTACATACATTTCTTTATAATATTTTTTATTATAATTACGTGTATAGCGTTCAAGTTGAGCTCGGAAGAAAGAAGACACAGAAGAAAGAATCGGGATCATCTATCACCTTGGATAGTTTTGTGAGTTGCATGCTTTATTATCCAGTTCCTTACAACTGATTTTATTTTATTTTATTTTGTGTACTTTGTGTGTGTTTTCCTCTTTAAAATTCAAAACGGGTCAAACAGAAATCATTCTAATAACACAACGTAATTGGGTATAATATTTAGACGATCACATTTAAATTTTGGCCAATATTTATTATCGAGTAGTTCATATTTTAGTTAAATAAATAGATAGGTTAGACGGTTATTACACTGTCCGCTCCCGGCTACGCCCGCATTTAATAGCATTCTTTTTCTCTCCGTAAAAAACATCCCCGTACTTCAAGGAATATTCTAAAAAAAGAATTAGCGAAATCTGTATAGCTGTTCTCGAGATTTGCGCTTAGCAACACATTCAGTTATTTTTTATATTATAGAGATAATGTGTATTTATTTACATGGTCGTAAACAAGCGAGTTTTTATAAATATATTTGAGTAAATAATCAATTTTCCTCGCAGAATAAAAAGAAAGAGGAGTTTACTACAGAGAAGTGGGAAATAAGCACGCCTCGAGGTATAGTTCTTTTTAAAATTATTTTTCTCTTTTTGTACTGCACAAAATTTATATTACATTTATTTCAAAAGATAGTATCCAATTGTTCTAAAATTATAAAAAAAGTTTAGAACATGTGTGATTATGTACCTATATTTCATTAGACGTGAAACCCTATAACACAATGACAAAAGAAAGAGTACCTTTCGCATTTATAAATTAGTTTTATTCTGACACGAACACTCGTTCCACACGCACATGGGTTTGTAAGGTAGGTTAACCTCGAAACCCACAGATGTAATCCAAGAATGTTAGAATATTACAAATTTCTAGAGTCCTTGGTATAATCGTTGAAAGTTTAACCGTCCAAAAACTGACAATCTTGTATCATTTGAGCCAAATCATACAACGATAGCAAAAATCTCTTTAGGAAACTCAATCTATCCATTGTAATTGAATATCCTTCAAGAAAAGGCTGGATAATGGAAACTCGAGAATCCTCAAAAGAGTTTATTTACACAAATATAGGTACTGTTACAATTGGTACTCTAGTGAAATGTATTGTAGGTATATAATGCAATGTTTCGGCTGAGATGTGTGAGCCTACCTACTAGGGTAACTTAGGGTAAAAAGTATTTACAGACAAACCTTTCATTATTTTCTTAGGCATGCGTCATTTTCTAACAAAGTATTCATTTATTGTAATACCGTAACTGAATTTATATCATACACCGTGAAATTTAACTGGTTGTTTACTACTGATGAAACTGAAAACCTTTCCCCAAGGTTGGTTCCCCAAACAAGGTTCCGAACATAGGTTGAAATCTTAAAATTAAAATTAAAAATTTTCATATTAAGTGGCCGGTCACGTGACTGAAGTTATTATGAAAAGTGAAAATTATTTTTGAGATTTCAACCATTTTCTTTGTTCCTTAGTGAAAGTTGTTCAGTTTTATGGGTACTACCACTATGTTGCGGATAAACAACCAGTTAAAATTCATTCGCAATGACGGCTTTACAAATAATGATAGGACGTGTCATTTTTATTACATTATTACATTACACGCTTTATATATTAGCTTCACTTGTAAGTAACTATGTATGTAAAAAATCTCGGAATCTTAATTTGACCCACTTCCCGGTCTTCGATTAGGATGAAATTTTGCACACGCTCTGAGTTTTGATGACAATACATGACTGACTAGGAAACGTCATTACAAATCCAATATGGCGGCCTCCCCATTATATGTATGTAAAAAATCTTGGAATCTTAATTTGACCCACTTCCCGGTCTTCGATTAGGATGAAATTTTGCACACGCTCTGAGTTTTGATGACAATACATGACTAGCTAAGAAACGTCATTACAAATTCAATATGGCGGCTTCCCTAAGATGGCGAACTGCCTGTTTGAAATCCACCCCCAAGATATGGGTATCGAATGGAAGGGTTTGCTGTCAGGAATACGAAAAAAAAAGTCACGTGACTTAAATCCAATATGGCAGACAGGAAGCGTGTTTTTTAGTTTTTTAAACTATGTATTTTACTATCGGGCAGTTTGTAGGGAGAAGGAAATCAGAAAACACATCGCTATTTAGCGAGTCGCAAACTCGCAGTTTGCAGATAAAAAGCGAATGCTTTCGCAAACTTTGGAACAAGGAACCATACTTACTCTAAAACCGCGATTCATTACATTATAGATTCAGTGCCATCGGCAGAAATCTATATAAACTAATATCGACTGAAGAAGTTATCTAAAATAATCTTTGAAGCAAAAACTTATACCCTCATCAAGGCGGTAAAAGTGTAAGCTTCTCATCCGTCTTAGTAAAACTTTACTCCAAGTAAAATAGCCTCGTTATAGACGATCAGCGCCCTCTCGTGGGATTAAATCAGGAGTTCTTTCTTGCCTCTGTAATAACCTCTGAGCGATGAGAGCAAAAAACAAAGGAGATAACACGGTTTGTAAAATTGAAAATCTTTGTGAACGAAACAGGGAGATAATAGGATTTCAAAGGCTGGTGAGTGTCACGGAAATGGAAGTGAAACTATGTTTTGTGAAATGTTCATTGATAAGTTTATAAAACATATTTATTTGCAAGAATGCAAATAATACAAGTTCTTATAATGAAGTTACAATAAATCAACTTCACCATTGTATTTGGTTGTCTCGAAGAAATTGCTATTTTGGTAATAAGGTCGCCTATATGTACACATTTTTAATGTTTATCTTGTTTTCGGTCTAATAAAGTAAGTATTCTATTAGTTTAAGCCGAAATCTTTTTTTCCGCTGTTAGGAACCAGTAAAAACAATGTATAGGTCTACCCAAAGAGTTTTGAAGAGCCAGCTTGCGGCTCCCATCTCTCTGGGTCTACCAAAATCTGAGGCAAATTAACAAAAAAAATGGCGATTTTCATATGGAAACAAAAAAAAATTACATCTGTCAACTAAAATTTCAAGGAATTGTTTTTGGTTTGGCTTCAAATTTCCTTTAAAAAGTGGTGAAATAGTCGAAGGAACCTTGCTAGCGTCAATTTCTTTTTTCCCTTTTTGCCATCAGATTCTGGTAGACCTATATTTTATTTCTGGATGTTTTATATATCACTAAGTGAAAGATACACTGTTTGCAAGGCTAGGTGAATGCAGGCTACTTTCATCCCTCGATTATATGGTTTGGATACCTCATACAACACCCACAAAAATAATTGAACAACTCAGCTATTTTGTGGGAAATACACGAGCACTAAGCAGTGAAAATCAGTCTATCCCATATTAAATACTACAAAGCAAAAACAGAAATCTACAAGATTACTTTTAAACGAGTAAAAATTACAAAGCGAGATATCAGAAAATGAAATATTGCCATCCAATCTGGGATCATTTCAATAAAGACGCCATTCCAACTGGGAAATTTCTAATTTGTGTTCGGAACCTATCGTTTTCCATTCGAATGAAGCCTTTCGCTTCGAGTCTTGAAACAGATTTAAATTATTGGGTATCATCCTTTCTGAATAATTTGAATCACTGTCGGAGGAAAGTAATTTGCTGGTATTTGTTACCTTTTTAACCCCCGACGAAAAAGAGGGGTGTTATAAGTTTGACGTGTGTATCTGTCTGTCTGTCCGTGGCATCGTAGCTCCTAAACGGATGTGCCAATTTTGATTTAGTGTATTTTTTTGAAAGATATAAATCGCTACTTACTATAGTAGTACAGGAATTTTTTACTTATGACTGAAATTCTCTTGAAGATTTTTTTTGAAATGCGCTCTATTCAAATATGTAACCCGGAATTTACTGTAAAATTTTATTACGTAGACTGTAAAGCTATGGATATTCGCGCGGGATTCCTTACTGGTTTCGGTATACCGCACTGCTATTTCCGGAGTTCCGGCATGGATAAAGTAAAGTAGGTACAGACATGAAACTCTGTACTACACACGTTTAAGCGACGCAAATATAAGTTCCTCACATCGACACACAAAGAAGACGACCGATACGGCATTTTAGATTGTCTTGGACATGGAATTATTCGGCCTATATGCGAGATTCATTTAATTGTCAAGCGTTAAAGCCACAATTAAAGCTGCATCTTTGTCTGAGCGTCACCGCTTGTATACTTACTTCAAAGCTTTTATGCTTCTTGTTTTTAGGTTATCTGCAGGTTAAGCAGTGTGAGAAGCTCGGGAAGATGCTATAATGCGACATAATCACAGAATTATTGTGCCTCTTAAGTAACTATCTATGTTTTGCACTTCTGTAAGAAAAGAACCTAGCAAGGAGAGCATCTTTGACACCTTTTAATGCTTTTGTTGTGTATTATTATTTACTGCGTGTGGTGGAGTAAATATAAAATTATTTTTCAATGCCTATCGTAATATGTAGGTAGGAGTGGGTAACCCTTATTTATTTATTCAACAACCAGATTTCCGCCCCGCGGCTCCGCCCGCGCCTACCGATTTTCCCGTGGGAATGAGATATTTTCCCGCGATAAGTAGCCAGTGTGTTATTCTGATGTATAAACTATATTATTGTAAATCTTCATTAAAATCTATTCAGTAGTTTTTGCGTGAAAGAGCAACAAACATACATCCATACTTAAAAACTTTCGCGTTTATAATATTAATGTGATATTAGTAGGATTTCACAAGATAACCAAAGTAAATTGCAAGGATTTATGTATTAACAATAATATTTATATCTTTAAGATCTATAATATAAACTAAGCTGAGATGAGATCTTATTGATTGATTGATTGATTGATTTTTAATTATTTGCAATTTGTTTCTGTCCTCTTGTTTTCTGTGGTACACCCTCATCTCCCTTTCTTATTATCCAGTCCGGACCAGAGCAAGTATTGGGCAGTCATTGTGACTTTCACTTTGTGGGACCTCGGAAGTTTGCTTCAATGCAGCAGCCACGCAGCAGCCACTTATTTTTTTTTTCTTTTTTATTAGGGGCCTATAATAACTTATACATTATGAGTTATGAAAAACTAAACCAGAAAATAGAAATGGGTACGGTCAAGTGCAAGACTAAACAAGCGCACTGCGATTTTGTCTTTCTGTCCTTTATTTAATAGACGTAAGAACGGTACAAACCTAAAATGTTCTACTTAGATTGCTTTTGAATGTACCCTGTTGTAGTTGAAGCATGGATATGTCGCAGTCAGATGATTAGACTGATCTAGTCATTAAATTATCGGAGGAAACTGTCACATCGTTATATTAGCAACAGCTTAAGGGTTGATTACACGTAACGAGTACAGTGGTGAGACAGTGCCCTCGACCGAGTACTCGGCATGTATAAACACTAACAAGAGCCCAGCCGAGTGCCCATTTACTGACTCGCCTCAGCACTCGTCACGTGTAATCAAATCACTAATCAGTCAACGCCAACAAACTATCCTATCCACAAGTTTGGCGAGCATTATGATGTAATATTATGTTACTTGAAAACAATAAATGCTATTTATTATTATTATTATTAAGTATTTAACCCATTACTTACAACTATGTGCCAGCATATAATTATCTATCTAGGAAGATACTTATCCGACGGCTGCACTGTGACAGGTAGATAGATGCGTCTCGAACACGGCTTACTCTAGTATCGATCGCTCCACGTTCAAAGCTTATTGCTTACTCACAGACGGATATTAATCTGTATTTTGTAGATGCGATACAAGTGATTTGCAGCGCCCATATCATGGTGTTACCACATAGGTATATCTTTCTAAATATTCATGAAATATCTCACCATCAATAAAAGTTATCTATACTATAATATTATAACGAGGAAAGATTTGGTTGTTTGTTTGTGTTTTTGCATTGAATAGGCTCCGAAACTACATAACCGATTTTTATTAAACTTGGTATAAAGAAAGAATAGACTTTGGGGAGTATTAGACCTTTTACAGCGGAAAAATTCCTCATTCCTACGGGAAAAACTGTTAACGCAAACGCAGAAAGCTAGTTTATAAAATAATATTTCAAATTAATGAGTTCGTTCTAATGTAAGTCTATATTTGTATAGTTTACTAAGCAGAAATATTTTTTTACCTCCATGTAAGTGAATTTTATTATTATTTAAAAAACCTTCATAAATATCTTTTAGGTGCAGAATGTCCACTTTACAAAATGTCATTATAAAAAATTAAGTTAGCAAACCCCTCTCAAGCGTCGGCAGTAGCGTCAGAAAAACCATCTCCGCTGCACTCGCGTCTCGGAACATCGTTACCGTAATGACCACATATCTTTGCTGACGGTACTTCACAAACACGTTTCTCGATGTGTTTTCGCACGGAACAGGCAATCTGAGTCCGTTTTTTGTCGAAGAGAAAATAATTATTTAAATTCCGAATATAATGACGCTGCTGTCTAAAATAAAGGTTTTATTTGAAGAAAGATTTTACAAAACCATTTTTCGAGGACGACTTCAAAGTTCAAGTTTTTTTAAATTCATCATAGGTTTTTTCAAGGGATTGGAGCCGCGCTTCGCTCTCTTGTTTTTTGAAACACTTAATGATGAAAAGTTTAAGAAGAAAAAGGAGATTACTTATAATATATGTTAGGTTAGGTTAGGTTAGTGCAGGCCTTTTTTTTACCAAGTAGACCACGAAAGAGGCAACGTTAGCGGGTTTTTGACTAACTCCATTCAGACCACAGATTCTGCTCATAGAGGCACCATTTACTAGACTCGTGTATAATCTGATGATGAAGTGCTGAATACAACATTCGAAAAGTTAGGTATGTGTTCTCGAGTGTGTGACTGATCAATCACCGACAGTCAGGCCGTTGGCTGTCCATAGGAGATTATCAAACGTTAACAGCAGAAGGGACAATCACCTCCCCGCACCAAAACGATTTACCCGCCCGATAGCTCCCTTCTCATCCATCCATTCATATCTTGTATCTTCTCTGGCACATGGCATTGGCGGAATTGTGAAGACGCAAAAGCCATAAAACAAGAAAAAAAAAAAACACCTGTAAAACCGTAGCGCGATTTTCCTTTCTCTTATTAGTGTAAAACCTTCCTTTCTCTAGTGTAAAACCGTGTCGCTCACAGAAGTGTCGCTTGTGAATGTAGTGATGATGAGATCCAAAACCTTCTTCATTCTTCAGTCCTTTCGTTCAAATAGGTTCAAATTCATGATAACTTAGGTATGTCGCATGTCGCCGCATGCGACTCCGTCCCAGGATTGCCGCATCGATCGTCGGTCGGATCCTACTTTGACGCCGATGAAAGCGGTTTTAAAATAGACCGATAAATAAATCGGTTATGAAAAAAGTTGTTCGTATGCAAGCACACAGTGTAACACGTAACACGTACCCGTCTACGTGATCTACGTGTACTTTGTACGTTCCGTGTTAAATCCTTAGCTAGCGGAGTGGGATACTAGAATGTATAGGGTAGTGTTGAGAACTTTAGCTTACAGTTTAGCTGGTTCGAGAGTTGTTTCTCACTAGCTTTCTGCCCCGCGGCTGCACCCGCGTTATTATTGTATTTCTGTGGTAATTAGATCTTTTCCCACTGTAACCTATGATTAAATTCAAACTCAAAAAGTTTTTATTCGAAGTAAGATTTTTCGACGTCAAATGGAGTTAAAAGAAGTTGATAAGTTTTGCTCAAACCAAGACTGGCTTTCGTCCCACACTAATTCGATTTGAAAGAGGCAACTAACTACAAAATTAGTCGCCTCTTATATTATGAAATAAATGCCATTGTTGTTACCCTACAATTTTTTTTCGCAATCCGTCCAGATGGTGATATTTAGGCATGAAACTATAACTTATAGTTATATTAATAGTACAGATTATGAACACGGGATTCTTAAAAAAGTTCTTTGTTTGAAGGAATATGGAGAAGATAGCTGCCATGTTCCAATTTTAATTAAAGAATTCTATTTTTTACAACATAGTGAAAAATCTCTTTATATGTATAATTAAAACTTGTTAAAACTTAGCAGGTGTTAGAATTATATAGAGCTAAGTTAGGGCGTCTAGTCTAGAGTGCCCGTGTCTCGTTAAGCTTAACTCTAATGAAACTTCAAGTAGGTGCTTCGTGATGTATAATAATAATATATACTTATACCTACTTTTATTTAACAAGAGCTATATTTGGAAGATAACAATGGATGTATCAGCGTAGCTAATACTTAGTACTTTGATTATTGTATATAATCAAAGACCTAGTAATCTATCTATAATATAATAAAAAAGCGGCCAAGTGCGAGTCGGAATCGCCCATGAAGGGTTCCATAGCAGCCAGTAACATAATATAAAAGTGTTTGTAGTTCGTTGTGACTTTGATCGATGTTTTAATAATAGTGAAAGGTAAATTGCGGTTTACAATTTATGACGTATTAAAAAAAAACCACTTACTAGATCTCGTTCAAACCAATTTTCGTTGGAAGTTTTTATGGTAATGCACATCATATATTTTTTTCAGTTTTATCATTCTCTTATTTTAGAAGTTAGAGGGGGGGGGGACACACATTTTTCCACTTTGGAAGCGTCTCTCGCGCAAACTATTCAGTTTAGAAAAAAATGTTATTAGGAACCTAAATATCATTTCTGAAGACCTCACACGTATGGGTTTGATGAAAAAAATTTTTTTGAGTTTCAGTTCTATGTATGGGGTCCCCCTAAATTTATAGTTTTTTTTTCTATTTTTGTAAGAAGATCTTAATGCGGTTCACAGAATACATCTACTTACCAAGTTTCAACTGTATAGGTGTTATAGTTTCGGAATAAAGTGGCTGTGACATACGGACGGACAGACAGACAGACATGACGAATCTATAAGGGTTCCGTTTTTTGCCATTTGGCTACGGAACCCTAAAAATGAATCGTAAAATGTGTTGGTAAGCGCATAACTCAGCAACGCCTGGATCAATTTTAACAATTCTTTTTTTTCAATGTTCGTTGAATTCCAAGGATGGTTTTTACAAAGAGAAATAAAAAAAAATCTTATTCACACGGGAAAAATGTTTAACCCGGGCGGAGCCGCGGGGCGGAAAGCTAGTAAAATATAAACAAAATAATAATAAAGAATATCAATGTAATAATTCAGTGGCATTTGAATTAAACACAGAAAGAAAAATTTTACATACGTGAGAGCGGAACCAACCTTCTTTTAAAATAATAATAAAAAACAACTTTTTATACAAACTGCAGTCACGTGACCTTAGGGAAAGTTGTTCAGTTGCATAAGTACTACCCGTAGGTTGCAGATAAACAACCAGTTAAGTTTCAGACTTAACACAATAATGCAGAAAATGCAGAAAAACGGCTGACCTATTGCTAAACCTAGTAATTTCCACCAAGCTTCTACATAGTGGAGTAAATGACATATCTTGTATGTAATGTGTACTGTGGCATTGGTCATGCCATCTCTTTTGCCTTTGGTACTGGCCGCATTGTTCTAAATTTAAATTGTTTTCGAATAAACGAATTTTGATAGTTCGAGTCAGTTCTAACGCGATTGTTCCTTGGAGCGGATATAAAAACGCTCCAGGAACCCAATTCCCGTAGGAATAGTTAATTTTAGTGTTTTTCTAATTGTGTTGTGTTATTGTGCTCGCGATTTATTATAATACAGAGTTCAAATCGTTATTTGTGGTTATTATTTCATAGCACGGGCTCACCCGTGTTATAGTACCTAAGAATAAGAATAAGAATAAGAAGACATTTATACCTACCTACCTACCTACCTACCTTTTTTTTGTACCTACTATATTTACTTTGTATGTACCTATATTATTAATGTACGTGTCTAGCCTAGCACAGCGTCACACGAAAACAGCACTAAACCACAAATACGCCAGAAGCTTTAATTGGACGGCATAAACAAAAAATATTTATTGCATAGAGTCCATCGACCCTCCCATATAGGTCGCAGTGGGTCACAGCTATTACTCCCGATTCCAGCAAAAATACATTTTTATGGTAAAAAAATACAAATTAAAATACATTAAATAATAAAAGCGCTATTTGAATAAAAAGATATGGGGCAATGAATATAATGCTTTGCATCGCGTTCATGTGAATAACATTTATAGAGATTTTTTTATAGAATCGGAAGAAGGGAATAGATTTATGCAAACAAATGAATATTGTTTTTAACCTAAGAGTATAAATAAATATTCCTTATTTACATAAGAAGTAACATCATATTATAAACGTTTGTAGACATTGTTATAATCTTCACCTTGGAGTCGTCGGTGCCAGTTAATCAATTTATTAACCGTCGAGGCTAGTTTTTCAATCGGAACCACATCTGATCTCGAAAACTGCAGATCGTGAAATATAAAATATTAAAGAACGCGGTCAGAGTATTAGCACAGAATACCAAATAGTAGTCCCTAGTATTAGGTACTGAGCCCACTATTGATGACTGCCAACAGTGGACGTCTTTTGGTGGAAATTATGGTGATGATATTAGCTGACACCGACTCCTAGATGAAATTCCAGCCTAACCTGAAATCAGGGTGAATTGGCCTCAGACGACCACGCTCGCCGGGTAAATTTAACTAAAGACAAAATTTAGGGATATGCAACGAAGAATAATTTAGCCAATAATTTTATACAGAACAAAACATTTCTCTAAAGTTGAAATATGCGAATTTCAGGTTATATTTCATTGCCAGAATCATGGCTATTCTCACCGGGTTTGTAGATGGCTCGCTGCCAGGATCAGCCAAAGATAAATTTTGTGAACACGCTTTGTAAACTACAGGCGGTTGTAAATTGAGGTGTATCGTGTAGTGGTGTTTTTGAAGTGACATAAATTTGTGTTACAAATCGCACTGGACTTGTGGGGAAGAAGAAGTTCGTCATACTCCTATTAAACCAAGTTTATACTAAGTTTCATTACAATCGGTTCGAGCCTATTTAATGCAAACAAACAAACAATCAGATCTTTTTAAAATTATATACCTACTAAAAGTTTATTCGACATTGATTTAGGAGACCATACTAAAAGTTGGTTTGTCACTACATAGTATAAAATAAAGTCGCTTTCTCTGTCCCTATGTCCCTATGTCCCTATGTCCCTATGTCCCTCCCTTTGTACGCTTAAATCTTTAAAACTACGCAACGGATTTTGATGCGGTTTTTTTTAATAGATAGAGTGATTCAAGAGGAAGGTTTATATGTATAATACATGCATAATATACTGAAGGATAACCCACAATAACCATTTTCCCGTGCGGAGCCGGGGCGGGTCGCTAGTTCTTGATAAAAAACTTGGTATAATAATAAAAGTAGAATGAACACTTTATGATTGTTTGTTTATCATGTGGGTTTCGAAGTTAACCTACCTCACAAACCTGGTATCACAATTTGTTGAGCCGCCTTCTGACAAGGCTGGTACAAGTATTGTATTATCTGTGGCTCGTATAACGACTACATCCGTAGATAGTGGTCGGGACCAACGACTTTCGAAGCACAGAATACTTTTTTATTATTCAGACTAAAGTCTCACTGAGTGACAAGTGCCACACCGGGCTTCGAACCCGTAACATCCGTGATAAGAGTCGAGTGTCTTACCACTCGGCTACGAACATCTAAATACGAACTTTTTTTTGGCACAACAGTGGAGTAGGATAAGGGAAAGCAAATGTACAACCTATTTCGTAGAACAATTTTGTCTGTGAGTGATAATGATTAGTAAGCATGAAAGTAACCATTAATTAATTAAAGCAACGTTGCGTTTCTCTTTGAACATGTTCTCACTTTCCTTAATTAAATTGGTTGCCATCTCATTGCTCTACTTTAGTTCTTTGACAGAAAAAAATCTGTTCACATTTCGCTATTAGCCTATTTTATGCCCACACCCCATCGGGAGGTTCAAGGGTTGAAGCCTAATTGAATAAGGGGATAAACAGACCTTATGAGCAGGTTTTCTCACGATGCAATCTTTCATCGTAATAAGAATAAAAAACGAACCATAAGACCTTTCATAAGACAGTTCAAAACAAGAGTTGTAACTATGAAAACACATTGGCTTCATCAATGTTTTCCAGTGATCCACCAATCGATATTTTCATTTAATAAATAACGATGATTTTACTGATAGTTCCTAGTTAAATTATTTTTCAAACCCTATCATTCCACGTAGCATACTTTCGTAGTTCTCCCCACAACCATTTGTGTAAAAAAGTTGTATGTTTTGCAGCAAAAATCGTAGAAATAAATAAAAGGGGTAGGTTTGCGCTTGCGGAAATAATTATCGAGGAGGAGAGCTGGTTAGATTCTTTCTTCGGCAGCCAATGACATTTGCGATGGTTGACGTAGCAGTCGACGTCAAGAGACTTTTTAGATTACAACGTCGTCGACTGCCTACGTTAGCCGTCGAAACGTAATTCGCAGCCGCAGAGAGAACACCATCCTGCTCTTCGATGATTATGGGATGTTTATTTTTTATTTTTTGTAGGGTTTGAGATTTGTTAACGCAGCTCAATACTACGGATCTCGTCTTTGGGCTTCGGCTCCGTTGTCCAATACGAGTGTCATGTACTGTAACAATGTACAGCAGTGTCCCTGTGGTGGGGGATACTTGCTTAACGTAAAGTCTGACTCCCAAGCTGGACACACCCCTCTTGGCTAGTTTCGTTTCTAATCAAGAGAGGCCGATGCCCAAAGACGATCACGTTAGTTTTGCTGCGGAACTTGTATTTATAGCGAGTGCGAGAAAAACTTTGATAGCGCGTTTTAGAACTTTGCACTTGAAAAGAACTCCTTTAACCGCCGTTTGCTAAAATATAAGTAAAAAGTATAGATTAGCTATTTTAGAGTTGGTTTTTGTTAAGATAGTAGTAGTATTATGTCATTAAAAGTAAGTATTGATCGATTAAAGTAAAAATAGTCTTACTCAACTGTGATTGGTTAGTAGCTTAGCTTGTAGACGGAGCGTGCGCGTGCGTGACGTGAGCACGAAGTCGATGTAAGGGGAAGTCCCGCAGCCATCTTGTTTGCTGCCCCGCATAATAATATCACGCCGTCATCGTCGGTTTTGGTAAACATATGTCTCATATGATTATTTATGGGGACAAGCTCAATACTTTGATATGGTGTGATTGTCAACTTCACCGACATTAGATCTGGATGTTGTACGTTCATTATTATTTGTGTATTTATTTGTATTATGTATGTACGAGTATATCAGCTGTCTGACACCCATAGTACAGACAGGCTCTGCCATGCATCTGTACCCGTAGGTTCAACAATTTACCTTATAAAAAAAATATCTGAGTATTTAAAATAAGGGTCTTCGATGTCGCAACGCGAAATCAAATAGCGGCCAGCATTAGGTACACAATACATGATACTAGTAAAATAATTTAAAAATAAATAAAAATTTTAACTTCTTCCAATTTTATATATTTTCTAATTTATTCTTTCCTAGCAATTTTAATACCCAAGTACTCAACTTTAGGTAAAATATATTCCGTAATCGCCCATAGTAATATATGATTTATGTCCTCTCCAAAGGACTCAAGTCTACAGCACAATCCTATAAATATAAGTTTTCTCCTCATGTTTTCTTTCAACGCCTGACAAGGTAGGTACATCAATTTCAACTTTTTAGTACATTAAGACTGCATAAAGACCTACCTTTTAACCCTGTCATCCTAAAGAAAAGAAGGAAATATGATGTTGCAGAACGACCCAAAACTAAGACTACATTTGCTGCTAGGCAATTCAACAGACGTGTGGTTCATATCTTTAACACCATAAATAAAGAATTAAATATATATACTAAAACTAAATCTGAAACAAAAAATCTACTACTTATTTGGCTAAAATCAAAATCCTACGGGTATATTGAAAGTTTATTAAAGGATTAATGGACTTATACTTACTACGTCTTTGGTATCCTATCTATCTTATGTGTACAGAATAGCTTCCATACACATAACACATACACACAACACACACAATACACACGTTCACACAACACATGCGCACACACTCGCTTATATACACACTTCACTGGCACGCTAACACACAGATGTGCGCGTTAACCACCTTCGGTTTTGTTTTTCTGTTATTTTTAGAACTTTTTAGGTTTTTATTTAAGTGGGTAGTTTTATTTAATTTAACCAATCACATTTGTAAGATGAGGAAGAGCGGTGTCTCTCAACACAGGCCTTATAAGTCTAAAGAGGGACATCGGCATCCTGTCACTTTTTTAAATGTATTTGAAGGAAATAAACATTTTTATTTTTATTTATTTATTATTATATATTCGAATCGAAAATATAACACATTATTGGTTAAAAAAAAAGAAAAAAATTTGGATTAAATTTAGTGAGCTAAAATGGTTCCTTTGTATTTCCTTACCTTGTTATTTCTTGAAAGCTTTCCGCAAGAGACGAGGTAGGTAAAAAGACAATATTTGTTCAGCTATCGGTACGCGGGGATAAATATTAGTCCAGTGGTATGCCGAGAGCAGAAAACACAAGTGAAGTACCTGCTTACTACGAAAATTGGTTTATAGAGTGTGCATGCGCCTTCTTCATTCGTTCACTTGAAGTTTTACCGTATATCTATGATACTGAATATGTTCAGTAAACGGTTTTGAGTTTTGATCAACCTATAGATTCTCAAAGGAACTTTTCATTGGAATGGAAATTTGTATTTTCCATATTTTATGAATGGGACAGTTTCCCATTAAAGTGGCTGTTATTGTATGGGAGTGTCTATTTTTTATTGATGTGAAACAGCTATAGGCGAGGGTGGTGAGGGGTAAAACTGATTATTGGCGTGGTATTTACTAAAGAAAACTGTTTTCTAAGTACTACCACAGAATAAATAATAGTACCACTAATAAAGTGTATATTCGTATGACACATCTTGTATTGTATTACGCCATCTAGCAGATACGTGTCAAACCACTTGAAAGCGTTAATATAGGTACTATAAAATATACTCAAATAATAGAATATATATATTTTCAAAATAGTTTGACAGGACTTAATGACACTTTGCTTACGAAACGAACGTCAAATCAAATCATAACAAAATAATTGGATGTCATTAGTGAAGTTACACAAACGGGAGATATAACGATGTCCCAATTATTATTAATTCGGAATATAATTATTTATTCATATATAATAGAAACATCTCCAGGTTAAGTTTCCTTGTTTCGGTTACTGTATTCCATAGTTCCATTATTATTGCAAATACAATGAATCGGTGAAAATAAAGGGAAAGTTAGAACAGAGCTAGACTTCATTTCATTTAAATTGAAATAAAAGTAACCATAAATAAATTATTTAAATAAATACAGACAGACGGTCATTTTTTCAAAACTTGTATTTTTGTGTTCAGCTACACTCCCTTTGTCACATAGAATTTTAAGTTTTATTATTTAATTTTAATTGCAAATACAGTTAAATTGCTATTCGAATATTTTTGAAAATCATAAAGTAGCGGAAAGCACAAATCGAGTTCAAAATACATAATATAAAAAAAAACAACCTACAAACATCCCACTGACAATAGATCTGGCTGGAAACATGCATTCGCGCGCTAACGACTTTGAATAGCGTTGACATGTCGCAGAAAAAAAAGCAAAGCCCCTGAAAATTAAAAAGACAAAAGCCAATCCGTACCCCGTTTCCAACAAGATAATGCCAGAAGTCAATAACGAGTGGCCAGTATTTTCAGAGAACATTGTTCCATCATAGTTCGATTTTTTGACTGACTGTGCAAAGAGGAAGGGACGCGATTGACGATAACTGTTTTGTTTTTAAGCTTCAGCAAATTGTTTACAGATTTGTATTTTAAAAATGAATGAAAACTATATAGTTAAACAAAGTCAAACTATTTATTTTTAATTACATCACTAAGTCCACATATTCTTCAGTGACGAGTTCAAAAATTTGGCTGTCTTCTGTGGAGAAAAACTCGTCGGAAGAAACTCCAAACCCACAGGCATTATATGAACGTCTAGTCATCAAAACACACTCTTAATAGGACCGAACTTATTACACAAATAGGATTTATGTAGAAATAACAGAAGGTCAGAACCAAGGACGTTAGAATTTGTAATATATGTCAGAGCGATAAAAGTATTTCTTCCGAATAACAGTGTGTGAAATAGATATATATTCCATTTTATAAAAGTATCACGTGTCCACAAAATACAGAGTCGTATTTAGTGAATAGCTTTCTAATTGATATATTCTGTATTCAGAGGCGGCGACTACAAAGGGCTGTCGTTCTGGGATTTATTGTCCATTTTCGTCACAATGCCTATTCAGAAGGCGAGGGAAACGCGCGACAAAAGCGCAGCGGCTTGTAAATATACTCCTACAAAGAATTTGTCAAAAATATGATGAAGAAACAAGGTTTTACATTTTGATCTGAGATTTATTTACAGTTTTGCTACTTACGTACCTAGGCTTGTGTGTGTCCTAAAATTTTAAAGGAACCAGTAACCAGTTAATGAAGGTTAAGGTTACGCCTAGTTCTAGCCTAGGATTTTCTCTAGGCGATTTGAATTTTAGTTTTGTACTGTCTTTTAGATTCGAATAAAACGATTGTCATTTTTACCGACTTCAAAAAAGGAAGTTCTCAATTTCTGTACGTATACACCGTAAAATTTAAGTGGTTGTCTTTCCGTAACAAAGTGGTAGTTCTCATAAAACTGAACAATTTTCCCAAAACTCAAAATTAAAATTCAACTTGTCATACAAAATGGCCAGTCACGTGACTGATGTTTATATGAAAAGATGATTTTTAATTTTTTATAACCCACCGATAAGAAATTTAATTACTTATTAAATTAATTCAGTGTTTAGCTGGAATGGAAACGCACCATTTGTACGCAGTTGGTAGATATCGGCAATTTTTAATGACTATTGTTTTCGGTCTATTTTTAGGGTAGAGCCCAGAGCCATCCGCTCCGCCGCAAGTTCGGTGAAGCTTGATTCGTAGTACTTTTGCGACAAAAGCATAGATCAATAAAAAAAAGCCCGGTCTATTCAGCTTTTTAAATTTATTTTTTAACCCCCGACGAAAAAGAGGGGTATTATAAGTTTGACGTGTGTGTCCGTCTGTCTGTCTGTGGCATCGTAGCTCCTAAACGGATGCGCCGATTTAGATCTAGTTTTTTTTGTTTGCAAGGTGTCACAATCGATAGTGTTCTTAGCTATGCTCCAAGAAAATATCTTCAGCCATTTAAAGATTATCAGCTCTTTTCTAGTTGTTGAAAGGATCACCTAACCGTTTTGTGTCGGGTGTTATTAAATTTTTTAATTTAGTGTTATTATTCTTTAACACAAGGTTGATTGTGTCGTCATAAATGCCACTTGAAAAAATAAAAGCACAGTTTTAAAAACAATTTATCTGTTTTATTCTATTCTAAACATACAATATTTAATCAGTGCTAACGACGGGCTGGAACGGAGGTTCTGCGTTTGTCGTCAAGTGGTAGAGACCAGCAGACCTAAAAAAACAGTCATAGTCATAATATTAAGGTCAGAACTACGATTTCAATATATGTCTGATTGTTATTTGTCTAAACAATAAGGAAGTGTCCTAAAAAAATCTAATTAGTCCGTCAGTTAGATTACAAAAAAATAATGAACACATTTTTTTTGTCTAACAAACGAAAAATGCCGACGATACAGCACTTTGAATTTTCCAGTGACGACACGCCTCCATACAAATGGTACGGAAAAAGTGACGTCATAGCACTCTTCTCCTACATTTTGATGCAATATATATTCGTCAAATTGAAAAAATAATAATCGTGTTCTATCTTTTTCGATAATCTAACTGCCGGACTAATTAGAATAGATTTCTTTTTCTAGGACACTTCCCTATTGTATGTCGACTCACAGTTGTAATGAGGCGGCCGCGGTTAGGTCATGTAATTATACGGCTAAGTTCGCAGTCTAGTACTATAATATAATAGTTGTTAAAGCGACGGTGACGCGAGAGGTATAGGTATTAAACAGCTTAGAACTATCGTTAACCTAGGCAAATAGTTTAATGGCAAACGGCAGCAACCACCGGGCCGTGATATATAGCTTATTCCAGGGAGTTTATACTGCCTAGGTATTATGACACATTACTACACGCACATAGAGCGTCGGTGGCCAAGTTGTTAGGGCCGTTGACTTCCATTTAGAGGTTCGCGGATTCAAGCTTCGGCACGTACCAATATGTTTTCATATGTAAGTATGTTTATTCGACGCTCTTCCGGTGAAGGAAAATATAGTCAGGAAACATCTGCGAAGTAATTCGAAGGTTGACCAAACCGCACTGGGCCAGCGACTAAGGCCCGTTCACCCTAATTACAGGATAGGCTCGAGCCCCTCGGTGGGGACGTATATGAGCTGTTAATAATAACCTACACGCACGCCGCTTTCTTACTGGCAGCCTACGCGTCCTACGCTGCCCGCGACCCTCATCAAATCGTCGGTCCATCTAATGGGGCACGTTCCCACGCTTCAATATGGCCTCTTTCATTTTGCACCATACTTTCTCTCACTGAGAGACCCCCTACACTAGCGTCTCTTGAGCGTCTTTCGAGCGTCGTCGTTGTGCGTCGCGCAGAATCATAGGCAGCAAGGCGAGTGAAACAAAAGATGGCGCCCATTTTGACGTCAGCATACCTCTCTCTGTACCCCTAGCCCTAAGTTCAACTTTTATGTGTCACCATTTATAAATGTTCTTACCTATTAATTTTAAGGCTTTCTATGTAAATAAATATTACTATTATTATGGACGCGGACGATTGAAAGCTATTGTAATCAAAATACGCTAGTGTTTTCTCTAACTGTAGGCCTACTATGTAAGTAGCGACAGGCTCGTGAAGCTGTCAAACGCGACATATTGACAGAACTACTATGGCTCTAATGTCACTATGTCGTGTCTGACAGCTTCTCGAGTCTGTCGCTACTTACATAGTAGGCCTCCTAGTTCGATCCGGTTTATACAGTCTTTGTGACGATTTTAAGCGTCTTACCCAGCTTTGGGTTCAATTCCTCCCATGCGAAGGGTGAAGATGGAGATGCAGAGCCCCAGCCTGGCCTGGGCGTAGCTGCCGCAGCGGGTGCCAACCCAGTTGCTGCTCGAGGTGATAGTCTCCGCGAAGAAGTGGAAACTCCTATTGGAAAGAAAGTTAACATATACCAACAGATTTTCTTTATGCACTAACACATGTTTTCACGGGTTTTTTACACGATTTAGTTATGCCCTGCCCTGTTTGCCATTAGAAGAAATAAGTTTCTGCAGTCCTACCCGCCGCTTCACTAGTTCTGCCGTGACCATGATCGGTGTAACCCGGTCGAAATATCGGTAAGCGCAATTTAAAACTAAATCGTGGAGAAAACCAGTGAAAATGTGTGTTAGTGCATTTAACAACCGCGAAAATCTAAGAATGTTCCACTTTTCTTATATTTAGAGAGATAACGTTTGACCTCGATAGCCACTTGGCCACCGACGAAGAGCGTCAATAGCCAAGTGGCTAGGGCCGTTGATTTCCATTCGGAAGTTCGCAGTTTCGAACCTCGGCAGTCGGCACGTACCAATGTGTTTTCAATTTTTGAATTCATATAATGTAAGTTTATTCGACGCTCTTACGATGAAGGAAAACATCGTGAGGAAACTTGCACACACTTGCAAAGTAATTCAAGGGTTGTGTGTGAAGTTGACTAACCCGCACTGGGCCAGTGTAGTCGACTAAGGCTTATTCACCTTGATCTCAGGGTAGGCTCGAGCCTCTCAGTGGGGACATATAATGAGCTGTTAACGATGGCCTCAGTCTCATCTCACCAGATAAAATAACGACGAGGTCAATTGTAATAGTGGAACCTAACAAAGGTCTAAAGTCTTGCAAATATCGCTTTATAATGGAAATTCTCAGCTGTTTTTCATTAAGCTAACGTGCGAAATTTAATAGTTTGAACAAGTCTTATAAAGTATAAAAACTAGGGTTCTTTTTAATCTTGGTTACAAAGCACCATTTTTTTAAATTAAAAATTTATCTTTCTCATTTATAATGTTTCGTAAGTAAACTCTAGAAATTAACAGCTCCTGAAAATTGAATTTAGTTTAACAAAAGATTATTGTCCTGTATAAGTAAGTAATACATAAAATCACGCCTAAAGAGGAAAGCTCAAAGAATAATCATTATTATTATGAACCAACCGTTATGGTTCTGGCATATGAAACTTTTGATAGCGCTCTTTACCTTTCGTGGTTGCAAAGGAAGTTGATGCCGCATCCAGGCTGGAGGTCGCCTCCGTTAGGGTAGAAGTCGGCATGAGCTAGGGGCAGGCCATGGCCCATGATGCCGGCGTTGGAGTGGATAGCCTCGGTGTAAGTGGCGGCGTCAGGGCCGAAGATGTGGCCGCTGTCTTCCATGTTCGCTCCAGGGTCCAGGGCTATGAAAAAATTAAGAAGTAAACCGGATGGATCTGAGACGTGGTCGCTTAAAATGGGCCTCATAAGAAGGCTTAGAGTCACCCAAAGAGCGATGGAGATGGCTATGCTTGGAGGTGCTTGGAGTTCCCTTGCGTGATCGTATCAGTAATGATGAGATCCGCAGGCAAACCAGAGTCACCGGCATAGCCCGAAGAATTGCGAAACTTAAGTGGCAGTGGGCAGTGCATATTGCACGTAGAACCGATGGCCGTTGGGGGAAAAAGGTTCTTGAATGGCAGCCACTTGCCGGAAGACGTAGAAGGGAGGCCTTTGTCTAGCAGTGGACGTCTACTGGCTGAAATGATGATGATGATGACGATGAAACCGGATTAAAAAGAACAGAACTTCGCGGGCCAGCAGACATAGCGAGGGTGGACCATTCATTGACACATCTTGGACAATATAACTAACGCGTTTTGAATATTTGAGGGATTTTGGATTACTATAGCAAAATAAATTACAATACATCTGTAGCACTAGACATAGACATTGACTTGCATTGAGATATTTTTAAATTATAACATTTAATTAAAAAAAATAACCCCCTAATTTTATTGAGTCACAGCTAAGAACACTTTCGATTGTGATATCTTGTAAACAAAAAAAAAACTCGATCAAAATCGGCGAATCCGTTGAGGAGCTACGATGCCACAGACAGGCAGACAGACACACATGTCAAACTTATAACAACCCTCTTTTTCGTCGGGGCAGATTGCAAGGTATAGATTTCAAGGTCAACACAACTTGAACCATCATATTAGAAACGGAGGAAACACACTCAATTGTTGGACAAGATCTGACACATGATCAATAGTTATATGATCAATAGTTCTACTGAAATTAATAGATCAGTTTTGCGAAAGTAAATGATAATAAGCAACTCACCGGTAATGTATGCGATGCGCCCTCTCTGGACGTTTCTGCCTGCGACGGCGGAGAGATGAGCTCCAAGACTGAAGCCCAAAAGGTGGAACAGGTCAGGAGATGCTCCCGTGCGCTCGCAGATCCAGTCAATGGCCCTGGCGAGACTGTAGCCTGGAGAAATAGTGACCATTTTGAAACACGGCTAGTTGTAGGACAAAAAATCGTGTTGCCGACGACTACGACTGGCCGGAAAAGGATCGTTTTTAAATAAGTGAAAAAGTTTCGTATTTGGAATTTTATTAACATTTTAACAAATTGTTTTAACTTTTAACAGATCTATTGCAGTATTTGCGATGTATAATCCTCTTTATTCAATCATTTACAATTACAACATACAACGGCTGAAATAAGAAGAAAACAAACAAGCTTATTATTTATTGCATGCATATAAATAATGTGCAAAATGTGCCTATAGACCCAAAGAGACAGTTTATATTAGAAGAAAACCTTATTGATTTTCAAAACTGGACAGTATAAATAGACTGTACGTATTTTTTTCACTTTGATAGCTTTAAATTTAAAATACTCGAATTGGGAGCTTATTTTATGTAAGTCTTAGCACGTAAGAGGTAAATACCTGAGGCAACTGCGTTTTCAGGTCCATTGGTTCCTTGAAGGATGCTGGCTCCAACACTCCAGTCGTAAATGAACACGTTCATGTCAGCTGCTGCTAGGAAAGCTAAAACAAGGACAAAGAGGTTATTAGTCAAAATTTTGGAGGTAGTTGTAACACGAGTCATGTCAAAAGCCTTAAGTGGCTCCATAATTCTGACACTAATTTGTGAAGAAAATTAACTTCGAAACCCACACAATAAGCAAGCTTTGTACTTCGCCAAGAATGGTAGGGGATTTAGGATACCGTAGAAGAATCACCTCAATTCGTTGAGATTTTTGAGGGTGAATTTGGTGTCCTTTGTGTGGGTGGTTCTCTGTGGGTACTCGTTCTTAACCATGAAATGTGCCAATTGTAGATGACAATTGCAGAAAAATTTAATTTTGCCACTGACGACCTATATCATGTAAAAATAATAATGCGTTTCTTTCTTCTGAATGGCAAATGGGGAAAATTAACTACTCCACGCTGCTGGCCAGTGCGGGTTGGTCAGCATCACACACAACATTATTACGTATTTTCACGGGCCTTTTACGCGATAATTTTAAATAGGTATGCTGTACGATATCTTATTTTGCCCGAAGTTTCTACTATGGTTCGTGTGTAGTGTGTACTAAGAGCGAAAGCCTCAACCAAACTTTCATACACAACTTTTGAATTCTTCGCAGTTGTGTGCAGGTTTCATCACGAAGTTTTCCTTAACCCCAAGAGTGCCGAACAATATATTCGAAGAACTAGAAAATTGAAAACATATTGGTTCTTGCCGAGGCTCCTCTCTCCTCCCAAATGAAAGGCAACGCAGCTATAGATAAATATGGAAAAATGGGATTCTGTCTAATTCAAAATCTGTAGAATTGGGAAGCAGTAGAAATGGGATTCTGTAGAATTGGGAATCTGTAAAAATGGGATTCTGTGCAATTGAAAATCTGTAGAAATGGGAATCTGTATAAATGGGATTCTGTAGAATTGGGAATCTGTAGAAAAGGGATTCTGTTAAATTGAAAATCTGTAGAAATGGGTCGAAACGGCGAATCCATAGCCACTTGACCACCGACGCTTGTGACACAATTATCTCCATACCAACTGGCCGCATCGGTTTGAATGTGAGCGCCGAGTAGGCATGCGCTGTCACGCCCTCGCTGTTTTTTCGCTTTATTCTCACTTATTTTATACTAGTGTGTGCGTGTAAATAAGTGATGTAAATATCCTAAAGTTAAATAAATACTTTGAACTTTGAACTTTGCGTACACGCGCGCGGCGCGGACGCACACATTCAAACCGACAGCGGCACGTTTGTAAAGATAACTTTATGGTTTTAACTGTGCTTGGTAATATACGATAAAAAGGAAGTGAACCAAACCTGGCACGAGGACAAGGTTGACGTCGGAGGTGGCAGACTGCGTCCAGCCGTGGCTGATGATGGCGGTTCTGCGGTTGGGGTTGAAGTTAGAAGCAGCCAGCTGGATTTCGGTGCCCAGAAGCATCGGCTGACTCGTAGTAGGGTTCTCCCTGTCAAAAAACCATGATTACTGGAACGGATTGTTCGGTCTAAAGAAGTTTATTTAGAATAGAGTTTCTTTAATTCACCTACATACGAAGTTTAAAATAAGTTATAAACATTATTAGACAACGAAAAAATCCCGGATTCCGGATCCCGGATCTTTTGAACCCGTGAAACTGTGTGTTAGTGCGTAAAAAAAGTTATTTATAGTAAGTATACGTATGTATGTAGCTAACACAATAGTTTATAATAGGAGTAAATCACAAACAAAGATTGTTATTGATCCCGGCAAACAAGTTAATGCAAAAAACTGTCAAATTAAAATAATTACTATTTTGTACGGGAGTAAAATTTTTCTTTCGTTTTTGAGAAAGTTTAAGCCATTTAGCAAGACCTTTCAGTGTTTGTTTAAACCGTCACATACGCCCTGTTTTTAGCCCCCGACGAAAAAGAGGGGTGTTATAAATCTGACGCGTGTGTCTGTCTTGGATCATAGCTAAGAACACTCTCGATTATGACACCTTGCAAACAAAAAAGACTAGATTAAAATCGGCGCATCCGTTTAGGAGCTACGATGCCACAGACAGACAGACACACATGTCAAACTTATACTCATAGCAACCCTGTTTTTTGTTTACAGAAAAAAAAAAAAATTAAATTACTTAAAGTTAAGTATAGGATAGAAAGACAGATCCGACATGTACAATGACGTCACTGTACTGTAGGTACATGACTGCCATATTATTTTCATACTAATAGTGGTTTTGCAGAGAGAGACAGATAGATTAGCTTATAAATGGTATACCTATCTCAGTAGTTATTCAGTCGATTTTGTTACTGTTTTCACTGTTGTTATTATAATCTGGGACATTTTTGGAAAATGAATTCAGATGTTGACATTTTTTACATGCATATTCCATATTGCTGAATTTATTCATTTGTATAGTAAGACATTATGATTAAAGTGTGCAATTTCTTAATTTATCCACTACGTTCAAATATTTTTATGAAAAGACCATGTTGCTATTTTTTTATTGATAACATTAGTTAAAACAAAAATTATATCTGCATCAATTTTTAAACAAAACACTATCATTACTATCAGTTTCATCGATCAATCAACATGACAAAGATATTATTATTTTCTTAGAAATAATTAAGATATGATATACTCGTAATCGCTATGTTGTATTCAAACAATTTAAAATCTTTATTAATCTAATCTTTATTATATTTTATTTGTTGTTTTGCATAATGTTATAAATATCTATTATGCTATTTCTCTCAAGATTATACCTTTCTGTCTTGGCGTTGGATTGCAATTTTCTGTATTTTTTTTAAATAATAATTATTCGCGATAATATTTTGAAAATCTCTGTTATATTGTTGTGTTTTATAAAAGGTTAGGTACCTTAACCTAAGGAAAAGAACGAACTTTGGATTCAACATTTGAATCCTTATTTCAAACATTTAAATTTTGAATCCTTATTTAATGTATTTGAGAGTGAAACCTTAGCAAATACACAAAATGTATAATAGTACTAGGTACAGAAGGCGCACTCTCTGATAGCAAACCTGCGAATTTAATTCTAGCTACCACGCCACTAACGTTCAAATTACATTGAACGCGTCCAACGTGACCCTGGCTATAATAGCCTACCGTTTGTCGATGCCCGCGAAAGTCCGTATTACCACAGACTAAATAATAGCGTCTTCACAAGCGCGCGCGTTTTTCCTAGTAACTGGCCGGTACATTCTGGAGCTCTGGCGCAAAGACAAAGAAGTTGAAATACCTGGTGAAGAGATGCAGCACATTCTGGATGTCTGGGTCGAATCTGGCTGCGTTCTTGAGGTCGCTGACCTTCGTCCATGTGTCGATCAGGTGTAGGTTGCCTTCGCCATCGTCACGATAGTCATATCTGAGACCCTCGCTCGGCCTCAGGATTACGGGGTCTGGGACCGAACTTGGGTTGGGCGCAGCTGTAAATGATAGAAACTTAAAATATAAGTAAAAAAAATCTGGATAGAAACTTCTCAGAACAATATTACATCGTATGTAGTCTAGAATCGAGAACTTTTTTAAAGTCGGTTCTGGGATTGAGTCCTGAACCCTAACCAGAATTACCCTTGATCGATACCATCTCTATCTATGTAATAAAACTGTAGAAGTCAAATGTCCGTACATAGAAAAAAAAGTTGAAATCCGAGTCAGGAGGATGAAAGAAGTGAAATAGAACATATCCAATATCCAGACAATTTTTTTTGCTTCCCTGTCTGTTTGTCTGTTTGTACGGGCTAATCTCCGAAACTATTGGACCGTTTTGAATGAAATTTTGCATGGTGGTCTTGGATACTTTTAATCGCGGAAAATTAAAGAGTTCCCGTGGGATAATTAAAAATAGTTTTAATAGTTTTAAATAAAAATCATTGTTCATCTATCATCGGTAGAAATAAAGATTGCTTAGCCGACACAAGCGATAAAGATTTTTGACTACTCCATACAAACTACTATTTTGTATGGGAGTGGCTTGCAAAATTATTTGTTTTCGAAAAATATTTCTTAGGGAATGATGATTAGATCTAATTGACTGATATGTTTTTTTTTAATATTACCGTCATCTCATAGCATTTATAGTTTGTAGGAAAGAAGAGGTCGCTTTATATCTATACTAACTAATATTATAAAGAGGATAGGTTTGATTGTTTGTCTGTTTGCATCGAATAGGCTCCGAAACTACTGAACCGATTTTGGTGAAACTTGGCACAAAGATAAAATAGACCTTGGGAAAGAACATAGACTGCAATATACCGCGGAAAAATGTCTCATTCCCACGGGAAACACTATTAACGCGGGCGGAGCCGCAGCAGGAAGCTAGTTACAATATATAGGTACCTGAAGCTACAGCCACAAACAGAACGAACGCCAAACTCTTAACCGCGAACATATTGTCGACTATGGCCAGATTACATCGACGAAACCAATTTATTTACTAAAATTATCTACGAATTGTTATCATTGTCGCATTAATTATTCTGTTATCTTTTATTTAGTGTGAAATTTTTTTGTGCATTCGTTAGTATCCATAAAATCTATGAAGTTATCATAAATTAGCGAATATGTATTAATTTATAATACAAAATTAGATAAGCTTTGATTGATATGACTTAAATGACAGAGATAGTCTTCTGTCCAATTCAAAATCTGTAGAATTGGGAATCTGTAGAAATGGGATTCTGTTGAATTGAAAATCTGTAGAATTGGGAAACTGTAGAAATGGGATTCTGTAGAATTGGGAATCTGTACAAACGGGATTCTGTAGAATTGGGAATCTGTAGAAATGGGATTCTGTTGAATTGGGAATCTGTAGAAATGGGTCGAAACGTGTGTTTTGTAAAGTTATACAGTGCAGCAATAATTACAGATTGTATCAAAAGGGATATGTAAAACTAAAAATAATATGTAGTACGTATATTTGTATATATACGAGTCAAATTCAATACGTATAATGTATAGTTGTATTAAAATATTTGTGTCAGTGAAGTTTCATCAAATCGCCTAGTGGTGCGAATTATAGTGATCTGCTATATTTGAAAACTCCAATAAAAACATTTTTAAACTCCAAAAATTCCCATAGATTTAATTTTCCAATTTTCTTTTAGGTACAATTTCCCCAGCACCTCACATTAACACACAAAAAATAATAAAATCGTCATTCTAGGATTGTTAACGTTGTCTAATTCATTATGACGTATGAAAATTTGACATATTTATCATTTGCTATCGGTGCTATCGCTACGATTAATTATGCTAGATCAACGTAACGCAGACCTTTTTAGGCCAGGTAAAAACCAAAAAAATATAGTATAATAATGATTATGTACCAGTAGCCCGTATTCCGTAGCGGTAGGGGTGAATTTCGTAGTGCGAATGTCCAGTGGCATGTTTTGGCTTCTGTACGATGAAGCGGCATTATGTCGTGTTTATCTTATTAGCGTGATTATAATCTGCCACATTGAAGGTAATGGACTATTAATAATTATAATTTTATTATAACTTATGACGGATTACGACTGTAAAGTTACTTTATCTAGATTATCTTGAATTGAATCTATTTTGAACAGCTGGTCGGTTTATTATTTACCTTGCAAAAAAAAACAATGTATTAATGTTATTTAAAGTATTTTGTCATATTTTTTCCCAAAATCTGCCAATTTGTAAACTATAAATCGCCAAATTCAAACCTTATTTTATGTTTCGTATATTTAGTTCTATTTTTGTCGCGAAAAGAAATACGCTGGCCAGCAGAACTAAGTACTTTTGATTGGAATAGTTCACCAGAAATACTCGTACTTTCGAAATAAAAAGGACTCTAAAAAGAGTGTAAGTAAGTAAGTAATTCTTTATAGCTTACACATAAAAATATTTTCACAAAATGACTTACGAATAAAATAAGAGTTTAATTTAGTTTTACTAGTTTCCAATAAAATTTGCTGTAGAATAGGTAAAGCCTGACCAAAGAAATATGAAACCTGCTCTGGGGGCGCCACGTGTATATTTTTACGAAAATGGCAACAATTTCCCTAATAAAATTAGTTCCATTGAAATTCCGCAATATGGCGAGGTTTCTAGTAAAACAGTAATTTAAAAGTGTTGTTCTTAGTTTTGCAGACCAGTGCAGCTCAATGATTTTAAATTGACCCGAAAATAAAATAAAATTCGTTTAATACGTTAATAAGAGATGTCTGTTAAAAGTTACAAATAGCTAAATTCGCTGAAAATACCTACTAGCTAAATACTAAGATTTGACTCACACTTACTAACTAAAATGGTAGGTAAACTTGAAGACAAAAGTAAGGCACCTAAGTTTAGTTCCTTTCTGTCAACACAGAAGGTACTTGTGACATACTAGTAAAGTGCATGTTTGCAGAAATTCTATGAATATTTTAAAAGTTCATAATCCTCTTTGTGCATCCGAGATTGGGGTGCAAAGAGCCTCCAATATGGCCGCCATTCGGATGCAAATGTTATGTAAGCAGGAAGCGTTCAAAAACTGCGCGCTTCATACCCTTTATCATTTAGTAAATTTTACTAGTTTTCCGCCCTACGACTTCGCCCGCGTTAACAGTTTTTTCCATGGGAATTAGGTATTTTCCCGCGGTAAAAGGTTGCATATGTGTTAATCTAGAGTGTCAGCTAACTCCATACCAAATTTTATTAAAATCGCTCTAGCCGTTTATACGTAAAAAAGTAACAAACATATACACTCACACACTCACAAACTTTCGCCTTTCTCGCAAATCTATCAAGCAAAGACAGGAAACAAAATTTGATGAAAAAAAAGGATTAATTATTTTATTAGATTATACGAGTACAAAACTTGCAAAAAGTTGAAAAGTTGCAAAACTTTTTAAAAGTATTTTATAAGTATAATAAAACTGTATTGTAAAATGGGTCGCAATTTTTCTCTACTCATAT
The DNA here is from genome assembly GCA_948473455.1 of Teleiodes luculella. Taxonomy (NCBI): domain Eukaryota; kingdom Metazoa; phylum Arthropoda; class Insecta; order Lepidoptera; family Gelechiidae; genus Teleiodes; species Teleiodes luculella. The sequence goes on along the minus strand of OX419588.1, from coordinate 13,069,366 downwards.
TTTTCAAGAACGCGTTAATAGAACCCAATGATAACAATATTTCATGGCTTCAACCGAAGCAATTTCTTGGTTATTTCGTACTTTGGAGCATAATTCAGGCAAATGTGGAGTAATGTGCGAACAAATGTGCTGTGGAGTGCGTTCTTTATGCTGAATTATGTGTATCGTTTAACTGAATCGGGCACTTTTATTATACATACAAGTACTTTCAACGTGGTGTCACAAATAGCAGCGGGTTGTCGTAGTATCCAAGTCATACATAGGTCAAATCACATGATTCTCCGAAGAGAAAAATGCATCCGTGCTTTGGATGGCACGTAAAGTCGTTGGTTCCAGCTATTATCTACGGATGTAGTATTGGGGTAGTCTTCCGCTCCCCAGCAAGTCCGGTGAAGCTTGAGCTTGATCCGTCGTACTTTCTTTTTCGACTCAAGCATAGGTAAAAAAGGTCGTTATACCAGTCATGTCAGAAGTCTTAGGTGCCTTAATAATTTTGACACCTGGGCACAGAACAAAATAATAGTACTAACCCGTAACCTGGGTGAGGTATGCTTCAATCCGACACGATACGAGAGCAAAACAAACAGAGCTATCCATGGTTTGGTTATAATTATAAATCAAGGATGTTATAAGTGCTGCGTTTTGTACTATGACCTATCTCACACCTAGGTTAACCTCGAAACCTACACGATTAGCAAGCAATATACCACGAGGAAAATTCATGTGTTTAATACAATAATGGGCAGATATCCCATTAGCAAATTTGAAAAAAAAAATTCTTTTTTTATTTTCAAGCTGTCAGAAAATCTGAGAAGTGGGAATATAGCGAAGCGCGGCTTTTCCATCCTCTTTGCAGAAACTCTTCCATTGAGTATTAGTTTTAATTTTTGATTAGTAGTAAGGAGGCTCGTAGCTTTTTGTATCAAAGGCTCTTATTCAAAGAGATTTGAAGAGCCGCTTCGAAAGCGGCTCCCATCTCTCTGCTCTTATTAAAGATAAGAAGCTAAAAAAATAAATTGTTTGACACTAAGGTCTACAGTGCCACCAACTTATCTGTGAAGTGGTCAGAATCGGTACTAACTCCGCTATATGGACGTCAAGTATACCTTAAAGCGATTGGACAATTTCACATCGCTACTAGCGCCGCCCTTCAGCTCACAGATAAGTTGGTTGATCTTGTAAATTGTTTATATAGCCTGACCAAAGAAATAAAAAACCTGCTCTCCCCAGAGCGCCCCCGCGCAACGTGTATATTTTTACGACTACGGCAACAATTTCCCTTATAAAATTAGTTCCATTGAAATTCCGCAATATGGCGAGGTTTCTTATTTCTGTAGTCGGGCTTTAAAATTAAGTAAGTATGTAATTTGACTATTTGGCTACACATGAAATTTTTATCTATTTGATTTATCATTAAACATTAATGATTAGTTAGTAATCGGGAGACGTACCTACATATTATCTTTGATAATGCGCTTGTTGTGCCGATAATCAATCATAATTACACCCTTTTATTCATTACAAAATTACTTTAAAAAAATGACATTATGTGATTTAGTTTGTTTGTACATGAATATATATACTGGGTATTTACATATTATAATATTACCTGGCGTAACACAGGCTATTCTATTTAAAAAAATTAGGGAAGCTTACTAAAATTCCATTAATGTAACCCAAGGTGTAAAATCATTGCTTAAAATCAAAAGCTTACAATAATTTCTAACAATTGAATAGGCTCCGAAACTCCTGAATCGATTTTGATGAAACTTAGTACGAAAATTGGGAAAGAACGTAGACTATCTTTTACCGCGGTAAAATTCCTCATTCCTATGGAAAAAACTGGTAGAGCCGCGGCAGAAAGCCAGTGTTGTGATAATTTTAATCCCCGCTTGCCCGTAACTTTGTGGAAAAAAAAACAAATTTGGTGCGGTAAGTCATATGACATAAACTAAAGTAAGACGCCCCCCACACTAGTAACTTTCTAACGTCGTCGTCGTCGTGCGTCGCGCATACAATCATCCGCGTCCGTCTTTTATTTCATTCGCCTTGCTGCCTATGAATTGTATGCGCGAAGGACGACGACGACGCTCAAAAGACGTTCGAAAGACACTTCTTATAAATATCGCATACACTATAGCCATTTCATACGAACGATTCGGAAATAGAGCTTAAGGTTATAATTACTTCAGCCGTGTTGCTAATTTGGCAAATTCACGATCTGTCCAACCAAGAATCTGAGCCGAATCACGATTCTGTCGAATTAAGAATCTGCCATATACCGAACAAAGGATTACAAATAAAAGCTCACTTTTAATTGATTGCAAGTTAAATATCACTAGCAAATATTATACTTAAAAACACCTAATCATAAATAGCCGAAAAAATAAACCAAACTCTTTTAAAAACTTGTATAACACGACTACGGCAGACATGGCGTAATGAAATATTACTCTTTCCGGGACATATGAACAACGTGAAGGATGTGTAACATGTGCAGTGTTACATGACGTCATCTGTCGCCTGTCCCTTTCTAAGCGCGTCACGTACGCGTAAGGTCACACAAGGGATGATGTACCTACTTATAAATGACAAAAAGATCCTCTTAAGGGTACCCGCTTAAAGAGTTGGGTTAGTCCAAATTTAAACGGGAAATTAGACAGACTTTATTTATTGGACAGAACACAATATAAAATAAAAAAGTAGTTTCAGAGGAAATTGTCACATACAAGGGTATACAATACAATACAAAAACAACATTGGAAAACAAACAAACCCAGCACAGTGAAATAAATTATCCACAAAAAACTTAGAAAATAATTAAAATCTAATAGAGCAATACATTCTACATGCACGTGTAAAGTTGTCCTGTGGTGTGGACAAGGGCAGCATCGATGGTTGTCACATGTCTAAAAATATTTAAATCGGAATGTTGTTAGAATACTAACTCTCCGTTCACAAACATTATCGTTATTGCGTCAAAATCATAGAGCAAAATGCAGCAGCTGTGCAATTAAACTTACTGCAGAAAAGATGGCGGCAGGTACAGAAGCTAACCTTGCTGAAAAACCGGGCAACCTGAAAATAAGCGGCGGCGGCGTCGCAAATTTGTATTTATGGAAGCGATAAATTTCAGTTAAAAATTTGCAGAGACTCGCAGCCGGCGGTTGCATTTTTAACATCTTTTTTTGCTGAAGTGTGCAGCGAAGTTTTAATTGTGAAAAAGTTGGCTAAAGTTTTATATACTCTGATTAAATTTAAGCTTTGCGAAAAAGTATATTAACCGGTGTAGCTTGTTGCTTTGTTTCTTTTGGCACTGAGACTGAGCCGTAACTTAGAAAACTTAAGAATGCACGATAAATGATAATGAGCGCCGTTTTTTTTGTATTGGAGCTGAAATAGTTTAGACCACTTGTGTGATCGACTTAAATAATGTAGACTAGATGACATAGAATTTTTGATTAGGGCTTAGAATGAGAATCAGCGACTAAATTACTCAGTGAGACTAGTATCATACAAATATGTGTTCTCATTTAAAACATTATTTACATCTTTTGTACCATATGGTTATGCAATAAATCAATGATAAATGATATACACTTTATAAGTGGTATAATTACACAATAGTTTTCTTTAGTAAATATACGCGTCATGCCGCGGCGACCGACAACGCCCGAAAATGAAACGATATTTACTAATGGTGGATTTTTCTTTCTCATTCCTAACTAGAATACTTTCATAAACTACAAAGCGACACAAAGAGAGACTGGAAACAGCTATTCATCGGGCAGCTTACGAGCATTTTCTAAACATAATTTACGAAGAAAAAGCTACAAAACAATTGCTGTAAAAAACGCGATGAGATAGTTAGAGGAACCTTTATGTCATGGAAGCAGCTCATTAATCTTTCATTCAGGGCTGTCCACAAGGGAAAATGGTGGGCCGCTAAAATGCCGCAAACAATCTTACAAAAACTACCCACTGCACTATTCCGCCCTGTCATCGGGCCCTTTGCGGTCGCCCTAAATTGGGATGTCGCGCTGGCTTCCTAAAAAAGGGAGAGGAAATGGAATAGACCCACATCGCTATCAAAGGACAACTTAATTTAGCTGTGTTATAACACCTCGTCTCTATATGTGTTTTGATAAGTAGGAATAATCATATAAGTATTTGTAATCATAATAATTTAAGATGTGTGCATGAATGTTGCATAGAGATACACTGGTACCTAATTACGTAGTGCTTAACCTCTGTAACCTATAATTAACCTCTTACTTACATAATATTTTTATAATTATTACTTTTTTACCCGTTCCTTGGTTTAATCTTTTGACTGCATTAAATGTTTAAAAGAATTCTTTATTTGAAATAAAATTAAACCATTTCTGATTTTCTGGATCAATGAATAATGATCAAAACTTTCTGCTGAAATAAAATATACGTGACTAATATTTGGTTTCTAAGATAAGTAATCTAGTAATTACGTGTTTATCTACCTAAGTTTTGCCTCTGTTTGTTATACATACCTACAAATTTTTGTAGGTAACGCTTATTATTTAATTTTACTTGTTCAAAACACATTTTGGAGAGAGGTGCTTACGACATCCACCTGCTCTTAATCTAGATAACCAGAGCCGTATTGAGAGGTATATTTTTATATTCTAATTTTAGAAACTAATGATAATAATTTAATTGGACTACGGCCTGTCTCTTGAAAGAGTAGTGTCCTTAGAGTATAAATAGAAAAAAATATAATATTTATTTAATTATGTATATTTATTCAGAGTAGTGTCATAGCTTTGCCAGGTGAGTTGGGGTACGCAGTTGTTGATTACACAAGTTGCGGTCAACGAGATGGCCCTTTGGATGATGGATATTTATTTATTTACTTCAAAGGGTTATTATACTCCTGGAGACGGTACGTACCACATATCGGAAATTACAGAAAGTCCTTTGCTGAAGGGTCTCTACTTACATACATATTTTACTTTTCATATAAAAGTTTAATGTTGATTTTGAAATTACAACCTATGTTCCTTAGGGAAAGTTGTTCTGTATCATGAGGACTATCACTATGTTGCGGATAAACAACCAGTTACATTTCACGGTGTATTAACTTTGTATTAACAAAGAAACATCCTTTTTCGTGTGGTAATTAAGAGCGTCGGTGGCCAAGTGGCTAGGCCCGTTGACTTCCGTTCCGAAGTTCGATGGTTCAAACCTCGGCACGTACCAATGTGCTTTCGATTTTCGAATTCATATGTACGTTTATTCGACGCTCTTACGGTGAAGGAAAACATCGTGAGGAAACCTGCACACACCTGCGAAGAAATTCAAAGGTTGTGTGTGAAGTTGACCAACCCGCACTGGGCCAGCGTGGTCGACTAAGGCCTATTCACCCTGTTATCAGGGTAGGCTCGAGCCCCTCGGTGGGGACATATATGAGCTGTTAACGAAGTTGTTGGCTCACAGCAGAAACGAAAACTTGGTAATATTTCAAAATAAGATACCCAACTTATATTGCTACTACTACTGCACAGCCTATACTAAAGAGAGGGGACAATCACCTCTCATTTAGTAGGAGGGTTCTGCCATAATCTCCATGCTTGGCAGCCGAGCTTCTCATTCTATGGGTGTCGTAAGAGAAGGAATATATTTAGGAAGAGGCGGAGAGGTCTCGGGGAGGTGTTTGAGGTTTGGCAAATTCTAAGCTGGGAACAACACGGCACATACACAAACATAGACTAATTAATAATAGGTTATTGTACTTGGGTATTTCTTTGGGAAATAAAAATATGTCTAGGTATCTCCATAATAAGTATATACAAGATACAACGAGTTTTTATACTTGAAACTGTTTCGCAGATTAGCTATTTTGCTAAAAAACAAAGTGTGTAACGTCATTTGTTAATCTGGCGTTTGTTTAAATTTCCCAAAAAATTACGCAAGTACAATAACTTATTAGATTAGATTGTCGGCCTCGTAGCCTAGTTTGGAGTCAAATGGCCGTGCGTGCGATGTCCCACATATTTATTATTATTATTATTAGACAGTATAGTAACATTCTATTAGACAGTAACCTAACATTCTACACACAGTATGGTAACATTATTTTAATACAGGCAATTTTTGCTCCTTGCGCTCCCGTACCTTAATCCCCCCCTCGCGTTAAGGCACTCAAGCTAACGCCAAACGTTCACGAACTCAAGCTCCATTTTAAGAACACGGAAAAAGTTAAGGAGGAGGAATAAAAATAAAAGGCCTCTTACCTTAAGTGGCTGCATCATTGTCCTACCGTTTGACTTTGCCGCCAAAGTCCTAGAATGTTCTCCGTATTTCTAAACGAGGATCTCTTTCAAAGTACCTTGTAGTTAGCTACCTGTTTGTAGAAGTTGGCTCGATTCTAAATGGGTAATGGTAAGAATTTTTTTCTTGGAACGAAATAGTTACTAAAGACGTAAAATAAGCATATCTAAAAATGTAGGTATTATCTTGACATCATTATTTCAACTGAACGATGTCCACAAATCGATGAAATTCTAGATTATAAATTTTGTTAACCTCTTTGCATTTTTTTTCGATATACCCATGAGTATAACACTGTATTGATTCAATAGATTACGATATATCAAGGAACGCATAACATTGGAAATTGGAATATACCGATACATATCAACATGTTACTATTCATTTCAAAAGATAAACACTCTTCTTTTATGTGGCTTTGAGTGCTAAACATACTCAGGGATATTTTCTTTGAAGAGCCGCGTTGCACCTAAGAAAGACGGATCGGGCTCATCCATCAGACTTGCAGTGTTTGCCAAGCTGACGTGTCCTCGGGAAAGCTTATCAACTAAGGACATTGGACACATTTACTCCGGAAAAGGCATGAGAATTACGAATGTACAGCCAGGGGGGCTGGCATAAGATTTTACGCGTCTTTCTTTCTTTAGCGTGTAGGTTTCGAGGTTAACCTACCTCACAAACGCACACACGCACATTTTATGTGTGAAAGACATAGTTTTGTCTTGCGTATACTTTTATAGTATTGGAGGATATTTCCATAATGAAATCCATAAACTCATTTTAAAGTGCCCAGGTCCAAACTCATTAAAGCATAAGAAAATTATAAGGAAATGGTCGGAACACTTAATAAAGTAAAAGTTCTTTATTCAATCGCTAATTAAATAGAAGACAGTTCACATATCCGAAATATCATTCTTTTTAAGATTAACTAATTGAATTACTAATTGTACTAGGATACATAGAAACGACACCGAACCCAAACGAAGCGCACTCTTAGTAATATGAGTGGGAGATTTACTGACAGCTTGAAATAAAAAAAAAAGAGATTTCCATAGATGACGCTAGTAAAATAATGAGAACAGTGAGATTTACTGTAGACTTTTGGACTTTTGTCTTGTCTAATTGTACACGGTTCTGACTGAAACTAATTTTAGGATGATAAGTTGATTAATTTGAATGTTTTTTTATAATCCCATACATCTGTATTTAATTACCTCACTATTTACTAGTGCCATCTGTTGCGCCGTTTTCTAGAAAACTTCCCATTGGAGGTCTCGCGTCTCGGTCTCGGTATCGCGTTCTCCAGCTTCCATGGGGTTGTCGTTTATTTTTCTTTTCGCCGTGCATTCCACCCGCCTGCCGCTGCCGCTGCCGGCATGCCGCCATGTTGGCGCATACGAAGTATTCGAGGTGTCTTCTCTAGTACTTGAAGACTTGTACGTAACTCAATAGATTAACTGCACAATTTCACCAGAGGACACATTTCCCCGGCAGACTGTCCTGCATCCAAGAGAGATGGAGTGGCGCATCTATCAGCCGGCCAGTGTACCCTTGCCAAGATTAAATACTCTTTAGCATCGATCTCTTCAATAGCGGTTAAAACTTATAAGCGAGGATGTTCTAAGAGGATAGCGGAATAAATATTGGTTATCCCTGGCTGGCTGGTAATATGATTAAGTTTAAATTAAGAACTTGAGTTTGAAAATAGAATATTAAATGAGTTCTATAATAAACAATATTCTACGCGTCAAATCAAGTGTTTTGAGCAGAGAGGTTGGAAGAGCCAGATTGAAAAAAAAAAAAAAAAAGAGCCAGCTTAAAGCGAAGCTGGCTCTTCCAACCTCTCTGGTTTTGAGTGAGAAATGTTTGTGTTTTGTGGTTTGTTCTACATTCGCGCTCATAGATCCAAAAGAAAAAAAAATAGTAGAAAGAAAGATCAGATATTGAACGAACAGTATGCGATAAATACAATTTCCATTAGAATAAATGAAAAATGCAGCGAGGATTGTGAGGTCATTGACCCTAGTGTCGCGGTCTGTGCTAATATTCGAAAGTGTAAGCCTGGGCGTACACGAACTGAAAAAACCGAACGGAATGCAGTTTATCGCGCACACACCAATCAAGCTGTGTGGCGTATGTCATACTCTGTATATATGCATCTTTACAACTAAGTTCTGTAGTAGCAGACTGATGAAATAAACATTTTTAATACAATCTCTAACGAACAATAAACATGTATGTATTCTCCAAATATCTACCCAAATATTCATAAAACGGTTGGAATATGTTAAAATATTTTCATGAAGGGAAAACGCGCGGTGTCTCAAGGAAATCGCCGGCTTTTCCTACAGCCGAGACGATTTCCGGCGAATTTATTGCAAATAGAGGGAAAATATATGTATTTTTTGGATAAAAAAGACGTTGGAATTCACCACAAAAAGAAATATTGTATTACAAGAGGTATATTCGAGTTATCTTTAATATCATCGGAAAATATGGTTTACCTACTTTTTGTTCAGATTTCTTATTTTTTATGGATTAGGATAATTTGACTTGAAATTATTTCTGCTTTTTCTTAAGAAGTAGTCATTAATGTTTTAAAATACATATCTGGAGCATGTCTATAGATAGTCACTTATACATGCAAAGCTAACCCCTTTTCCTTGAAAATATGTTTTTCCTATCAAGAACACGTTTTCTCAACTTTTAGAAAAAGTAAAGTTCGTTTATTCAACTTGTAGAAAAAGTATTGTTTAATACTTCTACCTATCCTACTTTGACCAAATCCATTGCAACATGAAAAAAAAATTGTAAGTATAAATAAAAATGTAAATTGAAAACCAATCTCATACAAAACATAGGACAAATACGAATCGATTAAACATACTCAATTAGGGCAACTATTCGAGGCGGTTCGCTATCGGGTTGAAGAAGTTTTAAATTAGTTCTTTACCACCCCCTACTGGTGGGGGGACCACTCTCGATTCCATATTAGGGACGTGAAGTAGTTCATATATCCCAGTGCATTTTTGGACAAATTTGTCGGTTCGTTAAATAGTTTGAAAGTAAGTGTAATACTATTGATAAAATCAGAGTGATGACAAAAAGAAAAAAAAAATTAGCACCAAATATGCCAACTTTCATATGGAAACAGTTTTTGGTGATAAAAAACAATTGACTTCAAACAAATTCTCCAATGAAACTGAAACTTTCGATGAGAGTGTGTCGTATCGCAGAACTTTCGCCTTGTATGTGCATAAGATAACTAAGATAACCCTATAATTTTGTCTCCAAGTGGACTCTAGGCGCGTAGATAGCTCTCAACACTTGGCCAATTCAATTATGAGAACTGAAGTGTGAAGTACATTAGAGTGCTAACGAAAGAACCTACAATTCACAATTTACTAGAATTTGCGTAGTTTATGTAATAAAAATGGAATACTTAACCTAACTTTATAATATATATATATATTACCTACAATTACAAGTTCATTGCGTGTCCAGTTAGTCTCAAATGTTAATATTCCATTTTTATTACATAAACTACGGCCATCTGGTGTGAGTCAGGAGTTTGACTCACTCTATAATTGGGTTTGAACACTTAGATTCTCCATCTTTTCGCTATTTATCTACCCTAAGGTTTGCTGATAGAGGTTGCTACATTAGCAATAACGCCGCCTTTTGACTCCTGTATGTATTTTTCTCTTGTTTTTTTGTTTTTTGGTGCCAATAAAGTATTTTGTATTGTATTGCAGGCAGTGTCTGAAAATCAGCAGTTTTGTTTTGCTGAGCCACTGACCTTTCGTCACAATGAACATTTGTTGAATAATTTTTGACCTTTATGTACCTACTGTTATTAACGTTCATATTCACAAAACAAATCGAGGAGATTATCTTTAACAACTTTTTACAAACCCAAAAGTAAACTACTTATCTACGGCTCTTTTTTTTCGAAAAAAGTTAAATGTCGCTCTACGACAGTTTTTTATGGAGAGTTGGGGATCGCAGTTGTTACACAAGTCAATTCTGATGCTCACTCCGCCTATTTGCGGTCATACTGGACGCTTTAGTTTAATAATATATTGTTATAGCAGTAAACAAATTAATGTGGTCGAAAATTTATGACGTAGCAAGATTGTAATTAACTAACAAAGGCTTGGTAAGACCCAAACTTCAGAACTAGCCACTTGAAACTTTTCGATTGCTTTCAGCAGTATAGGTTTCTATCTAAAAGACCCCCCACACTAACGTCTTTTGAGCATCCGTCTTTTGTTTCACAATTTCTATAATAAAATTACTTCCATTGATACTCCGCAATATGGCGAGGTTTTCTTTTTTTGGTCGGACTTAACTATCAAAACCTATAGTATCGATGGTTAAAATTGGTTAATGTTATGTAAACTAATCTACCTATTTACAATATTTAATCTTAACCTATTTACAGAAACAAATATGTGTCGATATAATGCGATAGCCTTCAATACTATCGTATAATTTTAAAAATTGATTGTATAGATTTGAGAGCACTCGACTGAACGATTTTATACATGTTTATTATTTTGCATTTTGTTTGTAACATTATAGTGTCACTGTTATTTGTAAAATATTGGCGTAACAGATGATACGATTTTTATAATTTATTTGTTTGTATTAGACGAGAGCCAGTCTAAGTTTTTAACGTCTGACGTCATCAAATTATCTTTTAAAACCTATATTAAATAGGTAGATGATTTTAACTCCGAATTTGACCTATCGATAATTTTGTAAGGTCACATCACGATACTATCGATAGTTTAGAGCTATAGTAACAACCCTAAAACCAACTTTTGTTATCCCAGTAAAATGTAAGTAAACTTTCACGCAATATTGCCCCAAGTAAAAGAAGAACAACAATAGGTACTTTTAACTTAACTCAGGGTTTGCAAAAAGGCCTACTTACCCTTAACCCCTGGTCACAGCTTAGCGCGGCGGCGGCGGCGCGACCTGCGGCGCGAAACTTGCCAGAACTAGTTACTCTGTGCCAGAACCATCCAGCCCCCGTAACATGCAGTGCTACGACAAAAGTTTGTAGCGCGAGAAATCCGCCATATTGAAATATCCTCCAATAGGGTAAGAGAATACGCATGACAAAATTATGTCTGTCACGCGTGGACCGGGCATGTTAGATGGGGTTAGTATTGTAACATTTTACGTTATTTTCGAGCCCTTTGCGTTACTTCCGCGTTACATGACTCAAAACGGTGCTATATTACAGTGTTAATGTCGTTTTCTAAGTAAAATAAGATAAACCTTACTTTTTGCATGAATATTGAACTTTTTACAAAAGTTGGGTAATTTCACGCCTTTAAATCAATTTCTTAATTTCGGTAGTAGGTACATTTTTCTAGCAAGTTTTTAGAAGAGAAAAATAATTTTAGTTCTTTCATGTTAATTTTGGTCACTGGCATCACTTCGCAGGTCGCAGGTCGCGCCGTGCGTCGCGTGATGCTGTGGCCAGGCCCTTAGGTTTTCCTATTACAGTAGGTTAGATTTGTTGCACGGATGATTTTCCGTCCTCGTTGATTTGTTTTAACTTTATTTATTGTAGACCAGACTAGCTTTTCGCAGCATTTTCCCGCAATAATGTTACTCAGGGTGAATGTAGCTTTCTAATGGTGAAAGAAATTTTGAAATCGGCATTGTAGAGTTTATTCATTACAAACATACACACACATACACAGATACAGATCTTTCCTCTTTATAATATTGTATGAATATTATTTTTTTGCTTTCGTCATCTGCTAAAAAATAGATTGCTTAGTTCTTTATGATTGATAAATGTTTGTCCACGTCTATGATATCTACGTCTTATTCGAGGTTAGATGTCCCCACAATAATATAATATTTATCATTGATATTAACTATGTGAACTTATCCATAAGTTATTGTAACCGTTACACACAACTATTTTGGGTTTCAGAAATCCAATCCTCCAATGTGGGATTCCGTTCCTAAATTGTAGAAGCGCCGCGGCCGTGATTTGAATGTGTTTGAATGCCTGCTTTAATTATCCGCTAACTATTCCCAAGCCAACTTAGTTATGTTCAAATCACTACATTCCATGAAATTACTTCACGTGAATTTCTAAGATTCAATACCCATTTAAACTTAATGGCATTATGCTGTGTTAAAATTCATTACATTTTAAAAATTGCTCTTTATGTTTACCTATACGTTTATACGTACATCTTAAATTTCTAAGAATCGAAAAACGATTTTATCTACACTCATGTCGTAAATCCTTCATTTACTTATCAGAAACGCTAAGCAAATGATATACCTTTCGATGGAGCCGTGACTAAGGATCCATACAAAGGACAGGAAAAAATCGTATGGGGCCCGGTCTTTTATTCACAGAAAAATCTAACCACTATATAGAAAAAATATATAGATTCTAGACATAAAACTGACACAGACAAGAGTAGCCTTAGCTAGGTGTTAGAAAGAGATAGGTAGTGGCAGGTGCGTTTTATAGACTTGCTGAGTGTAAAACTTTTTCACATTGAAAAAAATTAATATCTCCTAAATGGGGGGCACTTAAATTCCACAACTGGACATGTGGACTCAGTTTTATGTCTAGAATCTATATATTTTTTCTATTAGTGGTTAGATTTTTCTGTGAATAATAGCCCAAAAAAATCCATGTCCTTTCATTTCGTTATCGCAAAGTTGTAACAAAATGAAGTTTTTTTTTTTTAATTTTTACGCAGATGCTTGCTATTTGAGCACACTAGCGTGTTTCGGAACGCAACCTTGGCGGCGCGCATGCGGTGCGATATTACTGCAAATTTATTTTCGCGCCATTAACGTTTGTTTAATAATTGTACCATACAAAATGTCAATAATTATTACAATAAACAATGATTACTTTATTTTGTCTTTAATTTAAATTTGTTGTATGAGTGTAGATAAACTATTGTATGCAACTGTACATAATTAGTATTTAACACTCGTGTATACTTTTATGAAACTCGCTGCGCTCGTTTCATAAACCACACTCGTGGTTAATACCCCTCATTATGCAACAGTTGCATAAATAGCTATTGTTGTCGCCGCCCATGCCCCTCCCACCGCAATCATGCTCACCCCGCACTGTGTAACACACCCGATATCGGCACGACAATATGTCGTCGGACAATATCGTTGACGACAACGACATAGTGTGAAAGCGTTTACTAGTATTTGTATCAAACTACCAGTCCGACAATATTGTGCAGTTATCGTGTCGTTACCGTTATCGTCCAATGTGAAAGCGCCCAATCACTGCGGTTGCTCCGGTCCCAAGTCCGGTGAAGCTTGATTGGTCGTACTTTTTCGACACAAGCATAGGACAATTTATCAAAAAAAGTTCCAGTCCTTCTGACGACAGCTAGCCGCGCGGGTAACCGCCACTGCAACCGCCTCCTGCGTGGCTGACCGCCTTGCAGCTAATCGCTTGATGCTTATGGAGCCGAGTTTCTTAGGTCACGTGATAAACTTCAAAACGGTATCTGTGCTACCTACTATGAAAGTACAAAGTTAGTACATTTCAGGTACTAACTACAGATCCTGAGGAGTGAAGTAGCTATTTCCTTAATTTTGGAATTTAAATATTAATATTGATGAGCGTCGGTGGCCAAGTGGCTAGGCCCGTTGACTTCCGTTCCGAAGTTCGATGGTTCAAACCCCGGCACGTACCAATGTGTTTTCGATTTTCGAATTCATATGTACGTTTATTCGACGCTCTTACGGTGAAGGAAAACATCGTGAGGAAACCTGCACACACCTGCGAAGAAATTCAAAGGTTGTGTGTGAAGTTGACCAACCCGCACTGGGCCAGCGTGGTCGACTAAGGCCTATTCACCCTGGTATCAGGGTAGGCTCGAGCCCCTCGGTGGGGACATATATGAGCTGTTAACGATAACGAACGATTTGAATCAATCAATAAAGCCTCCCGTAATTTAGCTCTCATTAGTCATAATGTGGATATTACAGACCAGTATTATAGTTTAAATTAATTACACTGATGCGATAATATTAATGGGATATGGAGTTCAGCAATCAATTTGAATTTAATTACTTAAATGTAGAGGTATTTCAAAATAATTATAAAGTAAATGGACCTAACCAAAGACCGCGAATTATGAGTAATTTAGTATTTTACCACACACAATTTACATAAATTCTGTTAAATTCTATTAGATTCATTCCAATTCCAAAATTTACAAAAGTGTTCTTAAAAGTATAACATAACAAAAAGTACAAATTTTGTGCTAACATAAATTGAAACCCCTACCACCCGAACTAGGAAAAATCCTGTATCTCAGGAGGTAGTGTTTCGCCGTCAATCGAACGTCGCAAGATAGTTTTTTTTTTTTTTTTATATAAGGTTTCTCTATGACTTCGATTTTAATAAAAATAAAAATAAATAGAAATAGAAAAAGAAAATAGTAATGGGAGCTTTGTATATTATTTATGGTAATATTTTAAAACTAGCTGTCTGCCTGCGGCTACGCCCGCGTTGTTTTCTGACTTTTCCATAGTAATTTTTAACTATCCCACGGGAACTCTTTAATTTTCCGGGATTAAAAGTCCAAGGATGTAAAAAACCACCATGGAAAATTTCATTCAAATCGATCCAATAGTTTCAGAGATTAGCCCGTACAAACAGACAAACAGACAGTGAAACAAAAAAAAAAAAAAGGAAATTTTCTGATTATGTTCTATTTCACTTCTTACATCCTCCTGACTCGAATTTCATTTTTTTTTTCTATGTACAGACATTTAACCTCTACAGTTTTATTATATAGAAGATTATGATTACATGGACTGGTGATGATGAGTTTCGAAAGCTATTACTTTCACAAATTATGACAGATACCCTGAGTTACTCAACTCGTTTTATATCTAATGCCTACGCTCTGCGAAGAATTTTCCTTTAGATTAGTTCGGTATTTACGGCAAACTCTCTTGGGGTAACTTTGCCCCGAGTTTCCGGGGACAATAGAACAACGTTTCTATGAAAAATGTTATTCCAGACTAGCGAAGTTTCGCGCGAATGGTGTAAAGAGTAAGGATTTTTGTAACAGAGTTGTATTTTGTAGATTTATGACAAAAATACCTATATATACGAATATTACGCGCTATATGTATGACGCGAAAAATAATAAGATCAAGTTATCTATGGTTTGTTTTAATATTAATCCGGAGAAAAGATCATTGACGCCTGCATACAATGCGCATATTTTTTTCAAACGATACGATAAAACATCAGAAAATTATTGCAAAATACGTAATTTGGCATACCGTAGTAGAAGTTGGGGTGAGCGTGTGACCTTGCCAGACATTTTGGCGTTACATTATTTTTAATAACTTTCAAGAAAAGAAAGAGGTCAATAAACTGTTGTCCGGATTTATATGAAACGGACCATAGTAAGTTATCAGTAAACAACTTGAGCACGCGAGCGGGGTTGAGGAATGAGCGCGGAGGGAAAATAACTCAAGATCAAAACGAATAATCAGAGACGGATCTCCTCAGACCTCAGGCGTCGTCGTCTCCTTCACGATGTTTTTCCGTATCAACGCGCTAGGCCTAGGTTCGGGACTCCCTCGAGCCGCTCCTAGTCGCGTTGGTACATGACTACTCTGGGGCAGAGCCTTCCGCTCCCCCGCAAATCCGGTGAAGCTTGACTGGTCGTACTTTTTCGACACAAGCATAGGTCAATTAAAAAAATATAAAAATAAAGGGAAAGTAGTACATTTTCATCACCGAACAAACACGCCGAATACACATACATGTGAATTCGAAAAATCGAAAGTACATTGACCGTGCCTAGGCTGTAATAGCTTGAGGCCTAATTTTTTTTTTAATATGAATCCCATGTGTCTACTGCCAATTCAATACTGTCAGTTATTTAGTCTTTCATTTCATTTTACGATACCAACAGGCTTATTCGTATCCTAAGCACTTTCTTACTTTGATTAAATCCATTATTTAAACATTTTACAGTATGGAAGATTTTCCCAATTTCATTCTAAACTGCCCATAAAATCAACAGTAAACACCCGACAAAGTTTAGCTTGCTAATCTTGAACCACACGACACGTATTAAACGTAGTTTTAAAGTTTATTTTGCTACACTCTCTGCTTTAAACTTAAAGTTGGCCGTCGAAATTTGTAGAGTGTTCTGTGTTTTAGTCTAAGAGATAAAACTGACACCAGACGAAAAACAAAAGCGTAAAACTTTGTTTTTAAAAATATGAAGTTTTGTTTTTAGAAAATGGGCTGGTCACATGCCTCGAAAGACCGATTCGTGGAATAAACGATTACTGGAATGGAGACCATGGGGTGAAAAGCGTCCCCGAGGAAGACCCCATATGCGTTGGGACGACGACCTCAAAAGGATAGCGGGAAAAAGTGGATCCAAGTCGCACAGAACCGCGACGAGTGGCGAAGATTGAAGGAGGCCTACACCCGAAGGGTAGAGATGGGATGAGGAGAGAGAAAGAGAGATCATTTTGCGACCTGTCTCATGTTTTACCATAATCCCACAATGCATTAAATTAGTCTTTGGACGAATTTTGACGATATTATTATTGTAAAATACCTTATTGCTCTACCATGTTTCTACTTTCCCTTTACCCCAAGTTTTTCTGGTAAAGGTAGCATTTATTTCTTCCAGCAAAACTTAGGGTGTATCTAACTTAGGCAACCTACACATCTTTTGCTGTTTTCATGATTAAGTGTACGATAAAGTATGTTACTAAGTATATCAGCTTATTATTCAGTTTATTTTTTATTTGTAAGTGTAAAACTCACGTGAAAGTTTATTAATGGTAAAAGTTGGATTTTATAAGATTGCGCCCAAAGTATTAAACAAGATAATTAATATTCCAAGACCAAATCCGTCAAAGCAGGGACAACCCTACCAAAGAGGCGCGTTCTGAGTTCCCCAAGGCGTAGTAACATTGCGTCCAACTTGTACTCTTCCAGTCGTAAAATGTTCCACAGAGTCTTAAGACTTCAACCTCGTATAATATTTAAGATCCCTTTTTGGCAGACTTGTTTACGTATGCCAAAGACTTGCGGTTATATCTTCTACAATACTGCTGTGCAATGAATTTTTGACAGTTATTTCCTAAATACTGAAGTTCATAACTAACTTTTACAAATTGTTTCCTAGGTAATGGACATCAATGTTCTATACATACCATTATTTATGTAACATTATATCCATCTCTTTGCTTGTCGGCTGCAAGTAAAAAGCGGTAAAAAGTACCCTATAATTATGTTATTCTAATGTATAAGCTATATTGTTATAAAGTTTAATTAAAATCCATTCAGTAGTTTTAGTAACAAAAATCCAAATCCAAACATCCATACATCCATCCTCACAAACTTTCGCGTTTATAATATTAGTAGGATTACCAACACATAGCAAAAACATTTGTACCACATCTGGTTTGTAGTAGTTCCTTCTACTTGAGATTATTTGTTTAAGGAAAGCACTATGATGAGGTGGTTCATACTTATCTGAGCTGTAAAATAGAGCTAGGCTTGCCGACAGACTGACTATGCACAATGCTTGGATTATATCCGTACAGTTCAATTCCTATGAAGAATGGAAGCATAGAAGCGAATAGTTAATATCTGATTGAAAATGGTAATCTATAGAACCCGGAACAAAAGCCTCTAATGGAAACTGAATTAATTAAAATCATTCCTTAAAGTTTGCGATAGGCCGAGAGCCGGTAGAAAATTCCTTTGAATATTAATAAAGGACAAAAATAATCCTCTTGAAGGTAAGTGCTTAAGAGCCAAAAAGCAAAATATTAATGAAGGTGAAGGATGATTGACGCTATAATAGGAGCTTGGTGTTTTGGGTTTTTGTCACTTTGGCTAAAATATTGGAAAGATAAAACATTGGTGTGTGGATTGTGTTCCAAAGATTATTTATCAGGTTACCTAACAGCCTCTGTGGTCGAGTGGTCAAAATACTAGCCTCACGTTGCGAAGGTTCCAGGTTCGAATCCCAGTGGGGACTCGTCGCACAAATATCACTTTGTGAGACTTTTCCCAGTTTGGTTAGGATATTGCAGGCTGAATCACTATTGTCCGAAAATAAAGATGATTCCGTTCTTCGGAAGGCACGTAAAGGCGTTGGTCCCGGTAACTATCTACGGATGTAGTCGTTACATGAGCCATGTCAGAAGCCATAGGCGGCTCTATGATTCTGACACCAGGGTTTGTGAGGCAGGTTAATCTCGAAACCCACTTCACTGGTGAAGTGAAGTATTAGGTTACCTTTGAGAGATTTTCGTATAATTAGGTGTTGCAAATAAGCCAATTACGGTGAAGTTTTATATGTTGATTTTGCGATAAAAGAGTAGATTAAAAGTAGGAGATCTATAGAAGGGATGATCATTCATATTAAATATGTAGGGCACGAGACTTATCTTTTGAGGTATCTCGAGGTACCTTCATAAACCGTATATCCAAGTTCGGTGAAGCTTGATTCGTCGTATTTTTTCAACACAAGCATATCAATAAAAAAAACCGGGTATGGGTAGCACCGTTTAAATTATTATAACCAACAACGACTGCTATTCCGCCTGTCTGATTATAGCAACGCCGTCCTTTCACGAAAAAAAGAGAGATATATCTTTCTCACTTCCATCAAATCTAATCCAATTCAGTGCATCTTTTCTCTAGATATTTGAAAACTCCGCAAATGTAATAGACTAACAACCCGCAACAAAATTGAATTTTCCGCTGCATTCTTTCACAAGAACGCCATTCCGTTGAAAGCAACATTTCAATTTATCAGGTGGCCGCGGCCGCTGCAAATGTTGTTATGGAACTATTTCACTGGAGTGCTGACGTGTTTTCAAGTAAATAAACTAGTTTTCGGGTATTTCTAAGTTCTCAACATAGTTGTTAGGTACACTTTTCTGTTTATTACATTTTTTCTTAGGTTTAATTTAATGTTCCAAAATAATGTTATGTTTTTTTGTTCAAAAATAACTGTCATTTTAAATAGTTTCTAGATTTTTTTTAATTCAATTTTTATTAACTACTTACTCATGGTCGATTCCTTAGTTTCATAAACCCGTAAGATTATTCAATTTTATAGCAAAATAACTCACTTCTACTTAAACGCTGCCTAATACGCTGTCTTTTTCATCCAAATTTAAAAACATTTGTCCATTTTGCTCCACCGCAAAAGAGGCGACAATTTTGTAACCACTATTTATTTTGGGCCGCGAAATAGGACGAAAGTAAACTGCAGTTTCCATTTTGACATTTGACATTGCAGTGCTGACTGCAGTTGAAATGCACTTTTGGTTCGAGAGGAAAATATTCTGCTCACTTAAAAGTGCCAAGCAAACACATTTAGGCAAAATGGTTGATGTATTTTTGTTTGCGTATTCCGACTACAAAAAGTTTTTCTTTATATTTGCCTTGCTCTGTCCTCATTTAAATTACGTCGTAGTTACATAAAGTAGTTGAAAAAAAAATGCAATAAAAATATTAAAAGTAAATGAACGAAAGTTTGTGAGTGTGTATGTTTGTTACTTCTTCACGTCTAAACGGCTGGAGAAATCTTAATAAAATTTGGTATGGATGGAGTTAGCTGACACCCTGGATTAATATATAGGCTAATTTTAAGACAAGAAAATACCTCATTCCCATGGGAAAACCTGTTAACGCGGGCGAAGCCGCGGTGTGGAAAGCTAGTAAATAATATTTTCCGCTACGTTTACAACCACATAGTGAACATTTGTACTTATTATTAACAGTCCATTGCAAAACTGAGGCCTTTACCTACCTGAATAAAATAATCAAATTATATATAAAATAACTTTGCGGAAAATATTTATTGCTTAAAACTTTGTTCTGGTGCTGGTTATACAAAAGGTGTTTTTTTAAGCCACCCCTATAACCAATGCAGCGGCGCAGGTTAATAACTTAGTTTAAAAATTTTCAAGTGCTAGCGAGAAACTAATAACAATTGGTTTTTACTTACTTCTATAAATAAACCCGGCTTTGGGAAACCTAGCCTCACGTTCAAATTATCCAAACTACTACGGTTCGTAGCAACAGCGCTACGCGGTAGCTACAGCGCTACGCCGTAGCTGAACAGTGTTCCACTAATAAGGTGCACTTAAGCGCAGAATTTAACGTGTTTTGTTAATGTTATTTAGTTATGTAAACATTGGGGGTTTGTAACTGTTGTATTTGTAAAAAAAACATTTATTGCGACATATAGATAAGGTTAAACATAAGTAATGTTGACAATAACTTAGGTCTAAATGTCACAATGGGTAATAGGGTCAGCGGCTGCTGGGCTGAGTTACAGACAGACAGACCCAGCGCTGGTTTTCAGCCCACACCCTAGATTTGTGACGGCGGCCGTACCGTGACATAGGAGGGACGCAATCATACACAAAGATTATTATTAGTGAGAAAAAAATTTAGGTTAGTTTGAGACCCCCACACTAGCGTCTTTCGAACGTTGATATACAATCATCCGCGTCCGTCTTTTGTTTCACTCGCCTTGCTGCCTATGATTGTATGCGCGTCGTCTATGTGCGTCGCGCATACAATTATCCGCGTCCGTCTTTTGTTTCACTCGCCTTGCTGCCTATGATAGTATGCGCGTCGTCTATGTGCGTCGCGCATACAATCATCCGCGTCCGTCTTTTGTTTCACTCGCCTTGCTGCCTATGATTGTATGCGCGTCGTCTATGTGCGTCGCGCATACAATCATCCGCGTCTGTCTTTTGTTTCACTCGCCTTGCTGCTTATGATAGTAAGCGCGACGCACGGCGACGACGACGACGCTCAAAGGACGCTTGAAAGACTCTAGTATGGGGGTCTCTAACTAACCTATTTGAAAAAGAAAAATGGATTTACTATACATTTAAAGTAGTAAAAGATAAAGGAAGTTCATGTTGAAGAAGATAAGCCTATCTTTGCACAAAGTTGTGATTTGTCATTTCTGGTGTCAATAAAGAATTTTTGTATTGTATTGAATAGTATTTTTTGAGAATATTTGAGTTGCTTTTTTGTATAGTATTGTATCGTATCGTATCGTATCGTATCGTATCGTATCGTATCGTATCGTATCGTATAGTATAATATAGTATAGTATCGTATCGTATCGTAGCGTATTGTATTGTAAGTTGCCGCGTCGTATCATGTTTATGTGAACGATCCTTCTATATTAGAAAAGTTCTACCTTATTTCAGTACTATGGTACCTTCAGACGTTTCAGTGGAAGGAACATTCCGTTGCTTAGACTTCCAAGTGAATACCGTCGAGTGATTGCATCAATTTATGCGAATGCATTCAGCCGCTGACGATGTTGTCAATGCAACGAGGTCGCATGCAGGGTGCATCGTCCACTGTGCGGTTTGTACCTCACTTGAATAAGATCGTGCTCATTTACATACAGAATTGAAGAAGGAGAAACTAAATGGGTAACTAAATACTACTAAATGTATAATATATGCGAAAGTAACGGATTTTATGCACAGATTTTATGGACTAATACATTACATTTTCTCGATAATTACATATAAATGCAAAAAAAATATTTTTTGACCTAAAAGTGGTTGTATCTCGAAATGGTTGTACTTCTGAGTTGAGTTGTCATAATAACTTTTGTTTACACTTCGGTCCTCTAAACATCTAACCCAGTTTCATTTGTGCGCAGCAATTTTTACAAAAGACGCCACCCCCTCCATACAAATCCGCCCATTGCCCTTTAGGGCTGGTGCGTAGGCTATTTTAATCGCGGGAAAATATCCCATTTCCACAGAAAAAGGTGAAAATCAACGCGCAAATAAATGTATCCATGAAAAATAAGCGCGCTTTTCTTCAGGTATCATCTAGTTGAACTAAAAAGGTACAAAGGATTTTTTTTTCACAATTTTGTAACGTCATTGAACAGTTAGCGTATCAAGTTTGTCAATGTAGTAACAATGAACAAAAATAGCCCCTTAATTTTGGGTAGTCAGAATAACGTATCTTTTTCCCCTACTGCAAAGGAAGGATTATTGACCGATGCACAGCTAGGTTTCCGTGTGCATTGTCCCGGGGAATCCCGGTCCACAAAGTCCTGTCTGGATTAAACGATGGTACGTATTCAAACGAAACGGTACGGGTTGTTCTATAGGAGCCATATCGGAAGCCTAAGGCGGCTCAACAATTATGACACCAGGATTTGTGGGGTAGGTTAACCCCGAAACCCACTGTATAAGTAAGCAGCAATGACAAAATGAGGGTGACAATGAACTTTATTCCTGTAACATAATACTAACTCTGTCTAGTTCATGTCTCTGAAGGCTGTGTGTGAGATACCAACCGGTATTATATTATATATTTCATTACCTATTTTTCGACAGAAATTTCCTTCGTTTTATAACGTGAGATCAACGGAATTATTACAATTTATACAACGGGATAATCGTAAAAGTTAACGGACCCGGGAGGGAAGCACAACTTAATTTTAACGCCGTCTTTATTATGAGAAGGTTTCAAAGAAGCCTAATTAGATATAGTCTTGTTCGTTACGAGTTTATTTTGTTAAGTAGAGAATTAATTGTTTGTATAACTTTATTCATAATTGAGTAAGTTTCTTGTGTTGTTGATTTATTTCATTACATTAAAATAATTATACTTATATACTTACCCTACAAAGAATATATTGTATTGTTTTTACAGAATCTCTTTCACATGCGCATGTTTTTTTGGAGAAACAGTTGTGACACTAAAAACTATATTTTGTTATTTAGGAGCTAAAAATTAATATTATAAATAAAATAGTATTATCTCTCAAATGGCTATTGAATTTGAAATTGCATTGATAAGTCAGTAGGCAATTTCCCTTATGAAATAAAAGTACTTAAACTGCACATTACATAATGGTATATAAATATCTCGTTGATAACAGCCCATACATGTCCCCACCTAGAGGCTCGAGCCAAACCTGAGAGGAGGGATAACTAAGAATTTATTGTATAAAAACCAAATTGAAAAGGTTTTTATCGAAGTAAGATTCTAAGAGCGTCGGTGGCCAAATGGCTAGGGCCCTTGACTACCATTCGGAAGTTCGCGGGTTCGAACCTCGGCACGTACCAGTGCGTTTTCGATTTTCGAATTCATATGTACGTTTATTCGACGCTCCTATGGTGAAGGAAAACATCGTGAGGAAACCTGCATACCTGAGAATAATTCAAGAGTTGTGTGTGAAGTTGACCAACCCGCACTGGGCCCCTCGGTGGGGACGTGTATGAGCTGTTAATGATAACGATGTAGATTCTACACACCACGTCCACCGTTGGACGTTCAAAGGTGGCGTTCATTTGTATAGAAGAACAACCAGGAAAAACTTCACATCGTGTCACATATTTTAAAATATGTATTTTACAATAACGACGCAAAATCGATGTTTGACGTCTCTAAATTCAAGTTAACAGACACCTATCCCTATATGACATAATACTATGGTTTTTAAATTTAAGTTAGAGCGTATTAAGTAGAGTCCAATTTTTTATAAATACTTAGTCCAAATCACATTACGCGACTAAAGACTCTTATTCACAGGAAAATTTAAGAGTTTTACTCAATTTGAGCCGAATTTGGGAGCCGAGCAATAAAGTAAAAGCATTCTAAATTCAGCTAAGAGGTTCACTAACGCAAATGGAAAAATCTGGCTCAATTATACTGGGTAAGACTGGTGAATTCGGCAAGCGCGGGCGCCATTTAGAAAAAAGAGAGCTCTAAATACAGGACGCGAGTGGTGACTTAGCAAATACTTAGACGACATGCTTAGTCAATGGTTTTGAACAACTTTCCCATAAAAACATTTCTCAGAAAAAAGATTGACTTCTCCATGCAAACTGTCCGATTAAAATGAAAATTTTGTATGGGGGTGCCTTTTGATTTGTTTTGAAGAAAAGTTTCTTTGCGACAGTTGCTCAAAATCGTTTACTGAGCATTTCCTTTCAGTAAATGCTGAGCTGCCATTTGCACCCTGTATAGTGCTCGAGTGAGAGTTCTTTTAAAGTAAGTCCGTCTAGCTTAATAAGATTTAGTGGTTTCGGAGTCGAAATAAGAGAAAAAAGAACATTTGACAAAAGGAAAAGTACCTACAAGTAGACGAAAGGATATTGTGAGAAAAACGTACCTACTAGCATGAGATTTAAGAATATTTCATTATTGGGTGAGTAATTTTAGTCAGGATGGGGTTCGTATTAAAGATTTATGAAAGAGTTAGGAGCAAGGGCGATGCTTTATTGTAAATATTTTACTATATATTTATGTAAAAATATAATATATTTTTTATTCTTCTTTTTGCAATGAAGTATGTAGGGGATTTTGTCCGACTTGATGTTGGAGGAAAAGGGAAGATCTTCCGCCGGGCATGGTGGTGAGCCCGGGGACCCGCGGTCCAACTGTACTTCGTTGGAACTTGTATTTATTCAATGTCTTGAGAAAACTTCGATAGCGCGTTTCAGGCTACGGCTTCTGATTGGTTGCGCTTCTAATGACGTATGTGACGTAGGCATTGTTTACAACATGTGGCTGCAATCGGATGCTCTCTGCAGTGTCAGCTTATTGTAGCGCGCGCGGTATTCGCTGAGTCAGGCGCGCCGCTACAAGTATAAGAAAGTTACTTAAAATAATGCACTTTAAACATTTAAAATAAAAAATAAATTTATTATTTATTAAGTTTAAATTAAATATTAAGTAGTTGTTGGGCGTTTTTAAGCGACGTAGATACGTCGAGATATAGATATACGACTAAACTGTATATTTCAGATTTTCTGAACATTTATTTATTTATTTATTTATTTATTTATTTATTTATTACAATGCATAGAAACAGAAACATCCTTAATACTATGCAAGGAACATAAAACATACAAGTGAAATACTTATAATTAAAGGAAAACAATAATAATTATAACAATAATAAACGCTCAAGGAGACGATCATAACAATAATAAACGCTCAAGGAGACGATCGGGTGCCTAAGGCCCAAAGTGAGTTACCAAGTTTTTACCCAATTTAGTATTACTCGTGCACGAAATTTAATGCAAATCCATTTAGGGAGCATTATCAAGTTATCGCAAACCCGCCATCTCTCCTCCGTCTTCAAGGACAATTGGAATTTACTGAAAGAGTATGAACCCTAAAAGGGGTTATCGGTTGTTCGCTACCTATTTACTTATTACCAGCTTATTTTTTGGAAGCTAAGATGTTTGTATGCCGTTATCAGTTCATACTATGGGTTGCCTGGAAAAGATTGCTACATAGCAACAAGGCCGCCTGTTAAAACTTTTTGTTTTCTGTGTTTGTGTTATTTGCTGATTTTTTTTTGGTGTCAATAAAGAATATTTGTATTGTATTGTATTGTATTTGACGGCCTAGTCGCTCTTGCTATGCCTTCGAAGAAAGGCGCGGTTTCGAATCCAGCGCAGGGCAAACATATTTGTCTAAGAAAACAATGTCTAACCGTTAGACCACGTGACTGACACAAGCCTACGTCATTTTGCTCTGTTCATCCTTGTTTATTACACGCATTCGACAAGGATGAACAGGCAAAATGACGTAGAAATGACGTAGGGTCGTGTCAGTCACGTGGTCTAATGGTTAGACCTTGTTTTCTTAGACCATGCTTTGGATGTTGTATTTTTACATAAATGTGTTTTATACATGTGTGCGTGCACATCTGTTTTAAGAATAATACAGGATTATATCTAGTGTGAGTCAGATGCCCGTGTCTTCTCACAAAGTGATATTTGTTCGACGAGTCCCCACCGGGATTCGAACCCGGAACCTCCGCAACGTCAGGCGAGCTTTTGACCACTCGGCCACGGATGCTGTATACGTCCCAACTTTCCTATGTGACTCAAGCTTAATCTTTGGATTTCATTGTAAATTCTATTTGTAGAAGTGCCCCATCTGTGAGTTCCCTACAATCGTGTAAAGTAAACACATCGATCTATTGGAACGTCTGAACCAAACACTAAGCAATTACCGTGTACTAGAAAACAATAAAACATTGTCAGGACGAGAACAGAACGTAGTTTTAAAAGGTTTTGTGACTCAGTGCTTGTTTTTGTGGGAACTGAAGAAATAGGTCGAGATTTCTGCTTGTAGTTTATGGTGGGATGTGTTTAATTATTATTTTATTAAAATTGAAGAAATACTGTATTACCACAAAAAAGTTAAACATACGTCCAACAGGTTTCTTATAATCCCCTACTTTGTTTAATTTTTGCTATTCGCACATTTTTCGTCATCTTTGATGCACTATAGCTTAGAAACTATATCCCGTATCAAAACCATTGTAAAACTTGTTTTAGGTAATTTAGTAATAAATAACTTGGTCTATGACAATTTTGTCCTATCATGCATAGTTTTCCTGAAACTAAACTACACATATATGGTTGTAAACAACAGCAGCTATTAACAAAATATATATATTTTGCCGTAATAAAATCTAGAATGAACGGACTAAAAAATCCTGTATGCGAAAGCTAACAATTTTTTTTGTAAGACCCATACCACAAACCCATACTTAGTAACTTTGGTCATCTGTTCATTAATTTGAGAAAATTATATCATGTAACGAAAACATTTCGATGATGTTTTCGTATTTAAAATCATCTGAGCAGCACATTTCTAAGATAATTGATTTTCTTTTTCCGAATTTGGTAGGAGCTACTAAAGGAGAGGAGTAGGAGAGGAGCTACTAGAGAATTGCTATTCAATTTAATTTATATTATAAGTAGGTACTGTTACAATATCCTTCACATGTGGCTGGAAAATTTGAGCAGATAATTTTTCTCAATAGAAAAGAAAATAGTACAACATTTGAACAGCTAGCTAATACAATTCTTAAAAAGACCCTTGTCAAAGATACAATAACAAACAATATTTATTTGACCTTTCCAACTAAAGTTGCTAGTATTGCAATAACAGAAATAAACAAGGATCTCTAACAACGGAATCCTAAATAAACAAACGGGGGAATATTAAAGTTACTGGCTGAGCCTCTAATGGCTTTCTTGTGTAAGTTCGACGAGCCAGCTACTGGTATACTATGCTGCCCTGGTTTCCTCATTCTTAAGAAAATTCTTATGCCACTATTAATGGCATGTAAAGATATTACGTGTTATGTGATGTAGGCTAATTGTTGGTACTTCCAGAATAGTAATTATTTTATAACACAAGGCTCGCATCTTCATCATCATCTTTTTATTATTTGGTCAGGACTCGGACTCGTGCGTGTTTTTTTTAACGCCCCTTTAGCCTTGTTGGTAGTACGTCTACCTTCGAAGTACAGGCTCGCCGGTTCGAATCCAGCCCAGTGCAAACATTCTTTATGAAGAGCAGTTGTGTTTGCCTTGTGTCTGGATGTTGTTATATTACATGTATTACGATACCCATAGTACAGGCTCTGCCTAGTTTTGGGGTCAGACGGCCTTGTGTTAGATGTCCCACATATTTATTTGTTTATGCCACATTGAGTTTTCTGATTCGATTTATCACAAAAAAGTTGATTCCGTCGCGTATTTTTAAAGTAGTTTGGAAATTGGGTGGACTCGATTTTGGTAAAATCCTTGTGTCACATGCGCACACATTTTCTGATGGTCCTTTGAATAGGCACCATATTTCTAATTATACTAAGCTTCTTTCACAAAATCAACGTACCAAGCTTAACTAGACTTGGAGGATCAGAGTTGTCGTTGATAGCACCATTTGGTGCGACACTCACAAGAAGACTTGGTCTTCCACGCACAACCTGTCATTCTTATGAGGATTTTTTTTTCACTAGACAAAATGACAAAGAAACGTGCGTGTGATCCTGCTTGATTTATGAAAGCTTTCTCTACCTCTACAGTATAGAAGGAGCAATGAAAAATGGGGTTAATTATCCCACTTCTGACGACAGAACCCGATCCCTATTCTAAGGAATCGGCTGCGCAAGAGAGCCTTCTTGAAATATCGTTGCTCATAAATATTGATGTTATCCTGTGTTTTATTCGTCCGTGGAATGGATCGGGGACACTGGGCTTGGCGTACGACAGATATGTTGTGGCTTCAACGTTCACAAAATGCCTATTTCCTTTTAACGTGGATTTTTTCATATATTGTACACCTTTAAGAACCAAGCACACCAACAAACACGGTAAACGGTCTTTTGGCATTCATTGTACGAAAACCAAATTCCAAACGATCAATTAAACACCATGTTTTTTTTTGTCTGTTGATGAACTTTGGTCTAAAACATTTACAAAGCGAAGAGAAGGAGAATGTTGCGGCACGAATTTTTAATAATCCTACTTCCCTTCTTATAGCATGGTCTAAGAAAACTAGGTCTTCCGTTCGGACCACGTGACTGACACAAGCCTACGTCATCTTGTGCTTCATCCTTGTCAATAGACAAGGATGAACAACGCAAAACGACGCGACGTAGGCTTATGTCAGTCACGTGGTCCGAATGGAAGACCTTGTTTTCTTAGCCCATGGTTTATAGAAACTTTGAGAAGAGGTCACATATCTGTACCGAACTGCTATAATCCATTTGTTTATCCGTCTTCGGGTGAAGGGTCGTGAACCGGATCAAACGGCCACCTAGCATAAATGTAGGAGCGAATACGAACAATGTGGCCGCCGCCGGTGACAGAGATGTATTATACAGACAACTGATTTATTTCTTTATACTATATATAGAATATAAAAGGACTATTGTTGGTCTTCATACTTCTTAAAGCTTTTACGGTTTCAGGGCTTTTTTAGTTCCAAAAATCTACTTTAAAAAGGAGTCGTTGATCTTTTTGTGGTTTTAGAATCATTTAGCCGGTTTTAATATAACTGGTGCCCTCCCTCATAACTATGTGCTTTCCGAAGCTGAAAATTGTCAAAGTTGTTATAGTTATTAAAGAACCAGGGTGTTGCAATATTAAACAGGTTTTATTTACAGTTGCATTTCTAAGTACATATAAGCAATATTCACTAGCATGCATGTCATAATTGCAAATTAACTTACATCGTACTGTTGATAGATAGGTACTTATAGGTATATAAATATTAAATAAATGTTTTTATAAGTTGACATTGTTATTAAATTGATTGGAAATGAATCAGTCTCCAAAACCGTACTTGGTCAGGCGCTTCCAATCATGAAATAAATTGTATCATCAAGTTCGGTCGATGAGTCAATTTGCTTTCGGTTGTATGTTAGAGAATGAGTGAAGAGAGATTGACTAAACTGATTTATAAGGCGAGAGTGGAAGGAAGCGTTGGAAGGGGAAGACCAAGACGAAAGTTCCAAAATCAAATCGGGGACGTTCTGACAAAAGGTCCGGACAGGAGTACTCAAAATCGACGAGCATGCATGAGGAGATTAATGAATGTGGATGAAGCGAAACAAGTGTGTTTGGATCGTAGCAAGTGGAAGGAAGTGGCCTCCGGGAAGGAGGCGTGACTTTGTGTATGTATGTTTGTATCTTATTTTGTACTTATCTTGTACGAGTACTTTCAAGTGCAAGGTAAGCTAAACACGCGCATCGCATTCTCTCCCTCATTTAACGGTGCAGCGTTCAAAGTGCTCAACTTAGCGTGTTCTAGACTATTTTATAAAAACAGTTATGGTCGTTTCAACGGACAATGGACCTTTAAAATCAAGGTGACCCAAAGGACAATGCCGCCGAACTATATTTGGACTTTTTTTGTGCGATCGTATCACTATCACTATCACTACATAGTATAAAACAAAGTCGCTTTCTCTGTCCCTATGTCCCTCCCTATGTCCCTCCCTATGTCCCTTTGTACGCTTAAATCTTTAAAACTACGCAACGGATTTTGATGCGGTTTTTTTTAATAGATAGAGGGATTCAAGAGGAAGGTTTATATCTATAATACATGCATAATATACTCAAGAATAACCCACAATAACCATTTTCCCGTGCGGAGCCGGGGCGGGTCGCTAGTTAGGTATAATACATTTACAAGTAAATCAAAGCTGTCATTATAGCCCTAATTTATTGCTAAAGTTAAGTAGCTGTGGATGGAATACATTTTTTTACCACTGATGGGCCCATTGCGCCAGAAAGGTTCTTTAGCGGTGACCACGCATCGCAAGGGCGTGGGCAGATGACGTCACAGGGGTGACCTACAATAGGGTAAAGATCGTGGTAAACCGGAAATCACAGATATTTATTAGCTTTGATATCGAAGAAATTTTTTTCTAACTTGAAATATTTTGATTTTGTAAACAGAATACAGACTAGAGAAAGAAAAAGAAATTGTGAGAGTTATAATGCTTAGTGATGTTTTTGTCCGGAAGTGTACCTACATTTTTAGGCTGAAATTATAAAGGAAGCTATTGTCTTTATCATAAATAATCTATGTAATAAAACTGTAGAGGTCAAATGTCTGTACATAGAAAGAAAATATGAAATCCGAGTCAGGAGGATGTAAGAAGTGAAACAGAACATGTCCCGACAATTTTCTTTTTTTTTGTTTCTCTGTCTGTTTGTACGGGCTAATCTCCGAAACTACTGGACCGATTTGAATGAAATTTTGCATGGTGGTTCTTTACGTCTTAGATAATCCCGGAAAATTAAAGTTCCCGTGGGCAATAATTAAAAATCACTACGGAAAAGTCTAAAAACAACGCGGGTGTAGCCGTGGGCAGACAGCTAGTCTATATAAAAAAAATCAATTGCTGTGCGTTAGCCTCGGAGCTGTGTGCCAATTTAGCAGATTTTGGTTTTGAATTATTTATCGTCATCCAAGCAAGGTTCAAACGGTCAGAAATTATGGAAATACCTCATTCCCGAATTAACAGTTGCGGGCGTAGCTGCGGGCGGATAGCTAGCATTCATAATAAGAACGTACAAAAACAGAAAGCAATATTAAACATTTCCTTTTATCTTTCACGTTTTTTGTCTTTGTAACCTGTCTTTAACAGATAATTGCCAACTTGAAACAAAAAAGCAACAGGTCACTGGTCGTTTAATGAGCTTTTACAAAGCTCCTAGTTTGGACCCGATATTAAAATGTGTAAAGTCGGCTGAACACCGCGTATTTATAACACTTTATCTGCTGGGGGCTAATATTCTCATAGATTTTTTAAGCTTTTTGGCCAAGATATATACAAAAGAAATCAATAATAATATTGCTGAAAAATAAATTTTAAATTATCGTGTACCAAAAAACTCAAAAAAATAATTAGTAGTAGTATTAGTGCTATTTTTTGTGTCTGTGATCATATTATGTGTCTTGTGATCATATTATCATTAAATACGTATGATCACATAAAATAACCAGTTCAGCCAGTGAAAACAAAAAAGAAACATTTAATGCAATCCCTTGTAAGTCATGTCCCTTGTCATGTGTCTTTCATTATTATTTTACGGATTAAGCTGTAAAGACCAAAAACAACTAAATATTGTAAGGTTACACAATTCTTCTATCAATATTGCATTTGGAAATTGGCCCGTAGAATCTCTACGGTAGAGATCTTAGCAAGAAAACGTTAAAAAGCTTGTAAGCGCTGTACAGTGGTTTAACGCTTCAATGCTCGTCTGAAGAGAACGGACCGTAATAAATTCGCAGCGGTTTCATCCAGTTTAAACCAGGAATAACATTTTAAATTGTGCTGTAAAATATAGCGAAGGAATACAACTACATTCTATTTACAAATTTGTATTTTACTTTTTATTATCTCATCCATATTTATTGATGTAGGTAATCCCACAGTAGGAATATTGTTTTTAGATTTTAATAATATTAAACGAGCAAGTTCAAAATTCGAAATTCGCTCGAATACATTTCCATTCACTCTGGGGAAATTCGAAATTCAAATTGAGCTCTTTCGAGTGTTTGGGTTTGTTCGGAAGTTAAGTTAAAGTTGTGTTTCGCTTTCACGATAAAACCGTTCGTATCTGTGAAGTGTGGAACATACCATGATAACAAATAATAGTTAAACAGAGTCCATAGTTGAAAGGTAGGAATCGTTCAAAAAAATCGCCCTTTGCTATAGGTTCTGCTGGGCTAGCATAAAGATACATACGTATCAAAGTTTTATGTATACTGTCATTTTATTAGAGGAAATTTCAAAATGGCGGCTTTATGACAGCATTTTGACAGTTCATGCTACTGGCTGGCTTCAAATCCCGATGGGGAAAATGACGATTAAAAATAAATTTGCGAGCTATTGGCACAGAAGAAAATAAACTATTATTTTCTTCTGTGCTAAGTACTAAGCTTCTAAGCTTTAGTACTAACTAACCCGCGCAGAAAGGACACTCACCCCCCGCGCCAAAATATGTTTCCCGCCCGATATAGCGCTCGTCGCTCCGCACCCCGCAGGCACCACGGGACTCCGCCGGTGTTCGGGGGTGTTTTGCATAGCGCCTAGCGCTATTGACTTGTAGTTGATACTACACAGTTGTTATTCAAAAAGAAGTAGATTGTAAAAACGCGTTTTCTGTATGGAGTGACCGACCAGTGCCACGGGTTGGTTAGAATATTCCAAATAAAATGGGGAATTATAAAACGAGCGAATAAAAAAACAACTTTGCGACTGATGATGACATACTGTTTTAATAACTTGAGCGGCATGAATTTGAATAAGCGATAAATTAACTAAAGTAACGACGAATATTGATTAATAATAAAATCCAGAACGAGCTTACAAAAAGTGCATTGTGAATAATCCATTTCAGATATTAAAATTACCAAGCGAGCGACTAAATTACCAAGTGAGCGACTAAATTACTAAGTGAGCGACTACATTACCAAGTGAGCGACTGGAAATACAGAGAGGGCAACTGGCAACACGAAGGGCACTGGCTTTGATAATAGTAGTCAGGGCGTTAAACGAAGCGGGGGACGGGGGGGCACAGCCCCCCGCTACAAATAAAGCAAATCTACCCAGAATCAAATCGGTTGGTTAGGTTAGGTTAGACTGATGTCAATAACAGAGCGGAGGGAGCCGAGCGAGCGTGCCGCGGCAGCGGCCGGGGACCGCTGGAGTTTAAATTTTTTCAAAGTAGTTTTTGTATTCGAAACACTTCATTTAAGATAAAATGACGCTCAGTATAAAAAATACATTTGCCAAATATTGCAAAAAATGCAGGACGTAACGTTGACACTCAAACAAATATTAGGTCGCTCAAATATTATGAAGCTGCTCATTTTGTATTTCAAGTAACTCAAATTAATGTTTGTAAGTTGCTGTTCTGTTGATTTCTCGTCGCTCGCAGTCAGTCGCTCACTTAGTAATTCTATTACCCAAATTAATTAATTTTGACACTCAAAACTGTAATTTGCTGTCACTCGTTTAATTACTACGCAAATAAAATCACCCAATCGGTACATACTATTTAAGTATTTCAGATGTTACATTTATTTACTTAGTAATAGGAAATCGTAACAGTGTTTCGGCTTGTTATACAAAAACTAAAACCTTTTTTATTGTGTAGAATAAATTAATAATAAAATTTCAGTAGACGACATTTTACTTGTCCAATAGGGAATGAAATGAAACAAATATAAAAATGCATTCTAAAACTCATATATTTTTAACAAGAGTAAAGAACCTATCATTTTTTAATACCTACTAATTTTTTTAAAATGTCTTTTACTTATAAATACTTCAATATGAATCTGACCTAATTCATTCCGACCAGAAATACTCTAAGCCACATACTTGTATCCGGTTGCAAACTACAAACACGATCTAATTGGTTTATGTTTAGACAGTGCGGCCGACGAACGGCACCGTTCTAACAATCCACTTTAGTTAGCAAACAGCTGGGGCTTTGCAGCACTTTGTCACAGCAAAACTATTGCCTAGTCCCGCGCTTTCTATATAGGATTTATTTTTTACTGCACTTTGACAAGGTGCTATTTATTGCTGACTACATAGTACTTTGTTATTCTAGGGATTACTTGTACCCATGGTCTAAGAAAACAAGGTCTTGCATTCGGACCACGTGACTTGACACAAGCCTACGTCATCATGCTGTTCATCCTTGTCTATTAACACGCATTCGACAAGGATGAACAGCATGATGACGTAAGCTTGTGTCAAGTCACGTGGTCCGAATGCAAGACCGTGTTTTCTTAGACCATGCTTGTACCAATGGGGATTCGTGGGTTTCCTTGGAGTGTAGGTGAAAATGGACCATCTCATTAGCTGCTCTTTTTGTCCTGTCGCCTGCACGCGAGAGGACTTGATGACGCTAGATTGTGGCTGATTTTTGGGCCGAGACTCTCTGAGTTTGCTGTCGACTCGAAAAGAACTCTTAATATTACTGTAACTTAAAGTAGTATCCGTCCGTCAGTCCCTTGGGGGGGGGATATGCTACATCTGACAATAAAACGACAAACCCTAATAAAATATTGAGATGGTACGTACATACTAGCTTATTTAAATTGCAAAATAACTTGATTACAGTCGTGCAAACATTGCTGAGATTTTAATTTCCTGTCAAACTTCGTTCTTTGAAGTTGTTTTTGTTGACGTAAATATGAATTTCTGTTGCCCTTTAGTTTTTGCTCAAATAGCGAAACATTAAAGCTTTTTTTATATGGCCTATTTGGTTGATACATTAATTATTTCAATAAAGATTTTCTATAGGTGACTTTCCAATACTTCTTTTAAAGTTCAATGCAACAATATAATACAATAACAACAACAAACAACAATAAAATAACAACAACTTTATATTACTACAACTCTAGAAATGGGACGCGGAGTGTGGTACGAAAACTTTTAGAGATAAAAATTCGATTAAACTCTGTAAACGGGTTTGATATTTTGTGCGGAAAAGTACAAAGAATATTGAAAATACGCCACAGCTGGCATCGAGCATGAAAAATGTAACATCACTACATAGTATAAAACAAAGTCGCTTTCTCTGTCCCTATGTCCCTCCCTTTGTACGCTTTAATCTTTAAAACTACGCAACGGATTTTGATGCGGTTTTTTTTAATAGATAGAGTGATTCAAGAAGAAGGTTTATATGTATAATACATGCATAATATACTCAAGAATAACCCACAATAACCATTTTCCCGTGCGGAGCCGGGGCGGGTCGCTAGTTTAAAAATAAAAGCTCAATCGTTATCGGCAACATTGTACGCGAATCACAAATGACAATGAATACTTACAGCGCATGAGTTGTCTCATTTGAAGCTGAGAATTTCAAGGGTACTTAATTCATATTCTAACTAAGTAATACAATTTTATGCGGCTTAACAGAATGCAATCGAAATTGGCAGTGAAATATGGTACAGTAGGCAGCACATGCGGCTGGACATGTTGACCATGAGAGTGCCCGTATTCCGTGGCGGTAGGGGTGAATTTCGTAGTGCGAATGTCCTGCATGTGCTGGCTTCTGTGCCTATCATGAAAAAAGTAATGTAAGCCTTAATTTTACCTCCAGTAACAGATTCCGTGATCGATTGGTCACGTTACGGAGGTTCCGGGTTCGAATCCCGGTGGGGACCCGTCAAACAAATATCACTTTATGAGACTTCCCCAGTTCGGTTAGGACATTGCAGGCTGAATCACCTAATTATCCGAAAAGAAAGATGATTCCATGTTGCGGAAGGCACGTAAAGCCGTTGGTCCCGGTTACTGTTTACGGATGTAGTCATTACGTGAGCCATGTCAGAAGCCATAGGCGGCTCAATGATTCTGACACCAGGGTTTGTGAGGTAGGTTAACCTCGAAAGCCACACGCTAAGTAAGTACCTCGAGTAAATACATAACATAACTAAAATATTATGGCGGATGAAGACACAGGGCAGAAACCTAGCGTTTTATTATAATGATATCAAAATTATACAATTCTTCGCATGATATACGCGCCTCATTTTGTACCATGTTACGCGTAGCATTAAT
This sequence comes from Teleiodes luculella, assembly GCA_948473455.1. Classification (NCBI taxonomy): domain Eukaryota; kingdom Metazoa; phylum Arthropoda; class Insecta; order Lepidoptera; family Gelechiidae; genus Teleiodes; species Teleiodes luculella. The sequence continues at coordinate 13,033,100 of OX419588.1, read as the reverse complement.
AAAACAAATGGCCCCCAGCATCACACTGCTTTTATGTCCTTACTTATTTATGAAACAAAACACGAATGTTTTTTTCATGTCTCATTTGTATTATGATAACACAATTTGTTACTTACTTTGTTCTTTTAATATGAATACCTGAATATGTGGAGCTTTTTTGGTGCTTTTATTTTGTAGTACGTTTTTACTTTCGTTAACAGCCCATATTTGACCCCGCCGAGGGGCTCGAGCCTACCCTAGACCGGGTTGATCAACTTCACAATCACACACACAAACTTAGAACTTCTTCGCAGGTGTATGCAGATTTCATCACGTGAGACCGTCGAATAAACGTAACGTGTTCGTGGCCAGGCACTTACGATTATTCAACTAGCATAAGGACGGTGAAAAGAGCAAAGGCTTGGGTTGTTCTTGATGTAAGTCTATTCAAAAACTAAACAAGGAACATATTCCGCACAGGTTTCGACTTGAAGATCGGAAGCGTGGTTAACTAGTTTATTCGATGTTTTTTCTTAAATGAAACCACTTGTATTACAGCTCATATATGTCCCCACCGTGGGGCTCGAGCCTACCCTGAAATCAGGGTGAATAGGCCTTAGTTGACCACGCTCTGGTCCAGTGCGGGTTGGTCATCTTCACACTCAACCCTTCAAGTACTTCTCAGGTGTGTGCAGGTTTCCTCACGATGTTTTCCTTCACCGTAAGAGTGTCGAACAGACGTACATTATGAATTCAAAAATCGAAAACACATTAGTACGTGCCCGAGTTCGAACCTACAAACTTTCGAATGGAAGTCAATAGCCCTAGCCACTTGGTCACCGACGCTCCAGTTAGTTTGAAGATTTAGTAGCCTGCAGACAAATTTATCGCTCATGCTTGTTTATTGTCGAGTTAATAACGATAATATTGCTTAATGGGGTGCGATGAAACCATCGAATATTGTTCTTCAAACAACTTCGCAACGACTTGACGGTTCAGGGTTGTCACAAAGGTTGTAAAAGAAGTAAATGGCAGGGCTCTAAGGTAGTGTGTTCTTTTTTAGTGTGTTCTTTTTTAAAATCTAAACATGATGACTCGTGGATTGAGATTTTTAGAGGTTTTCATACATAGTTACTGAAGTACATTTATAATTTTATTAATTTATTTTCTAATTATATATTTTTTTATTTGCTACAAAAAGATTAAACTACAAAGCTTTAAAATGAATTTAATTAAGATAACAGATAATTAACATTCTAAATCGGTAAATCAATCATATGTTAGTTAGGTTTAATTATTATTCATAAAGCGTCTATCGAACTTAAAAAAAGTCAAATTAGATTTCTCGTAATTGCGAACTTTAAAATATAGAATCCCTAAAATCTCATAGCTGTCAGCCCTGATAACACAAACCGTTTTGGGCCAGGCTTATTGCTACCGCATTGCCGAGAAGCAATATACAAGGGTTGTAACCATACGGTTATCGATATTCACGTCCAACAGTTAATTTTATCTAATTGTGTAATTACAAGTTTACAAGCAATAACCGGCTTTAAATACAAGATACTATATTATTATTTTCTTTGTACTTTTTTTTTTTCTCGGTTTTCACCGGTAATTTTTAATATTTCCGTTTACGGGCCTTGACCAAGTAAACGGCAATATTGGGTCTGTCAGTCTGTCACGTCTTCATCTATTTGGAGGAATTTGCGAACTATCCGGCAAGTATTAAGAATCGCGCTGCTTTCTGAATTTGTATGTAAGTATTGGGTTTCAGATCAATGAGCCTTAAACTGGTATGTATTTGTTTTGGGACTACGCCGGTACTAGAAATTACTATGGGGACAATGTACACTTTATCCTGTTTCCAGATTCTGATGACTTTGTCTTTAAGGTCAGTGTATTTGCTAATTTTCTCTGTTATAGTTTTCTGCAGATTGTGAGTGTTGGGGACGGCAATATCAATCAGGTAAGTATTTTTTTCTGTTTTATTTTGTAGGATTACATCTGGACGATTGCAATGTATGGTTCTATCTGTTAATACTGCACGGTCGAAATAAAGTTTATGAGTATCATTTTCTAGGACGGGATTAGGTTTGTAGTTGTAGTACGGTGTGTGTGTGTTTGGTATGAGTGAATGTTTGATTGCTATTTTTTGATGGATGATATTATTATTATTATTATTATTACTGGAGACGAAACATAATTTAGATCTATCTTGTATTGTATCCTACTAATATTGCAAACGGAAAGTTTGTGAGTATAGATGTATGTTTGTTACTCTTTCAGGCAAAAACTACTGAATGGATTTTTATGAAACCTTATAATAATATAGCTTATACTGATTATACGTCAGAATAACACATAAGCTACTTTTTACTGCGGGAAATATTTCTTTCCCACGGGAAAAACTGTTAACGCGGGCGGAGCCACGGGCGGAAAGCTAGTAATTTATATACGCCGTTGTTGGCGCTTGGTGAAACTTGTTTTTAATAATTTTAAATAATGCACTTATACCATTTTGTATTCTTTACTTACTAGGGATTTTTACAAGTACCTTTCACTTGTATGTTTCACTATATACCCAACCGGTTTAGTTCACATGAGCTTGTATTACAGCTTTGAGAATATATCGTTGTTCTTTCATCTATAAGAAGACCTTTCCGATAGTCTCCGCAATATCTTATAATTTCAGTAAATGACAGTCATTTCAGGACCAAAGTATCCTAGAAGATTTCACGAAGATCGTTTTCAATTTGTTTCTGTTATCTGCAGAATTATATTTTTTATATTAAGCCAGCTACCGTTAAGCGAGCCATAAATTTGTTTGACAGGAAACTAGTGTGGTAATTTCGTCATTTTGTTGGGTTATGTCAAAAGTATGAACGTAAACTGTTATCGATATATTCCCACTTCTGATATTATTTTCCTATTAGTACGGCTTGTTAGCTAAAAAATATAAGGATATCGGTCCCATCTGGCAGAAAGTACGAAACTTGGCATAAATGTAGCTGTCATATATGTGCTTCAATATCGATATGGAAACACTTCGATAAATTATTGTTTCCCCCCTTTCCCCCCCCTTTTATCTCCCTCATTCTGGTTTTTTGAATTTTATACTAAAACAGTACGTCTGAGGAGTTTACTTTTCAGAGATCAAATCATCGTCGATAAATTGCCTACAAAACGATACTACATTTAATAGTGCTAAGATTAATATATTTCTATATACAGCCATCAACGTTTTATGAAATTTTAAAAACAGGCACACTTTTTTCTTCCTTACTTCATTTATAGGAAAACGACAAGAGTGGGGATAAAATGGACTAAAGAAGTCAACTACCTTATACATTAAGCTAAAAAATGACATTTACTTCATAGTCGTAAAGGCATTACTTCTAGAGTTACAGCTCACCGCGTCTGACTCAAGTACTCTTTTTTTTACCTTTTTAGAATACATCTTTCTGTTAACTTTGTTTAGCGTAGATTAGATTCAGATTTTCCAATTAGAAATAAAACAGTCCATGTACTAATCCAGGCCACAGTCTATTTACATGTAAAACTAGCTTTCTGCCCGCGGCTACGCTTGCGTTGTGTTTCGACATTTCCGTATTAATTTTTAACTATCCCACTTTTTTCCGTGATTTTAAAGTATCCAACATGTTGACCGAGTATATAAGGTACCACCATGCAAAATTTCATTTCAATCGGTCTAACAGTTTCGGAGATAAGCCCGTAGAATGTACTGCGCCGTATGAGTTACTAAAGTTTTTTAACTATCCCACGGGAACTTTTTAATTTTCTGTGATTAAAAATATCTAAGATGTTGACCGGGATATAAGGTACCACTATACAAAATTTCATTCAAATCGGTTGAATAGTTTCGGAGATTAGCCCGTACAAACAGACAAACAGAGAAACAAAAATATTAAAAAAAAATCTGGGTATGTACTATATCGCTTCTTACATCCCCTTGAATAGGTTTATAGCATTTTTTTTCTATGTACAGATTTTATAGATTTTTTTTTGTTTTTCTTTGCACGGGCTAATCTCCGAAACTATTCGACCGATTTAAATGAAATTTTGTATAGTGGTACCTTATATCCCCGGTCAACATCTTAGATACTTTTAATCCCAGAAAATTAAAATGTTCCCGTGGGATAGTTAAAAAACTTTAGTAACTCATACGGCGCAGTATATTCTACGGGCTTATCTCCGAAACTGTTAGACCGATTGAAACGAAATTTTGCATGGTGGTACCTTATATACTCGGTCAACATGTTGGATACTTTAAAATCACGGAAAAAAGTGGGATAGTTAAAAATTAATACGGAAATGTCGAAACACAACGCAAGCGTAGCCGCGGGCAGAAAGCTAGTTTTACATGTAAATAGACTGTGGCCTGGATTAGTACATGGACTGTTTTATTTCTAATTGGAAAATCTGAATCTAATCTACGCTAAACAAAGTTAACAGAATGATGTATTCTAAAAAGGTAAAAAAGAGAGTACTTGAGTCAGACGCGGTGAGCTGTAACTCTAGAAGTAATGCCTTTACGACTATGAAATAAATGTCATTTTTTAGCTTAATGTATAAGGTAGTTGACTTCTTTAGTCCATTTTATCACCACTCTTGTCGTTTTCCTATAAATGAAGTAAGGAAGAAAAAAGTGTGCCTGTTTTTAAAATTTCATAATACGTTGATGGCTGTATATAGAAATATATTAATCTTAGCACTATAAAATGTAGTATCATTTTGTAGGTAATTTATCGACAACTATTTGATTCTTGAAAAGTAAACTCATCAGTCCTACCGTTTTTGTAGAAAATGAAAAAAACCAAAATGAGGGAGGTAAAATGAGGGAAAAAGGGGGGGGTAATCATTTCTCAGCGTGTTTCCATATCGACATTAAAGCACATATATAAAAGCTACATGTATGCTAAGTTTCATGCTTTCTGCCAGATGGGACCGTAATTCAGGTTAACAAGCCGTACTATATAGATTTTTCCTAAAAATACTCTACGTGTAATATAGAGTAATAGTAATATATTATAGAGTAATAGTAAACTAGGACGGCCAGTTCTGAATAGTCATTATTGTCAGCCGTAAGCTACACAGCCGACACAATGAAAGCTGTAACTGTTAGTAGCTATATCGACATTGTTCCCGTTTTATTCCCTTGATAATAAAGTTAGCGCTAATTTTATGAGAATTAGTACTAGATACTGTATAGGTAGTATTCCTCCTAAATTACATACAATTGTCATAAGCCCCAAGCTTAACAGGCTCCTGGGTATATTCCTTTAGACGCCTCATACGCCACTTACATAAATAATTTTGTTGGTCAGACGGTCACATGACTACAAGGATAAGTAAAAGTAAAGCAGAAAAATATTTAAAAAACCCGCTCTGGGGTCGCATGTTTGTACTCGTATTTCGAGCAACAATCGATAAAATCGCGACTTTTTCCCACCCCTCTGGTTTTGATTAACAATAACGAAATACGGCTAGGTTTTTTTTTTCTGGTCAGGCGTCACATTTGACGTATACTTCGATATATTGAAAATATCTAATAATAACCCAACCTAGGCTAGGTAATTAATAGTTAATTAATATAAATAATCTACTAGAAATGAGTTTAATGGTAAACTACAACGGCCAGCCCTGACAGGTCGTTATAGTCGATACCCCGACCGCACAGCCCACACAATGGAGGCTGTTAGCTATATCGACATTGTTCCCGTTTTATTGGCCCGATAATAAAGTCAGTGCTGAGGTCGATGATATTACGATTAGTTTTCAAGTGGCGTTTTTATCGTATCTCGTCAGATTATGTTGGGTTTTGTATGTGATGAGTAGTTCAAACATAAATCAAACGTCTTCTATTGGTGACTATCTGTCCGCCCGCGTTGTATTTTGACTTTTTCGTGGAGTTTCCCTTAGGAATGAGATATTTTCCCGCGGTAAAAAGTATCTAAGATGTTGACCGGAGGTATAAGGTACCACCACACAAAGTTTAATTTAAATGGGTCCAACAGTTTCGGAGATTAATCCGTACAAACAGATAAACACAGAGATACAAAATTAAAAAAAAACTTAATTTAATTTAACATTTATATTCAAGAACAAACAAAGTCCTGACATATAACACAAGCCCACTTTGGATGTTTCCCTAGAAACTTGACTACATATCTAAAAACACGAAACGTAACATAAAAAAAGAAAAATACACGTTTCTTTGTAATAAATGTGCTTGAACTCCTAGGGGCATTTCCTTACCAACTCTTGACTTCTTACAATTTGTTGCCCAAGAGACCACTCGAGGGGCTAAAGCTCCATTCCTCCGTAAAACATCTGTACTTTTTGTTTTTTATTTTTTCAATGTTCATTTCGCGAATCGGTCGGATGCTTAAAGTACCTAATGAACAAAATTTTATACTTACTCTTTAAACTAATGCCGCGGTTAGCTATAGGTACTCACCGTATTGTATGCCCTAGTTAGTATGAAATATAATATATTATCATACTAATATTATAAAGAGAAAAGATTTGTATTTTTGTGTGTATGTTTGTAATGAATAAATTTGACGGCGCCAGATATTAATTCACCTGATTTTTAAGCGCTATTGTTAGATTTTTGAACGAAAATTATTAGTAGACGGGAAATTGTTAGACGAGAATATTGTTAGACGAAAATTCATGTTTGAGTGATTTCTAAACGTAACTCCGAGACTGGCGCCAAAACAGTTTTACGGCCAATAATTAGGCGGTAAACGTGGATGTGCGACCAAGTGCTCGGTGGAACCACGTGGAACGTTTTATATTTAGAAAACGATGGTAAATTAGATCTCATTGCTATTAAAGAGCGAGATCTTTGTGTAATTTAAAGTGAGACCAAACTTTATATGATTATTATTGGTATCTCCTTGCCCACTAACTCACGCCAAGCATGGAAACTCTACCCGATAAACTTGGAATGCAAGCAAGTAATGGACCTGTGCCTTTATCAGAAGTGGGATACGAAGGGCATTGTAAGGAGATAAATGCGCAAAACACCGATTCGAGATACGAAGCAACCGCCTCGGGTTTTCTGAGTTGTATGGAAGCGCTGCCTACACGGCTTCTAGTGGCGAGTCCTGAACCTACTAAGGCAGCATTCACATCTACGCAGCTCATTCAGTTTGACCAAAGAAGTCCATCTATGTGAATGCCGGCTACCCAGGGGGCAGGGGTACACTGTCTACATTAGCTGGTGAGGCAATTCCTTTTTTATTTGACAGCGCTGTTCCGCTTTCCTTAGAGAGAGTATAGTTGTGTCACACCCGCGGCTCGCCTTGCTCCTGGGCGAGCCTGCGGCGTGAACTCTTAATATAAGGTAGTGGTAATCTCAACGAAAGCTTCCTCGTCGAAAGCTAAGAAATGGTAATTGAAACTCCAATTTCCACTAGCACTGAATTAGAAAGTTTTATTCACGAATTACAGTAGAAATACATTTATTTACGTTTATTGAATTTTAAAGTTAAAACATGATGAGAGACCTAGTTACAGGTTTGATAAAAAAAGGATAAGTGAAAATAAAAATGGATGATTTGACGGATGATTTTTGAATGAATTTCAAAATTAAATATTCAAATTTAGAGAAAGAAATGGTAAATGAGATGAGAAATGAAGTAGAAACGGGGCAACGAGGTAGCATGCAATGCGCCTCGTTACAGTTGTTTTGTTGGAGATGGTTGAAAGGGCCCTTGGGCGCCCGGGCCACACTGTTACCGTGGTTAAAAGGGCTGTACGCCCGAGCCATGCTGTTGTAGTTCTATGGTACGGTCTATGGTAACTCTGGTTGAAAGAGCCACTTGCGCATCGGGCCATGTTACCTAGATCCTGGTGTCCTGGTGGAAGGGAGTACGGTCTAGGGTAACTGGTTGAAGGAGCCATTTGCGCGTCGGGCCATGTTACCTAGATCCTGGTGTCCTGGTGGAAGGGGCCTCACGCCCGGGCCAGCTGTATTTTGACTATGACTTTTTATTTGAGATATAAAGTGAATACTATTGTCAGTATTTGTCAGGAATGGACGAGCGGCTGTAGTGCTTATTGTACAGTCTCTTTTGAATTTTTTTGCAATTTAACCAACTTCTTAATAAGCGCACGAGGCCGTGCGATAGTCAGGTTGGCCGTGACGGCGCCAGATATTAATTCACCTGATTTTTAAGCGCTATTGTTAGATTTTTGAACGAAAATTATTAGTAGACGGGAAATTGTTAGACGAGAATATTGTTAGACGAAAATTCATGTTTGAGTGATTTCTAAACGTAACTCCGAGACTGGCGCCAAAACAGTTTTATGGCCAATAATTAGGCGGTAAACGTGGATGTGCGACCAAGTGCTCGGTGGAACCACGTGGAACGTTTTATATTTAGAAAACGATGGTAAATTAGATCTCATTGCTATTAAAGAGCGATATCTTTGTGTAATTTAAAGTGAGACCAAACTTTATATGATTATTATTGGTATCTCCTTGCCCACTAACTCACGCCAAGCATGGAAACTCTACCCGATAAACTTGGAATGCAAGCAAGTAATGGACCTGTGCCTTTAAATTCAAAAACTACTGAACCGATTTAAAAAATCTTTCACCATTAGAAAGCTACATTCACCCATCCCATAGGCTACCTTTTACAGCGGGAAAATGTTTTAATTTCACGGGAAAAACTGTTAACGCGGGCGGAGCCGCGGCGGAAAGCTAGGTTTCTAGAAGATTAATAAAAAAATCCTTTTGTTTGTCAAACTATTTCGCTTTCAATCGGATTTAAATAAGACTTGGTACATAAATGTAACCAGATGCGGTAGGATACCGATTAACAATAACAATAAAATTCATAAAGTTTGAATATGATATACTTAAATTAAAAAAAATGTTAATCCTGTATCACACCAAAAGAACAATAGATGATTAAAGACTTGGGTGTAAAGCCACAGAAGTAATACCAATAATAATATTATTAAAAAAAAACAGCCGTTACATAATTGTGTCTGGCCCCCAAACTAGGTCACCCCATGGGAAGCCAAAATACCAGGAACCAAATAACCGTAGAGTAATGAGGATTTTTTTTGGGTAGCAAATACCTAAACAAATTAATCAACACGTTATTAGCTTCCAGTCTTTAAAGTAAAGCCACACACATTGACAGATAAAAGGCTTAGGCTGCGCTGCGCTCACACTGCCCATCAATATTTATTGATATCGTTGTTACGTCCTGAATAATTTTCCTGATACCCTCTAGTGTTTCCCGGACACGTACTCACCTTGTATCGACATGTCCCTCTCAATATATCCGGTCATGTTATCGCTTGTACGGACATTGATATAAGCTTTGAAAATAAATCAACGGAAAGTTTTTATTAGTTTAAAAGCTACATTTGAAATATGTTTTTTTTTACCCTGGATATCCAAGAAGATTGGGGGTTCGAGTCCAGGTCCAAGCAGAATATAAAAAAAGTTATTTCTAGTTATTGTTACAACCAAAAGAAACTATCGGCTAAAGGAGAGTGAGGGCGTCCACGTTCCGGGTTGTTCTTGGCGCAAAGGTTGTCCATTGCGATACAGCGCGTTAACGCTAAAGTTAAAGGTAAACGCCTTGCTTCGCGCCCAGGGCAACCAGAAGCGACCATTTGTAAATAATGCAAACTATTTTTGTAAATAGTTTAAGTGATAAAAAATGTATATACCTACTTTCTTGTTAATATCTTGTTAATAATAATAAAGAGGAAAAAGAAACTATTTGACCAAAAATTTATTTTCCTAAATGTAAAATGAAGTAATTGCCTATTGTTATTATTGTTGTGTTATATAAATAAATATGTCCATGTTGGTTGGTCACTTTTGAATGGACAGCCTTGCTGCGTACCAATTGCTTATTTCCGATGTAATCATGTTATATATTGCGGTGGTTTATGTTATCTGATAACTAGAACTGATAACCAAAGTAATTTTAATGTTATTTAAGTAATTGAAGATTCTTTGTAAAATTAAATTGTAATTATGGTATTTGAAGTTTGTACCGTACCCAAAACCCACTATAGAAGAGTAAAATCATGGATGGACCTGAACAATTAGCAAGAGAGCCTGCTGCGCATATAGATATATATAATAAGACTCTCCTTTTATAGATATATGTGTCAGGGATCACAGTTACAGCTGTTGTTGAAGACAGACATAGACATTATTTATTTACTTCATATAACGCACTAATATTTTAAAAATGAATAATGTACAGTAGCCAAAGTACAGTTACAAAATTACGAAGTTACGAAATTCGCTCCTACTGCTTGCTTACCGTGTCGGTTTCGAGGTTAACCTACCTCACAAACCCTGGTGTCGGAATTATAGAACCGCCTCAGGCTTTCGACATGGCTCATATAACGACAGACGACATCCGTAGATAGTCGCCGGGACCATCTTTCTTTTCGAACAATCAGGTAATTCAGCCTGCAATGTCCTAACCAAACTAAGGAAAGTTTCACAAAGTGATATTTGTTCGACGGATCCCTACCGGGATTCGAACCCGGAACCTCCGTAACGTCAGGCGAGCTTTTGACCACTCCTACTGCTAAGACATAACTACACTCTTAAATTTAAAATCGTCAGCCACATGTACTGGCTGGCTACAGTACTTCGATTTTATTTTCGTCGTATTGAAATCATATGCGACCCCAAAAATGGCTCGTAAAATTTTATATCATGCCCTTCCTCCTTAACAGCTCATACAAGTCCCCACCGAGGGGCTCGAGCCTACCCTGAAACCAGGGTGAATAGGCCTTAGTCGACCACGCTGGCCCAATGCGGGTTGGTATATCATGCATAACATTCAATTTTTTTTCGTAACATCGCACCAATTATTATTGAAAAACCCATTTGTATTTTACACGAAATGTACGTGAGCCTGAATAAAAATAAAAATGTGATTTCTTTTCCTAATATCGTTTTCCGTTTTTCCCTCGATCGTATCAAATTATTCTGTTCACAGATTTTACTATACGCATTTTTTGTTTCCTTTTCCTAACGATCATTTCATCTAACGACGTGAAAGATCCACCAAAGCATTCTACATTATAACCTTTCTTTTATGTCAATTTCTTTTCACTTCAGCCGGCATCAGTAGGCCTACTCCGAGGCGTTCATCGACACGGCCGTGTCGTTGTCAAGAGGTTTGTCGGAGGGAGAGGTCCAGTTGTGAGGTAACTGAGGGCCATTGAGGATTTCAAGAGGCTCATTGAGGATTTCAAGAGGTCTACTGAGGTTTCTTTTTTGTAAACATGCCAATGTCATTTTCTGAAATAAACTTTGACACGCACCCTCTGACCAAAGCGAACATTGCTAAGGAGTATGCACTAAAAGACATGACGATATAAAATGACACAATAACACTATTACACTGAAACATTGCTTCTAGTCATATGTTGATGGGTGGTTGTGTAAAAGTTATAGCAGTTGATTCGATAATCTGTGGAGATTTAATGTTTTAAAAACTATACCTTTCAGAGATATATTGACGTCATACATTTTTCTGTCCTTATTTAACGACATTTCAGGAGGTTTCCGGTGGTCTTCTTTCTGTTTCGCGCCCAAATTTTGCCCCTCTGAAGTCTCATGTCACGATCGACAAATTGATTTTGAAGTTAAATTAAAAAAAAATGGACGACAAACCCACGGCACCAAAATTGGTGCCGTGGCTTTGTCGTCGGGACCGATTTCTCTTCAAATATATAATATTACCTTAAACTGATGACTGACACTAAAACTACAGGATATATGACACATGTTTACAAAAAAAGAGATCTTTTTATAAAGCCGTCTTCTCATAATATCCGTTAGAAAAAAGGTCTCGCAAATTTCAACCTCTGTCTCTGCAGACTTCACAAGCTGTGTCGATAGATTCATCTCCTTCATTGAAAAACTTGAATAATACTAAAACTAATGACTGATATTAAAAATACGGGATATATTTTACGTGGTAAACAAAAATTGTATCTAAAAGTTTTGTAGTTTTGGCACCGTGATCGAAGGAAAACGAGTCTACCAAACTACTATAATCCGTGTCACCATCGACATATAATGTTAATATCTTTAAAATTATTCAAGTCTGAAGTAATATTGTACTTGATACTAAAACTTAAAAATATACGTGACATCTCTTTAAAATTTTGATCTAATTCATGAAGTAGTTTTGAAGATATATCTGTAAGAAAAAGGCCTAGCAAATTTTAGCTGATTTCGAAACTGTCACTATAAGCCGTGTCGAGAGATAAGTCTACTTAATTTAAAAATGAATAATACTTAAAAGTGATGACTGTTTTTGAAAATAGAGGATATATTTAACGTATAAAATGAATATTGTATAAAAAAATCCAGTATTATGTGCAGCGTGACCGCAGGAAAATGAGTCTTAAAAACTGCCATAATCCGTGCCACTAACGACATTATAAATGTTAATATCTCATAAAATATTTAGGTTTCGTGCAATATTTTACTCGAAACTATTTAAACTGAATATACGTGACTTCTCTTAAAGATCTTAATCATTATTAATGAACTAGCTTTCCGCCGCGGCTCCGCCCGCATTTACATCTTTTCCGTGGAAATGAGGCATTTTCCCGGGGTAAAAGGTAGCCTATGTTACTAAGGGTGAATGTAGCTTTCCAATGGTGAAAGAATTTTCGAAATCGGTTCAGTAGTTTTTGAGTTTATACATTACAAGCATACACGCACACACACACACGCAAGCACACACACACACACAAATACGAATCTTTCCACTTTATAATAATATATATATATATTATTTAGTATGATTTTTCTGAAAGATATATCCGTAAGAAAAAGGCCTGGCCTATTTTTACCTACTTTATAAACTGTCTCGAGAATTCTATTAAAAAATTTTTTTTTTTTCATTACAGTTCGAAAATACCCTTCGTAGACTTTATGAAATAAAACTAACGAGAGTGATTTATTAATACTCGTACTTTAATTACAATAACAAAGCTATACGAAACAAATATACATTGTCATTTTAAATTAGTGATATAAATATATTTAAACTAAGGTTTTACACAGTCTTTCTTTCACAGGCAAACAAACAATACGTATCAAATCAATTACAATTTTAACGTCGTCCTTGTATAAAACTATCAAACAGTTATTTTAAGCCGTATACGAGTATATTGTGCACATCTGTTTCGCTTTTCTGTGTTTACTTCTCTCTTGCTTCCTTGGTCTGCTGTAACACATTTCCTTGGATATAAACTGCGGTACCTGTTGTGTCCTATTCTTTTTTATGTACAATAATGGTTAAATGAATAAATTATTTCATATAGTTCCAAACGCTTTAGGCTTTGAGCAAAGACATTAGAAATGCTTCATTATTTTCAGTTGTTGTTGTTATTTTTAGTATGAACTTCTCATATTGTGATTATTTTTGATTATATTATTATTAAACTTTTGTGTAACAATTATTGCAATTTAATTATAATTATGGCTTAAAAGTATCAATTAAATATTTATGCTTTTGTATCAGAAAGTAAATAAATATTGTATGACGTTGTCTGCCAGTTGATGCTATATCGTAATCTATGACACAGAAATTATATATAAGATCTTCAATATGGAGGTTGGATTTCTGTATCATCTTGTTATGGACTTAAATGTTGCGACAAATATTTTATTAATGACATAAAAGTCAATGTACCGTTCAAAGTTTTATATAAGTTTAAAAAAGTAAAGGTATTATTGTAAAATTTGCCTGAATTATCGAATAAATTCCATCAAACTTCTGTCAGTCGATTTCCGGTTCAAAAATATAAAAATATAAAAACTAGTCCATGGCCTTGTCCTCCCCCTCTCAAATCTCCTGTCAGCCACTGACAGGAGATTTCAGAGGACTGCAGAGACACACTCAGAGTTTGAGTCAATTGCGTATCTATGTTTTAGACACATGGTTCTGTTTAATTTGGGAATATATCGTAAGAAAGTATCTCCCGACGACAACAAGAAGATTGTATCAATGGTCTCAATTCCACGCGTCCACCGTCTAAATAACTTAAAATTAAAATGTCTAAAATTTAACGAGTTTAAGTTGGTTATATCCACAAGTGCTATTCTACGGAGCCAGGCCAACTAAATTTAACGGGGTTTAAGCGACTTGCTAAATTGTCTAAGTTGAGTTCAAGTTGTTGTTTTTTGATGTTATTTTTATGAGAAAGGCAAATTGTCCTTGCCATACAACCTAATCATGTTTATTAATAAAAATTATCAGAATTTGTAAAAAAATCCTTAAGGAAGTTTTTATTTGTGTCAATTCATAATAAGTAGAAGTACAGTAACACGTGTAGGTGAACACTTTGAACTTAGGAACTCCGTTATTACGTAGGTAACAGTAAAGGCGAATATTACTGAGCAAATGTCCAGCCGCGTGTGCTGGTTCCTGTACATCTTGAAATATAGTAAATAAGCAGGAATAGTACAGTCAAGAGCAGGTCAAGTCATACTGAACCCACGCATCGCGATTCTCTCCCTTTTTGAACGCTGCAAAATCCAAAGTGTTCAACATAACATGAACTTGAATATTTCGCGTAAAAATGGCATGCATATTGCGTTTGGCCAACTAAAGCTAAGTTGAATTAATTGTCTATGGTTGCCTAAAATAAGGAACGTTAGATTAAAATTAGCAATGTCAGTTGAATTTGACAGTTTGCGTAGAATTGCAAAGTGGTTTAGCGACACCTAATTAAAATTAGACATTTTAACGGCCGCTCTGGAATTGGGTCCATCATATTCAAAATTAAACTGAAACCATTTTTTTAATTATTCTTTTATATTAATAATTATAAACTGTCATTCGCTGTTATTTGAACCAAAGTATGTGCCTAATCTGCATTAATTAAAAAAGCTAGTTGTTTAATAAACTAAACAAGATTTCAAGTGTAATCATGATCTGGCTTTCACTAATTGTTGAAAGGATCCCTGATTTTAATCATCTGTGGCGGAGGTTCTCCCATATTAAAAGAGGAATAGTGGAACTCTTTTCAGCCTCTTGTCTGTCAAATGATGTTTATGACATTTATTTATAACATTTAAATATTTATTTGTTAAATATTTCAACAATAAAAAAGCGCCAGGAAGAAATAGTATTGAATTGAGGTAAATCTGCGCTCTTTGCAGCTTTAGAGATGATTTTCAGGCAGGAGAGGACGTAGAAGATTAAGACGTTCATTTTTAGATGAAGTAAAGGAAAAAGTTGAGGTTATGTCGTACCAGGAAGTCAAGAAGCTGGCTATGGACAGAGAGAGGTGGTGATTACTCCACGGACAAGTGCCTCGCTCTTAAATTTTGTATGTACAGTGATTATGGTAAACAGACATGCTTAGTTTGTCTGCTCATCAATCTAATCTGATACTATCCTTTTTTTTTTCAGATTTTATTTAAAAAAGTTAAACTTTTATCGAAGTACTTTCAAAAGACATGTACATCGCATAAAGCAACGTTTTATGTGGTGTCTGGTGGTGGTAATTATATTGAATAGATAATCTATTAGATAATATTCGTATCATGAGAAATAGAAAAAAATCTGTTACTTTACTATACATATAATCTCATTTAAAATACTAATCTTAACACTGAAACAGGGCGGTCTTTTTGTACAAGATTATTGTTGTTGTATCTATTTACTTGTTAAAATTATAACTGGTATAATATTATATACTATTCAACATTACACTTGTTCTTGTTTTGTTCTTAATCTGATTTAGTATGTAAAGGTAGGCAAAGCCTGACCCAAGAAATAAGAAAGCTACTCGGGGGGCGCCACGTGTATATTTTTATGTTTATGGCAACAATTTCTATTATTATATTAGTTCCATTGAAATTCCGCAATATGGCGAGGTTTCTTATTTCTTTGGTCAGGCTATATACAGATATTTCCGTCTTTATGAGCATCTGTCCTTATGAGAATCTGTCTTTTTGAGAATCTGCCCTTTTGCGAACTTGCGAAATTGCGAAAGGCAATCATATACCTTGATTTTACGTGTATAAAAAATTTAATTTATTCCCTTGGTCGGTTAAGGTCAGATTCTGTTTAAAAAAACATAACTGGTACCTACCTAACCTACACACAAAATTTACCTACTTTAATATCTGATTTCTAAAAAGTTAGGAGTTATTTAAAAAGAAAGTACTTTTTTTTTTATTGACCTAAGGTCTTGTGTCGAAATGGTACGAACATTCAAGCTTCACCGGACTTGAAAAAGAAAGTTCATTATGTGTACTTAAATATTCTGAAAGGTGCCCCATGCTTATGAAATACTGATACTATGCCAGATATGGGCAGCAGGGTTCCTTTTTTATCACGTGTAGCATTAAACAACAGCGGAAAATCTTCCTCACTTCCTTAGGACACAATACATTATAAATATACTTTATAATACACTTTCAAGGGATAGAGCAGTATGGTTTGTCTAATAATTGAATCATTCCATCAATTATTGCTTCAATACGATATTTTTATATTTTTTGACGATTGACAATAAGTTTACGTCTATGGAGTAAGAAAAAACAGCGAGGTCAATGAGATTGTCTATGTTTTCACTCTCACTGCTATCTTCGGTGCTCTTCTATGACCCTCTTTGGACCCTCTTTCAGCTCCTCTTCGTCCCTCAGAGGGAATTCCTCCTGACAACGACACGGCCGTGTCGATGCCGCGTCGGAGTAGGCCTACAGGCCAATACTTATTAAAACCATGAGTATTTTAGTGTGGGTTTGTTTTGTACTTTATGCATTTTTTTGGGTAGATATAAAATAAGGCGACCCGATCCTGTCATCTCATCACATACTGATAAATACTGATATGTTTGTTTTGGTTTTCCGTCAGTTTCAGCCAATAGAAAGTCACCAATAGAAAGCTGCTTGACATTTGGAGCAATCACAACCCCGAGACAACTGCACCTCAGTTAATTGACAAAATTTCTTTGCATGTATTCGGTCCCTTTATTGTTAGACTAGCGTCCCGCCGCAGCTCCGCACGCGTTAATAGTTTTTTTCCGTGGGAATGAGGAATTTTGGGTAGGTACGTATTACAATATCTATATTTAAAAAAACGAACTTAAAAAAACCTACGTTCAAAATACCTAAAATCTAAATACCTACTGGTTGTTTCACTTAAATTCAAAATACCGAAAACTTAAAATGTCAAATGGATATGTTACCGAAGTTCATAAAGCTAAAACTATAAATTCCTATGTACAAAGTTCCTAAAATTAGTTTACCTCACAGTTAATTGACTAAAATAAAAAATGCCTTTATTATTAAATGTTAGTCTTACCAAGGTCAAGGTTACCATGCCTGCAAGCAGGTATGGGAGGTCATCATGTAACCTAACCCCGAAGGGTTTGGCGGAGAAAGCTGAGCGAGCTGCACTCGCCCAGCTACCGTCCGCCATACCCTTCTAACCTAACCAGGCGAAGTAGGGGTGCCCCGAAGTCTCGTGCTCGCTTCGCTCGCACCCGCCTTGTCTAATTTATTCTAACTAAATATTATTCTTAGCTCGCAAGTGATGCATAATTTTAGGTATTTTGACCATTTGGTATTTCAAATGTTGGTGTATTAAACTTCGGTGTAATTACTGTTGATATTTTAAACATTAGATAAAAGATTAGATATTTAGTCCAATCGGATACAACTTAGGTAATTCGTAGGTAGGTATTAGTTTCGTAGGGATTTTAAAACATTAGGTATTTAGATTTTAGGTATTTTGACCGTAGGTTATATTATGTTAGTTTTTTAAATTTTAGTCATTGCAATACGTACCCGGAATTTTCCCGTGGCTATGTTCTTCCGCGAGGCCTATTCTATTTCTGTGTCAACTCCGCCCGATTTAACAATTTTTCCTGTGGGAATGAGAAATTTTCCCGCGGTAAATTATAGCCTTTCTCAAGGTCTATTTTCTATTTTTGTGCAAAGTTACACTAAAATCGGTTCAGTAGTTTTGGAGCCTATTCAATTATTAGGAATATTTTTAGTACTTTTTTTACACCTTGGGTTACATTATTGCAGTTTTAGTAAGGATCCCTAAATTTTATGAAAATAAAATATAGCCTATGTTACTCAGGGATCATGTAGTTTCTCAACAGTGAAAGAATTTTTGAAATCGGTTCAGTACTTTTGGAGCCTATTCGATGCAAACAAACAAACAATCAAACCTTTCCTCTTTTAATATTAGATACTCTTTGACTTTATGAGATGAGGCCAAAGTTATCTATCTACAGAGTTTTTTATTCAACAACCCCATCAGAAGGATACAGAATTTGTCCTTGAAAAATGTATTGGCATTATCCACTAGTACTGCTCTTAAATTTTGAATGAATGAATTATCCACTTTTTATACAAGTCCTATAACCGATCACAAAGTTTCAAAAGCTATTCCGCGCTTACCTCCGCTTTAAGAAACTGTTTTAGTTTGTTGGGAAAATTATTTAGCTCAAAAGTACAGTTTAGTTATACTTTTGCACAGGTATTTCAAGTTATAATGAAGCTGAGCAAAATGCTCGTTTACCACGCCAAAAGTTTGAACAAGTTTTAATAGAGTATTTACTTAAGTAGATTTGCTAAGTAACCTAGTAGAAAAACGCTCAAACTGGTTTATTTTACTTTGTTTACTGCTGATAATGATAATAGCTATTTTAGCAGTTCGATCATATATAAAGAGCGGACTGCAGGACGGAAACAGAGTTTCTATGCACATTATATGACATGATTGCGCCTGCTATCTATGGGACAGACAGCATATAAACTCGGATTCCTTTCCACAGCACGCGCTTTTCCACATCTGTGGGTACGCGTTTCAGATCGTCAAATATCGTCGTTAACAACTCATATATGTTCCCACCGAGGGGCTCGAGTCTACCCTGAAATCAGGGTGAATAGGCCTTAGTCGACTATACTGGCCCAGTGCGGGTTGATCAACTTCATACACAAACTTTGAATTACTTCGCAGGTGTGTGCAGGTTTCTTCACGATGCTTTCCTTCACCGTACGAGCGTCGAATAAACGTACATATGAATTCGAAAATCGAAAACACATTGGTACGTGCCGAGGTTTGAACCTGCGAACTTCTGAATGGAAGTTAACGGCCCTAGCCACTTGGCCATCGACGTTCATGTGTAAAAATATAAACGAGACATATTTTTTATGATTTTTGAGTATTTCACCCAGCAACTAAACTTTCACAAAAGAAAAAACCTCTCTTCTGTAGCCTCTCAAATAGTTTGATGAGTACTTAATCAACTCAGATCAAACCCTCGTCAAAGGGCGACAGATTGTACACACATCCTTTAGGGTCACACTATACTTATCAAGAAAAAAATCTTTCCGCTGCTGGACAAGTGCCTCCCCCAAAGGTCTTTCACAACGATCGGTCCTGTGCTGCCCGCATCCAGCGGCTTCCCGCGATTTTCACCAGATCGTCGGTCCATCTTGTGGGGACCTACCCACGCTACTCCATCCGGCGCGCAGCCGCCATTAAAAAGCCTCAACGCCCGTCAATTCTAAGTGCAATGTGCCACGCCCAATGCCACTTAAGTTTAGCCAGTTTAGCGAAGAAAAAATAAACAATAATTAGGTATATTATTGTTTTTTTTTTTAGTTAACTAGTTTAAATTTAGCTAAGTTGAGAAAAACTCAAATAGTAATATTTTAAGACCATCTCAACAGAAATGACCAGGAAAACACAAAGACTTATAAAATTTGCCAATGCAAGTGTTGTAAAATTGACACTTTAAACTAATACTCGTAATATATTACTTAAAAAAAGGAATTCACAATTTCAAAGATTTATTAGTGACATTTAATAGGTATAATATTTACTTTAAAAATAAAAGTAATAATTTAAAATTAAAATTCATCATTTCTGCCATGTAGAGAAGAGCAAAATAACAAAACTTTCTGAAGAACCCTTTACCAAATCAGTGCAAAGATCTATGCCCCTACGTACGAACGAATCGTGAACATGATAGAGCAGAGATCTGTGCTCCGGAACGACCAACTATGTTATAGTTTTCGCTTTTTATTCTTATCTGGTAAAAAACACGGAAGAACATCGCGTATTTCACATGCGACAGATGTGACTAGACCTTTAGTTTCACCGTCGGTATTCATGTGACAGAAATAATGAATAACGAAGCACTTTCCTATTGAGCGGGATGAAAAGAGGGTTTTGTAGGAATTTTCATTACACTTTCGTGTATTCAGAACTTTCACTCCATAACTATGAAAACATGTTTATGTTTCAAAGTAAAGAAAAACAATAATCCATCATATCATACTAACTAATATTATAAAGAGGAAAGATTTGTAATTTGTGTGTGTGTGTGTGTGTGTGTGTATGTTTGTAATCAATGAACCAACGAACTCAAAAACTACTGAACCGATTTAAAAAAATATTTCACCACTAGAAAGCTACATTCACCCTAAGTAACATAGGCTACCTTTTACCGCGGGGAAAAGCCTCATTCCCACGGGAAAAACTGTTAACGCGGGCGGAACCGCGGCGGTAAAGCTAGTATTGTATAAATTGTATTCGTTCCATGTAATTTTAGTCCTATTTGTTAACTTTTGTATTTTCTGTTGTTTTGTGATGTCTCGCAAATAAATGTTTCTTATTCTTATTCTTATTCTTAAAGTATAAGGAATTCTTATTTACTTTCTCTCTCATTATTCAGTTCAGTACTATTGTTTTTTTTTTGTAGGTTCATTGAAATAATTGTGCCGTGTGGTTTCTGGCTTCGAATTAAACTAACATAAATTGTCAAGTGGAGGTCATTCAAGGTGACAAAAAGGAAATATAAATACTTACGTAGGTGAGAATTCCCCGAAAATAGAGCAAAATATTGCGTTACCCATAACACTAATTTCATCATCTGATTCGGTCATTAGTTCTAATGTGTTTCGCTATCTATCGCATGCAATTTATCGCCATTCGTGTAAATCATGCTAGATCAATCTTGACGTGTGCGCGTGTGCCAGTTGCTGTAATAGCTAAATAAGAGTATTAGAAGGAAAATATTTATTACTAGCTGTCCGTTTTTTTACTTTTCCGTGCAATTTCCCGTCGGAATGAGATATTTTCCCGCGGTAAAAACTACCTAAGATGTTGACCGGAGGTATAAGGTACCACCACACAAAGTTTAATTTAAATGGGTCTCATAGGAGATAAACCCGTACAAACAGACAAACAAATAAACTGAAAAACAAAATTAAAAAAAAATCTGGAAAAGTTTTAACACTTCTTACATCCTCCTGACTCGTATTTTAGCTTTTTTTTTTCGATGTACAGATTCTAGACCTTTACAGTTTTATTATATAGATTAATCAACTTACCCTTTTTTCATTAACCGAAAACGTTAAGTCGCCGAATGAAGCTTCAAAGGACTTGAGCTTCTCTTTTATGAAGCAAAAGCTGAACACTTCCAAATATCGCCCTGTTTATCTGTCTCCTTTTACACTTACACAAAAATAACATACACCCACGCGAAAGCAATATTCGGAGCTCATGTGAATGAATCGGATCAAAGCTAAACCTAATATAAATTCAGTACGCCTGTCTTTCCCGGTATTCTACCCAGCTGTTTTTACTAAACCAATGCTTTTGATGTTATTCAATTTATATTAATGAAGATAGTCTATTTCAAATTGATTTATTTTAATAATATTCACTAAGTAAGGTTTTGGTGTAATAGTGGTCGTCTTTCGCCTGATTTGATAAGAAACATATCATTTTTTTAAATTGACCTTAAGTCGAAAAAGTACTAATCAAGCTTCACCGGACTTGCGGGGGAGCGGATGGCTCTACCCCAACTTTTCATGTTAGTTTTATGATGCTTGCTTGCTTATCTTGTGCATGGCTTTCCAGGTTAAACTACCTCACATACCCTGGTGTCGGAATTATACAACCGCCTTAGTTTCCGACATAGCTCCAATAACGACTACATCCGTAGATAATAGACGGTACCAACGGCTTTACGTGCCTTCCGAAGCACGAAATCATCTTTGTTTTCGGACAATCAGGTGATTCAGCCTGCGATGTCCTAACCGAACTGAGTAAAGTCTTACAAAGTGATCTTTGTTCGACGAGTCCCCACCGGGATTCGAACCCGGAACCTCCGTAACGTCAGGCGAGCTTTTGACCACTCGACCACGGAGGCTGTTGTCATATTAATTATGTTAACTGTTATGATTTTAAACATGCTTTCGTGTTTATATTATGTATTTCTTATTACCAATTTAACATTCTATGTACATTTGAGCTCTTAATAGGTAAAATGTTGATGGAGTACGTTTTTTCTTCATATTGGCATATTCACTGGTAGCATAATCTCGTACGGTTTTTTTTTTCGTCGGACCTCGACCTAGCGCGTTGATACTGAAAAACATCGTGAAACGACGCCTGAGGGGAGAAAATATATTGTGATGATTTTTAATTTAATATGGTGTAGCTCCCATATAGGGAGGGAGATACGGTTTAGTCTTCATAGACCAACAGATTTCTTCGCCCGCCACTTGGCCAGATATTTGACTGCATACGCTCGGCCGCCAATATTATAGTTTTTATACAGGGCGTTAATAAAATAGCGCACAATATTTTAAGGTAGGAACCTACCCATGAAACTGAATTATTTTCCCCAAGGTACGTAAGCTAAAAGGGTTGCCTGGTAGAAATCGCTACCTTAGTAATAAGGATGCCTTTTGTACACCTGTGTTGCTTTAATTATGTTTGTTGTATTCTCTTGTGTGCAATATATTCTGTTCTATTCTATTCTAAAATAATTATGAAAAACAAAAGACTAATCAGCTGATGACTTCACCGCGCCTATCAATTCTACTTTAGTCATTATTTCTGTACGTACTCGCTACCCCTAAATTCACATACTCATACTTTACAATATGAACAGTATCGTTATGAATGGTAATAATTAATAAACATGTCGAGATTGTTTCTAATCAGTTCTTTTTTCACATCATTCAGCCTTTGTGTCTTAGGGAAAATTGATCAGATTTATGGGTAGGTTTATCCCTTAAAATATTGTGCCTTAATAAAGTTACATCCTATATAAATATATATGCATACATTAGCTGCCGACCACATTTTTTGCTAAACACATTTTTGACGGCAGTTTTAAGCTACGAAAGTTTATTATCATTCTGCTGCAGTAATTATCCAGTCTTATAACAAGCGACACTTTTCCAACATACGATGTAAGTGAGACAAAAGTGGACGTCCTATCACACAGAAATATTTAAAACTAGCGACCCGCCCCGGCTCCGCACGGGAAAATGGTTATTGTGGGTTATCTTTAAGCATACCTATTATGCATGTATTATACATATAAACCTTCCTCTTGAATCACTCTATCTATTAAAAAAAACCGCATCAAAATCCGTTGCGTAGTTTTAAAGATTTAAGCATACATAGGGAGGGACATAGGGACAGAAAAAGCGACTTTGTTTTATACTATGTAGTGATGTGGTTGTTCAAGGTAAATATATATTTTTTAAGTTACCTCATTACGTATTTAATTGATTACGTAATTACTATAGTTTGGAAGTATGGAAATTTGTAAGCTTACCGGAACTTCTAAGGGCGGAGAGGGAGGGTCTGTCACTGGCTTAGTACTGCTTTATACTGCTTGAGCTGGCTTGTAAGTGTGCGTGCGAGAGTAAAAGCTTTGTATGAAGTTGCTTGCTTATCGAGTGAGTTTCGAGGATAACCTACCTCACAAACCCTGGTGTCAGAATTATTGAGGAGCCACCTAGGCTTCCGACATGGCTCCTATAACGACTACATTCGTAGATAGTAGCCAGGACCAACGCCTTTATGTGCCTTCCGTGGGAAAGTCTCAAAAAGTAATATTTGTTCGACGGATCTCAAGATCTCTACAACGATCGGATCGGAGGCTGTATGGAGTGAGTTATTTGTTCGAGGCGGTCTGCCGCCATTATTAGCTTCACTTGTATCTAAGAAAATCTTGGAATATTAATTTGACCCACTTCCCGGTCTTCGATTAGGATGAAATTTTGCACACGCTCTGAGTTTTGATGAAAATACATGACTAGCTAAGACACGTCATTACAAATCCAATATGGCGGCCTCCCCAAGATGGCGGACTGGCTGTTTTCAAACAGCCACCCCCACGATATGGGTATTAAATAAAAGGGTTTGCTGTCAGGAATACGAAAAAATTTGTCACGTGACTTAAATCCGGCGACCATCCAAGATGGCTAACAGGAAACGTATTTTTTAGTTTTTTAAACTATTATATTTATTCTAATTTACGAGTATGTTACTAATCCGTGTAACACTCTTCCACACATAGCCTTACACTCAGTTGCAGAAAGGCTCATTAAGTATTTAAAGTGGCATTAAATACTAATCTTCCATTAAAGTGTTGCACAAAAGCAAATCATGTCATAATAAATTTTAAATTTAATGCATCATTAAGTTTAAAGGAAGAACTGTCAAATAGAGGTCTTTACCTCATTTTTGGTTGCACAACGCGTCTTTATCGTCTAATGGGCATTATTTTGACGTTTCTTTCATTAAAAATATAATTGGCCGTGAAAGCTCCATTAAAGCTAAAAATTGTCAGGATATGTAACGAAAGATGTCTTTATCTAGTTGCAAAAGCTTGAAATATTTAATTTACCTTACTTCTTTAGTACTCTAACCAATAGGTTATTTTATTATGGTTGCTTTCTAATATCAATTACTTAAATAACATTTCAAATGCTAAATAAAACACAGAAAATGTTTCTCAGTATAATATATTTAAGATAATAATCGTGTAAATCATGTAATATTATGTAAGGAAAAGAAAAAGTAAAAGTAGGTATTAAACTGATATTTAATTGATATACTTACTTTTAATTCCTACATTTTTACACTGAGCTAAAACAGTACATACATTGCATTCCCCTACTTTCTTCCGAGCTTTTTGTTTCATATTATCATACAATGTTTTGAGCTGCTCTGTCCCTCTGTAGCCTGTAGTAGTATTACTGTTGTACTTTCTAGAAATTGCCTTCCAGGCTTCGGTTTTTTTGCTTACATACGTTCCTCCCATCCTTTTATCTTCAATAATATGCTTATTCTGGAACAAAAGTAATTTATTTGTTTACAACTTTTCCGGCGACAATCGAGGTTTAGATTTTTGTGAGAGAAGTATACTCCGTAATTTCAGTTAGGTATTACTTACATAGCTAGTCTGTGTAGTCCTGTTTTGGGGGTTTCTATAGTAGACTGCCGTACGAATTTGTTGGAAAGAAATATATTGGTAGTTAGCTGGGGGCTGTAAGATTATAATTCTAAAATATTATCGTGCGGAAACTTGTAGTTTTTTAGGGGCCCCACCATACTACTCCCACCCTGAGATCTTTCTGGGTGGCAAAAAAAAAAAAGAACGAACACCCCGAAGGCTATAAGGCGGGCTCTACGCTCGCTGCGCTCGCTTCGTTCCCGCCTTAGCCTTCGGAACCTATTTTTGGGGTTTAAATACCGTCGAAAAAACTACAAGTTTCCGCACGATAATATTTTAGAATTATAATCTTACATCCCCCAGCTAACTACCAATATATTTCTTTCCAACAAATTCGTACGGCAGTCTACTATAGTCAACCCCTGTTTTGCATAATTTGCCTTACGGTAGCATTGTTTAACATATTAGTAAAATTATTTAATAAACGAATATGTTGTAAATAACACACTCACCAGTTCACTACTGCTAACATTGTTTTCTCCTGCCCTGTGTAGTTGGCACTCCGCTCCCGTTTTTTCTGCACTTCAGCCATCACAAAATAGCAAAAAATACAAAAAAATCAACAATAACAGTTTTTATAAAGCCACGAATTGTAGGTATTTAATTATTTTTTCTCTTTGATATGAATTGCTCGTGAACTGTCTATGTCAAACAATATTTGCTTTTTTTTGAAGTTTTATGGCTCGGCTACCATCAAATACGACAAAATTGTACTTAACTTAAGTAATTAATTTTATTTACTACCTATGTACCATCAAATAAGTATTTACCTACTTCTTGTAACACTAGATGGAAGAGCGAGGTATTCCCAACACGAGTATCTTTGATTACTCACTGGGAAGCCCCGTCTATGAAATGTTTTAGTTATATCGAAATAAATGCATTTTTAATTTTAATTTAATAAAATCTGCGTCATTACGTCACAAACATTCACTCTTTCTTAATTTCCATATTGTTTCAGAGGGCAACCTTTTTTAATGAGAGCTTTAACTAATGAAGGATTATCCTGGCATAATTAATTTTTATGCAACGTCTTTAAACTAATGAAATCATTAGAGGTAATCTTCCATTACCTAAGGTAGGATTTAATGCCAGCTTTCTGCAACTGAGTGGAGTGTGTTATGTTGTTGTAACCTCATATTGTATGGTAAGTACTCGCTTTGTACTCGGAGTTAGCTCCGGCGGGTAATTACGACTTTTTATACTGACAGCGTGCTCTAAGAGAATTTTAATTACTCCGAGTGCCTTTTGCTTTTATAAAAATATGATTATGAACTAAAAATATTCTGGACAGGTTTAATGAAAAATATGTAAAAGACTTCAGTAACAAATTTTTAAAGAGCATGAAAGTGAACGAATTTTGCTCAAATATTTCCTAGTTTACGAGGTTTCTAGCTTACACTAAAAAGTTTTAAAAGCCCATAAAATTTAGAAGCTCCAGTAACAAAAAAATGTGATCAATTTTTCTGTGTTAAGAGATTTTATGAAATTCAGAATTAGCATAAATGTATTTAAATAAATTATGGAATTATATTTAAGTAGCTTAATTAGAAGTTTTTGATTTAATGTTATTTCTTTATTTCGCTAGCGCACTTCGTCTCCGTTCATTTTGTCGTAGCAACACCTACGCCGTAGCTCGCCTCTACGGCGGCCGCGGCGTAGCATTTCGTAGCGGCATTATCATAAAAATAAAAATTCAAACAGTGAAACACTGCAGAGTGCATTATGTACTTTATTGTAATTAAATTAAAGAAGTGCTTACTCCTATATGCTTATATACGGTAAGCATCATAAAACAGTTTAATATGAAGACGTATAGCATTATGCACGTCATTGTATGCTCATAATGTCAAGGAGATGGTATTTTTTGCATAATGGCTTTGCATTTGCATCGTATTACTCTTTTGCTATCATCTACCGTAAACATGAGATGGTGCTTCTTAGAAAATTGTATTTGACAGATTTTTATACTATTTGTTCAGCTCATATTTTGCCTTGTTAATAAATCATACTATCCGGAATGTTAAAATTAAAATCAGAACATCAATATTTGTAAAGTATTGATTTTGTAATAAATATTGTTGTATTTGATTTTTTATTATACTTATGGAATACGTAAATATTTCTTTATTTTAAACTTTTTATTATGGGCCATGCTTGGAAAAAGTATTTAAAGCATTAACACCATAAGTTTATGTCAGTCCATGTCAGATCTAATAGTGAAGATCTTGGAGAGGTCTTTGTTTAGCAGAGGAGTTTTTATTTCAAGTGAACGAAATCGAACGGTCAAATACTCGCCTCTCGTTACTGAGGTTCCGGGTTCGAATCCCGGTGGGCACTCGTCGATCGATCAAATATAACTTTTAAGACAATGCAGGCTGAATCGCCTGATTATCGAAAAAGAAAGATGATTCCGTGCTTCGGAAGGCACGTTAAGCCGTCGGTCCAGCTATCTATGGATTTGGTCGTTATTACAGTCATGTCAGAAGGGTTTGGTGGCTCAATAATTCTGACACCAGGGTTGATGAGGTAGGTTAACCTCAAAGCCCACACGATAAGCAAGCAAGTTGAACGATAAAGATTACTTTATCTTATTTTTTGGACTCCATAGTAAGTATAAAAATAAGAATTAGAAAGGACATCACAACACAAATTGATAATAACAAAATACAATTAACATAATAAACAACACACATGAGACAAGAACGATGCAACTACCTACTTGCAAACATCCCCCTGTGTTGCGACACCCACACAAAAAGGCCCCCACTCAGCAAAATGCCGCAGCCCGGCTGGGCTACGGCGCTGATCTTCCGTGAGTCCTAATTCAAATGTAAGTTCTGTTCACTTATTTAGTCCATACTTTAGTAGGTAACTATCTCATAATAATAATATGTTGCTTGTGTCGAAAAAGTACGACCAATCAAGCTTCACCGGACTTGAACGTGGCGGTTTGACTTACGTTCTTGATAAAGACCTATTAAGGATGACTAACCCAGAAAATAACATCCCGCGAAGTTGGCCTACTTAGAAATTGACGAACCCAGAAAATGACGTTTTGCGAAGTTGTCCTACCTAGAATATGACTAACCTAGAAAAAATCTAACGATCAAAGAACATGACGTGCCTCTAAATTGACTATCTCAGAAATTGACCAAGCTCGCCTAAATATACCTACCGACCGCGCTCAACGACCGACTTCCTGGGATAAATTACCTATACAAGTGCCTTCCGGATAGTTATTGTTTGATTTATTATTATAACTGGATGTTCAACACCTTCATAAATTACCTATTTATCCATGAGGATAGTCTGAATAATAATGTTTAGACATATTTAGTTGTATAGTCTCCCAATACTAACATTATGAAGAGGAGAAATAGATTTTTTTATTTGCTTTTCGTGTTAAAAATTTATATTTAAAAAGATGTAAAAATGTTATTATAAAGTAAGTTAAAACTAAAAGTGGCATATCTGGGCCCCAATCGCGCTAAAATGAACTAAACTGTAATGACAGCGCGTACGCAATACGAATTTGAACTTTAACCAAACTAAAACTAAATCAAAACTCAAACGTTTCCTTTCAAAACATTTAAACGTTCTTAAATAGCGCGATCGAAGCCTTGGTTTCTCCCTTATATCCTTCAATTTAGATTTGGAGTATAACTAAGACTAACGGTCAATATGTTTGTAAGTAGTATAACTAAGATTAACAGCAGAAAAATAACAATAAGAACTCCAACCAGCTGTTACACGGAGTTTTCCTGATGACAAATTTGCGCTGAACACAACCATCTTACAAGGTTTTCTACTGCTATCTACGTGCTTACAAGGGATTACGAGGTAACGTTTAAGTGATTAATAGTGTCTCAGAATACATTATTATACTAACTTAGATACTTAAAACTTGCTAGAAATTCTGACATAGAGTAGTAAACGGGGAGATAGACTTTTTCTCGAGCCGCTAGTTATAACAAATAATGTTTTTCTTTTAACGAGTTCAAATAAAGGTGGTTCTTAATTTTATACCTCAAAATAAAAGGCACTGCATTTTTTACATACCTATTACCTAGGTAGTTTGGATTTAGGTTTTATATAAAATTAATATTACTTGTTAATTTTCATTTGGTTTCATTTTGAAGTACATATTATTATTTTTAAATCACTTATTTGCAACTGTTCTCTGTTAGCAGTATAAATCTCTACAGTTACTTGTTGATAGGATATACTTTCCGTCTTTACCGTATAAATTATTTCTCAAAGGAAAAAACTATATTACCTAGTTCAATTAAAAATAATATATAATTTTTTTGTCCAGACGACGACACGCGACGACGACGGTAAGAACATAATTGGCCGCTGGATTGGCTAAGTAATATTCAGTTTTTTTACAAATTCTGTCAGATTTATACATTTTAGACCTTTCTTTATTATTCTCTTATCTGTGATGATAACAAATTAATTAATTTCATTCCTCATACATTAGTTAAGGTGATAACTCTATTCGATGAAACTGTAGTTTATAGTCTAACTGTAGTTTCAAGTTTGCCGATGAAACTTCCAAATCTGCCTTACTGGAAAACTTAATATTGTACGTATATATTTGACAAATTTTCTCTTAAACTGTAGCTTTCCGACTTCTTTTTAATAGTTTTTTACCTAGGGAATAAGGAATTTTTCGCAGTAAAGGGTAGCTAATGTCCTTTCCCAAGGTTTATCCTATCTTTGTACCAAGTTTTATTTAATTTTGTTCTGTAGTTTTTAAACGCCTATTCAATGCAAATATACAATCAATATTTTCCTTTTTAAAATATTTGTATTGATAAGTTTAGTAGTAGGGGAAAATTCTTCGTATAAATAATATATTTTTTGAAATAATATAGTTCTTGGCAAAATATTTTTTCCATACCATTAAATTAAATAACGCAACCATAAAAGCTGCTGTGGAAAATCAACAAAAGTTAAACACTAACGAAAACCAACCTTTGTTATTTTTCCACTACATTTCTCTCTACAATTTTCTGATATTGCCATTAAAGATGCTGACAGACAAAGTACAGTATCTCGTTTAGTAGTGTAACACTTTTAACGGGTTTCTTTTAGATTCTACTAACGAGCTGTCTTCCCAGTGAATTGACAACGCCAACTTGCCTCACAACGGTCTAACAAATAATATAATAAGGACTTTCGTGCTTTTCCAAACTGACAATTATTTGTGATGAGTCAATAAGTATTGTGAGAAAAGAAAAACAGATAAAATTATACATTTTAAACTGACTTTCAGCTGCGTCATCTTTTTTTTTTTAATTTATTTATATTTATCATGAATAATATCATCTATCTCTACCTCGCGAGCTCTTCTCCACAAAAGACCTCACTCTTTCCTTTGTTGAACTCGCCTCTAAATGTATCACTCAACTAGGTGATGTAAAATGTCCAAAGTAAAAAAAAAGAAAATTGAATTATTATTACTTTTGACATTTATACACCGAGCAAGCGCAAAAATGCGGTTATATATCCGTTTGTCTGTCTGTTCGGCTGTTTTATGTTTTACTCCACAAATATTTTCAACTGATTCTTACTTTTAGATAAAGATTCTTCGCAATGTTTTCTCTCACCATAATAATATAGACAAAAACATATAATTTTAAAGATTTACGAATAATAATCTACATCGACGGCAGAAGATTGAAAATAAAAAATTATGTGCGTAGGACTTTGGAACTAGAGTATTTAAAAAAGTAGATAACATAATATTAAATTAAAAAAAAGCGGCCAAGTGCGAGTCGGACTCGCCCATGAAGGGTTCCGTAACAGCAAGTAACATAATATAGAAGTTCTTGTAGTTCGTTGTAACTTTGATCGATGTTCTAATAATAGTGAAAGGGAAATTGCGGTCTACGATTTATGCCGTATCAAAAAAAAACTACTTACTAGACCTCTTTCAAACCAATTTTCGGTGGTAGTTTTCATAGTAATGTACATCATATATTTTTTTTAGTTTTATCATTCTCTTATTTTAGAAGTTAGAGGGGGGGACACACATTTTACCACTTTGGAAGCGTCTCTCGCGCAAACTATTCAGTTTAGAAAAAATATATATTAGAAACCTCAATATCATTTTTAAAGACCTATCCATAGACACCCCACACGTATGGGTTTGACGAAAAAAATTTTTTTTTGTTTCAGTTCTAAGTATGGGGACCCCCCAAAATTTATTGTTTTCTTTCTAATTTTTTTTTAAATCTTATTGCGGTTCACAAAATACATATACTTACCAAGTTTCATCAGTATAGCTCTTATAGTTTCGGTAAAAAGTGGCTGTGACATACGGACGGACGGACGGACAGACAGACAGACATGACGAATCTATAAGGGTTCTGTTTTTTGCCATTTGGCTACGGAACCCTAAAAACGCTAATATTCAATGAATCTTCACTTGAAAACTGAAAAAAACTTACTGGTGAATATTATTGAAACGAATCAAAATGTAAGAAGTGTGTGCTTGGCATCAGATGAAGATTCTAAGGGTATGTTGATTCAGGCACATACGTTTCGGGAATGTGGGATCAGCCGATAAATATTGATATATCCGAGCGTGTATCCATATAAGTTTATTCGGTACGGTTTGATGTACAATATATTACTTTTATATGTCATCTGATCATTGAAGGAGACGCCTGTCAGCCGAGAATTTGCATTAGTAAGTATGTAAAACAATATTAAATCAACCAAAGATCAACCAATAATCTCACCACATATTTTTACGTGACGTAATTTGGGAGCGAATGTATGTGAAACTGTCAATGACTTTTTTTTATTATTAAAAAGAGATAAATGAATCTGATTGTATGATGTTTAATGAATTTAAACAAATTACATAACCACTCTAATTAATGACATTACAGAGTAAATAGTATTTCTATTTTTATTTGACAGACTGAGGTTATTTTAGGGTATCTACATATTTCGGCTTTATCATTGCATATAATATCACGATAAATAAAAATGACATGTTGAATTGTTACATTAGTGTACACTACTCGAGAACCTAGCGATAAATTTAATTAAAAAGCGTTAAAATTTATAAACCCAAGCGCATCCAAGAGTTTTCAAAACTTACTGAATGTTCAAAGGAATAGACACTAAGTATTGGAAATATTTAGATTTCTTTGCGCACGCTATTTTGACGGTTCTTTAAGATCTCCATCTTGTTTTCCAGAGGTTTCAACAAAGAATTCTTTGGCAAAATGTTCCTACGTACGATTCAAATGCTTTGTATTTTATAACCAGTTGAGTGAATGCCTCTGCAATTCAAATGCTTTTCTTTGTTTGTTTTGTTTGTTCGTCTGTAAATATTTATGCACCATTACCAATGCATGGAAAACAAAGTTAGTATTTTGAACGTTAATGCTGTTGAAAATGCTTTGAACTAATATTATAATTCATCATAAAAGGCTTTTTTTTTATTGACCTATGCTTGAGTCGAAAAAGTACGACTGATCAAGCTTCACCGGACTTGCGGGGGAGCGGAAGACTCTACCCCAAAAAAAAGTCATCAGTCAGACCAACGCGTCTAGAGGCGGCTCAAGGGAGCCTCTGACCTCGGCCTAGCGCGTTGATACGGAAAAACATCGTGAAGGAGACGACGCCTGACGGGCTCCGTCTCTGATTAACAATTTTGATTTTGGTTTAGGCCGCGCCCCCGCCGGCGGGTACGGGCACTGTTACCTGAAGGGCCTATTAACCTCTGGTGTAAGAAGTATTAAGCCACTCAAAGTCTGCAATGCTTTAAAAAGATTACACCCTAGACACTAGCCTACCGACAACGACGATACCAGGGTTATCACCAGGGTTTGTAAGATAGGTTAACCTCGAAACCCACACGGAAAGCAAGTACAGCGATGCGAACGCTCTTCAATGTGAATTATTGCTTTTAAACAATAGCAATAATCCTTTGATATGAAAACACGTTCTTCACCAAAATGACTCATATTTCACAAAACATCTGAACGTTCATCCAAAATGCATGGCGAAGGTTTCTGGGATCAACGCGTCAGGCCGGGGGCTGAGGGGAGATACATAAATCCGTCATCTAAATTCACTGACCAAATAACGGAAGACTCTGCTTCAATAGACATAATATATTATTATTATACACCGTGAAATTTGACTGGTTGTTTATCCGCAACCTACCACTTGTTCGGCACTGGAGCTGATGAATGCTGCTGACAATGCTATCAGGGTAGCAGAATATTAGGCCGACAAAATATAGTAAATCTGACTTGCCATCGACACGAAAAGAAGAAGATAGTGGTAGTAATAATAAAACTAAACAAACTTACGCGTATAAATAGAAACATTTCTGGGAGTAAACAACTTTCGACGTCGAAAAGTGATTGTAAAATGTTACTTCGAATAAAACATATTTCATTTTCAGTTTCATTATAAGGAACATAGATTAGGTTGAAATCTCAAAATTAAATTCAACTTGTCATACAAAGTGGCCGGTCACGTGACTGAAGTTTATATGAAAAGTTGAATATTGAGATTTCAATCTACGTTTCTTAGGGAAAGTTGTTCAGTTTCATAAAACAATTATGTATTCTTAAAACTAGTATACAAGGAGCTTATCTTTATAAGGGCTCTCTTCCAGCCAACATACACGATGGTTCCTACTAGGTGGCGGTTACTATTTACTAGATTATTTATATTTTGTGATAAGAATAACTTCGTAACCAATCGGTTACGGTGCATTATGAGGTTTCGAGTTTTCGAGTTTTTTAAACTGAAAACAATAAAAACATTATCTCTGTACTTTTTTGTGTATAATTTTTTTTTATTTTGTTGCTTGTATATTTTTGTTTAGTTTTAAAGTTTATCGTTTTTGTAATTTTATATTATGTAATAAAGAAATTTTGAATATTAGTGTTGAAATTGAATATTTCATTGCTTTAAACAGTTTGGATTCCTTTCCTATTTTACTGAAGGAATCCAACCATCCGATTAGAATAACTATTTAGGATGTCGAATAATGTTTCTGTTTACGAGAAAAGTTTCTCAAAACTGTGACTTTTCTAAGTCGCCTCTTATACCTTCATCTTTTAATTTAATAGTCTGTGGTTTTATATCATAGCATTTTCCTTGCATTTCTCATTCCTCATCTCATCAGAGTGGTGAGCATGACTGAATTTCAAATTGATGTTGGAGACAAAGGAAGATCTAATGAATAATGGAACTTTACTAATACAATTTCAACTAGACACCTTTAAAAAAAATACTAGTCATTTCTAACTCCCGACGAAAAAGAGGGGTGTTATAAGTTTGACGTGTCTGTCTGTCTGTCTGTGGCATCGTAGCTCCTAAACGGATGCGCCGATTTTGACCTAGTTTTTTTTGTCACAATCAACAGTGTTCTTAGCTATGCTCCATAAAACATGTTCAGCCATTTGAAAATTATCAGCTCTTTTCTAGTGAAAGTATCAAGTAACGGTTTTGTGTCGGAGGTTTTAAAAGTTACGTACCTACTTCTGTTATTCAAAATTACTGTGTTACTCAAGCTTAGTAAATATAACACGAAAATATATGTTATATAAATGAATTTCGTTATCTGTTCGAAATTGCTCACGTGAATACGAAATGACAGAATTTGATGAAATTTGATAAGCAGATCAGAAGATCTTGCTCTAGATTAAATCCCTGAAAGCAAAAAAATAAAAACAATGCAAATAAGAAGAAGAAGAAAGCAACCAGTGTGTAGTATATAAACTATAAAGCGAACCAAAAACTGACATTCAATAACCAGATTGTAAATTAATTCATCATCATCATCATCATCATTTCAGCCAGTAGACGTCCACTACTGTACAACCCCCAAAAATCTCCACAACGATCGGTCCCGCGGTGCCCGCATCCAGCGGCTTCCCGCGACCCTCACCAGTTCGTCGGTCCACCTTAAAGGGGCCGTAGGGGGCCCGCCTACGCTACGTCTTCCGTAAATTAATTAGTTGTAGCAAACAAAAGATTCGAGGCAACAATAAGTTAATAACAAGGAGTTTGAAATTGAAACTTTCTAGACTTAATGAAGTTCTAACCACAGACACATCAACATAAAATATCCAGAACACTAATTAAACCTTACATCGAGTTCATCATGCGAATGTGTATCTTCGTACCCTAGACATACGGTTTTAAATAATTTGTTCAGTAAGTGTCGTTTACTTATGTGTGTTTTTATTTAGTACAAGTAAACTTAGTGCACATGACGGAAACTTCCTAAGAAGCGGAGCGAATTTAAAAAAAAATGGCACTTTAACTTTCGTACACTGAGAATATAAAAAAAAACTGCCATTTCATACAAAAGTAAAAAACCTACTGGACCATAATATGAGACACAGTTGTATTTTTATGCGATTTCTTAATTTGTCATCACCTCTTCACCGCCGATTGCCGCCGATCACTCTTCGCGCGCCGGAAGACGTAGTGTGGGCAGGCCCCCCACGAGGTGGACTGATGATCTGGTGAGGGTTGCGGGAATCCGCTGGATGCGGGCAGCGCAGGACCAATCATTGTGGAGATCCTTGGGGGCGGCCTTTGTCCAGCAGTAGACGTCTTTCGGCTTAGTTTGTCGCCTAGTAAATATTGTTTAAATTCATGAGTAGGTCTACTCAAATATAAATCATTCGTATTTTCAACAATAAATAAGCTGATAAGTACCTCAAGTAATCTTTACAATGACTGGTCTTTGGAACTTCCTACATCCGTATCTTGCAAACTTTATCAGCTGATTACGGCCATGTTTGAACTTGTCTTGCCTAGGATTCGGTGTCTGTATTAGCCTATTAGAAATCAAAATTATGTTGATATAAAATTCATATTTGACGTAATAAAAACCGTTCACATCTCGTCCAGCCATAAACTTTTTTAGCTTTGCGTAATAAATATTTTCAAGCCTCTTTCAAGTCAACTTTTACTTCAAATATTATTGCCAACCCTAAAAATTAGTAATAGCTCTGTCTCGGAGGCAACATCGTAATAAAGACATACAGGGAAGGGGTTCATCTCCTCCAAAAGATAAATTTGACGTAAACATGTTTGTAGCAATGAACATGTTACGTAAACGAGCTTAGGCTTCGCTGTATTCAGAACAATTTGGATATTGAATATTATAATGTTACTAGATTAATAAAGTTGTGACGTTAAGGTGTTGAAATTATAAAATTAAGTTTATATCGTTGAAACTTTCAATTCAATTATTTATACCATAAAACAACATACTTTGTGTCGAAAATTACACATAACAAAAAAAAAACATAACTTACAAATTAAAATCATTATGTCAAAAAAGTAACTACATTACAATTGTAATACCTAAATATCGAAATCAATTTAAATGGATACATAAAATGTCAGTCATACTTTGCATACTCGTAAAGAGTGGTCTGTAGTAATAATTAATGGCCTGTCAAATTCACAGTAATCTTCTTTTTTAACCGACTTTAATAAAGGAGGAGGTTCTCAATTCGACGCGTATGCTTTCTTTTGTTTATATCTTATAAGATGTCTCCACCAATAGTAAACCGATTTAAATCTTGTTGTAAGGAAGAGTGATCTCATAAAATAAACTCTGGAGTCAGAATTGTTTTTAGCCACCCATGGTCTAAAAAAACAAGGTCTAACAATCGGACTGTCAAACTTAACACAAGGCTACGTCATATGCGTGCATGACGTAGGCTTTTGTCAAGTCACGTGGTTTTCTTGTTAGACCTTGATTTCTTAGACTATGAAGCCACCTAGGGCGTCTCACGTGACGTGACTCGTATAACGACTACATCCTTAGATAGTAGCCGGGCCAGCGTAACGGCTTAACGTGCCTTCTGAAGCACTAAATCATATATATTTTTCAGTCAGTTAGGTTTTTTCCCTGCATTATCCAAACTAAACTGGACAAGATCAAGCAAAGTGGTCTTTTGTTCGAAGGATTCGAACCCGAAACCTCCGTTTAAGAAGTGAGCGTTTTAAAATTCGGGAAGTTCTATTATTTTTGATTACCTTGTTATTGTATTCTATATATTACAGTATATTCTAAATTCTGACCTGACTCTGACAAGAAAAGAGCCTTACTTTTTAACCCCCGACACTGATTGAATATATAAGTTACTGTTATTAAAACCCCTGTTATTTGACTTACGCTTGAATAATCACGTTTAAAATACGTATTGTTCAGAATAGTTTATGATATTAGTTTTATCTATGTATTTTTACATGCTATCGATTTTATAGAAATTTTGGGTAAGATTGAGACGATGTAGTTTTAAATTGGAACTAAAATCTCAATTTTACCGTAAAACGAGTAAAGTCTAAGTAAAGTTTTCATAAGCATAATATCTTCGTCCCGTCCAATCCCCTTCGAAAATTTCCTAAACAATTTACTTAGAGCTAAAATGTCAAGCAGTTTTTTCACTCAGTAATTCAATACATTTTTCACGAGACGTGTCAACCAGATTAAATTATCACTTGGAATAACACCACCCCTGTCGAGTTTATGTGCGCATCCAATTTCGGGAATTTCGGGAATAAGTACTTTCGCAAATTAAGTCTTGCTGCGGATCTGATTCGAGACCTCATTGCGGGTCGGCCGGCCTAGGAGAAAATGGGAATGATGATCATTTTCAAGATTGTTATCTTAAAAGAAAACCTTTTTGAAGACTATGTAAAACGGTTGAGTTAGATATGAAGATGAAAATAGAATTAGAGGCTGGATGCTCAAAGATGAGTTTGCAAATTTTAGAATTTCAGAAGTTATGATTATGAGGTTAATTAATATTTCGGGGGAAATTGGCACTGACGGATGGAAGAACGGACGGACAGACACAAGAGGTGCACACGAATCATTTTATGAGCGTTCCGTTTTTTTTTGGTTTTGAGGAACCCTTAAAATACTTTAAATCTAATAAATACTTTGAAATACAGGTAAGTATTTAGACCGCATTGCAAATGTACTATGTAAACTACGAAAGAAATAAATAGAAAATGTAATTTTCATGTATAAATAGGTACACAAAGTAAAGGATGAAAATTGTCTTGCCAGTCATACTTCAGAATTAAAAAGACACTTTCTCCAACAAACCCCTAACAAGTTTTATGTAACACGTACAGTGCGCAACGCCGAAAGCTACCAATTCGCAAATTGATATTGGGGAGAGGTAATGTTGAAATCTGAGTCCTATAATGTATAATAAATCTATCGAGCAATGCCATATCAATTTCTTCAAGTAATACCTGAACCTGCCAGTTATGTTCAAACTGATATCGCATCGCCTCTTTTAGATTGTTTGATCTTTTTTTTTATTGCTTAGCGTACTTTCGTTTGAGACAAGAGCCGGTCTTGGTTTGAGAAAAGCTTTTTAGCTTCCTATATGACGTCATTAAGTGTTCCAAGGGAGTCTATAATAAATTTTATTTTAATAATTTTAATATTTTTCTAATAATTTTACCTATACAATGTTATTACATTGCCTAATCAATTACATAATCATACACGTTAAAAGAGGAACTAACGTTATGATTGAATTTTAATACGAATTATTATTAAGGTATTTTAACGGCAGAAAACGATTTACTAGGCACATGAAATCACTATTCACTGACATCAAAGGGTTACTCACAAAATGTTTTTTTGGGAGTGATAAGTCTTCCGTTTCCATTATCAGATCAGCTAGGTGGTACTGTGATACTGTGGTCTGCATTGTCACCATGCCTTTCAGCTAAATCAGGCGTTGAATAGTAGGTTAAATATAATTTGCAACATTTAAAAATAGACACCTCACACAGAAACAGATGGAATTAAATGAAAGTTTGTTAAAAAAGTGAAAAAATATTTCATTATGATGAATAAATAAATGATAGGTAGATCGTCTTGTCTCTGACTGTACGTAACGAGGCAACTGCGTAGAGATTTTACGAGGACGATGATTGAGCAGATCCCACGCCGAGAAACTTAACGATTTCCTCCAAAATAACGTAAGGATTCACGTAAAAACCATCCAAGTGCGGGCTGCAAGCCTTGCTGAAAACTCAAATAGGATTAGCGTTCCACGCTTTGCGAAGGTGTTTTTGAAAACCATATCTTTATACCATGCCTTTGCATGAGCTAATATTGTTAAAAAAATAAAAAAGATAAAAAGTTTTTGTCTTTTGTGCAAAAAGTATGCTACAAAAAATAATCCTTACTGTATGCTTTTGAGGCCTCAGATATCACAATCATCATTCTTTGGATCATAAGTAATTAATCTGATCCTGATTTATGTCTAATAGGTACACAAAAATAGTTATATACAGAGTCACAGCCTAGAAGTCTAAATTGACTTAAAGATTTGACACCAAGCTTTACAGCATATACTAGTAGAACCAGCAATTATAAATAATAAAAAAAACTGCACGTGTAGTTATAACCTGCTGTTTATACCTGCAGCTAAATATACATTGTCTGTTAACCATCTTTAATTCGTTGATAAAACGCGTAAAACGAAGTTGTTTTACATCAATCATAATCACTCACTAAAGTGAGTAATTACCAAATAATTACAACTAGAGGTCTGTTTCAAAAAGCAATAATGTATTTGTATATATATAGAACTATTTATATTCTGGTGTTTATGTACGTATATATATATGCTATTATTATTTATTTAATACATATTTTGTTTATGTATTTATGTTTACACTATTACATATATGTGTGTATTTATATAAACGTATTTAAGTGATTATTTGTTTGCGTAGGATTTAGTAGTTATTAATTTGTATTTTTGGCATTTGTAGAATATAATGCACTGTCCCGCACTCATCGTTGCGCCTCTCCTTTACCATGGGTTGCCTGGTAGAAATTGCTACTTTAGCAATAAGGCCGCCTATTTGTACACGTATGTTATTGTAATTGTATTGTTTAAATTTACTACTGGTGTGCAATAAAGTATATTCTATTCTATTCTATTCTATTCAATAATGCACAAGTACATCTACAATTTGCTTTCCATTGCATAACTAGCTATTCTTAAAAACGAACATCTCTATCTTAATCATACGGGCTACGCATTGTATAACAAATACCGGTAATTTATAACTTGTGATTATTTGAAAAGGGGCCCAGAGCAGACTGACAGTTGACGTTTATAAGGCGGTTTCGTTTGGTGACAGAACCCCGAAGATGACGTCATGTTCGCTCCGTAGACTGACTTTATCGCTGCTCGTTATACCCACAGTTATGGCAAGGAGGCTGTTCGTTTTATTGGGCGGACGTAATTTAGTCCAAAAAGCCATTCTGATGACATTTCGCAGGATGTTTTGAATACAATTGGGTTTTTATTTTTTAATTCTTTAGTAGGTCTGTGAACTTCGGTGTAAGTATATTATTATGTGTACGTACATACCTAAAAAAACTTTTGACATAATGATTTAAACTTACAGAATTGTTTTTACATTGGCATATTGACAAAAGAATATTTAATTATAGTCAAATTTGGTTAGTATAAAAACCGGTATATTTGTCGGTGAACTCGGCTCTTAGCAGCATAGTTACACTAAATTATTTAGTGACGTTCACATTCTGTTCCGACCTAAAATAAAACCTTTATTTACTGAGAACAAATATCAAACAAAGTAGAGACGAAATATTTTGCATTACGCAAATAAGGAGTACATAAAACAAAAGAGTAACGCGCCATCGAGTAGAGAGCTGTCGACATAAGGGCCATCGAGCAATCGTGCATTCGAGAAGAGGTTATCGAATCGAGACATCGATACGATTTCAAAGATAGAGATGGGGATTAGAACTTCAAAACCAAGTACGAAGAGAGAAGAGAATAAGCGCTGCCATAGCGCATATTTTATTTAGAATCTCTTAAAGTTTGTTAAAGCTATATGCAATTTTCAAGAACAGTTTATTTTGCAAATAATGATGATGTTTATTATAGTTTTCAACAAGCAAAATAGTCGAATAAAAAAATACTACGGCTACGCCCGCGGTGTTCTTTTTTTATTTACCACCGTAAAAAGTATCTTAGATGTTGACCGGGGATTTAAGATACCTACAACGCAAAATTTCATTTAAATCTGTCCAACGGTTCCAGAGATTAGCGTATACAAACAAACAAACAAACAGCCGGTAATTTTTTCAAAACTTTTGTTTTGTGTTCAGCTACACTCACTTTATCACCTATAATCTTTTGAAAACAGATCATTGTACAGACAGACACGCCGATTCTTCAGTTTTATCATAGTATAGATAGATAGACTTAGATTGCGAAAAATAAAAATACCCGTATATGTTTACTTTATCATGTTTCATACAAAAAAATAAATATCGCCATTTTACTCATATAATATGGCATTCTCCGAAATAGTATAGTTAAGGGGCGTATTATAAAATAACCCAGTATAGTTTGGTAATTCTCTATATACTGAGCGTCAGAATCATAACGTATACATCTTAGAAAAACCGATCTAAGAAGACATGTTTTTTCTGCAAACTTATAAAGTTTCAAGACTGATTCATAGTCGGAAGTCGCGTATTAATCGAGCGTCTTCCGCCGAGCTTCGCCGCAGGATTACAAAGACAGATGCCTTGACCTAGTTTGCGAATAAGCTGCCATTTTTGTTATCGCCCTGTCATACAACCGAATATTTTCTTACTCTATATCCGGTGGGTAAGAAACTATCCTATGTATAGTTCTGTTTGATTTAGTAACGGAGAGCATTGGTGTATAAGTGGAGGCTGTTGAATTCCATTCGGAAGTTCGCGGGTTCGAATCTCGGCATGTACCAATGTGTTTTCGATTTTCGAATTCATATGTACGTTTATTCGACGCTCTTACGGTGAAGGAAAACATCGTGAGGAAACCTGCACACACCTGCGAAATAATTCAAGGGTTGTGTGTGAAGTTGACCAACCCGCACTAGGTCAGCGTGGTCGACTAAGGCCTATTCACCCTGATTTCATGGTAGGCTCGAGCCCCTCGGTGGGACATATATGAGCTGTTAACGGACGACTAAGCTTTTGGTGTTAGCTAATATTGACGGATGTAATCGTTTTAACTACGGGTCACGTCAGGACAATAATTCTGACGCCAGTCTAGGTATGTGAGGTAGGTTAACCTTTTACACCCACACGCTAACACATTTACTGTCCCAGCAATTTTATTATCATACAAATTTTCTGCGGTAAAATGTGGCCAATATAAAAGGAATATTGTTTGTCTGTTTGTTTTTTTGGTTATTTTTGTGTTTGGTGTCAATAAAGTATACTTTTATTGTATAGTATTGTTTGTTACGCTATTATGAAATGACAAAACGGATTGTGGTAAAAAAAGTAGAGTGGTAGAAGTGGTAGATGGCATTACAACAAATAGAAACACCAAAAAATAAGCAAACAAAACAATCAAATTTTGTCTACCGAAACGAACAACGTGGTTAAATCAATAAAAATGTGGAATATAAAATATTATAGGTATATCGGTATATCTATACAAAGTCAGCTTTTATATTTCATCATTCGTCTCCTATAAATGTAAAGTATGATTCCCATTTTTATGCTTTTGTAATATCTTAAAGGATCTAGAATTGAAAGCGAAAATAAAATATTATGTCGCCGTAATGGCCGATACTGGATAGATTTATGGATGCTCTGATAGATATTTGATAGCAACT
This sequence comes from Teleiodes luculella, assembly GCA_948473455.1. Taxonomy (NCBI): domain Eukaryota; kingdom Metazoa; phylum Arthropoda; class Insecta; order Lepidoptera; family Gelechiidae; genus Teleiodes; species Teleiodes luculella. The sequence continues at coordinate 12,990,062 of OX419588.1, read as the reverse complement.
GAATCATTCGGACAATACGCTTACAGTTATTGGATATTGGACTTTATATACATGTTACAGTCATAGTGATTAAATAGATATTATACATAATGACTGGTCATTATATATAATAACAAAATTGACTAGACAATATGATAAATTAATCACTTCATCCGGATATTATTCATAATAGCGGGTCAAAGTTAGCCAAAGTAATAAATACGGTCTAACTGACTTGTTACCCCTCCCGCTCTAAAACAATTTTATTTAATGTAGAATTATTATCTATGGCAATGTTATTTTAATTCTTAATATTAAAAGTCAAACCTCTTGTGTAACTCAAAATGTCACTTGAGCCTTACTTGTAACAATAAATAATACTTATGACTCAGTTAATGAATGTCAGTTCATTTTAAATATTTTATTATTGTAGTCTTCAACGATAGATACCAAATACTTGTATTAATCTCTGTTCTTTTTTGTTGTTTTTAACGGCTAGTAAGCTTTAAGTTTACTTTATAAAGTTTAATTACATTATAACAATGTCAATTAATGTAGAATTATTATCTATGGCAATTACATTTTAATTCTGAATAAAAACCTTAACAGTACCTACTCGTTTTATTACATTATCCAAGTCTTGGAAGATATTATATAAAATTGCTAGTTAATGTGATTAATTCCGTGTCAATTATCACTTTATCTAAATTGAGTAGACATTATAAATAATGGCTAGATAATATACATAATATCCAGATTAATTACTTTGGCTGTAACATACACACATATAAATTGGATTTTATTAAACACCAGCTTTCCACCTCGCGCTGCGCCTCCAATGTGAGGAATTTTCCCGCGGTAAAAGGTAGCCTATGTTATTATTATATTTGTATACCAAGTTTCCTGAAACAGGGTGAACAGCCCTAGCTAACCACGCTAGCCAATGAGGGTTGGACAACTTCACACACAGCCTATGATTTTTTTCGCAGGCGTGTGCATTATTCTTCACGATATCTTCCTTTACCGTAAGAGCTATATACCTGTGTAACGTGTGAGGTGCATTGCATGCTACCTCGTTGCCTCGTTCCTACCTCATTTCTCGTTCCTATCTCATTTACCATTTCCTTCTCCAAATTTGAATATTTAATTTTGGAATTCATTCGAAAATCTTCCGTCAAATCATCCATTTTTATTTTTACTTTATCTGCAGGCCTTATGCTACACGGCTATTCTCCACAAAATGTAATTTTATTATTATTTTAAGTAGGAAACAGATTAATTCCGATTATACAATTTATTAGTTACTAGCTTTCCGCCGCGGCTCCGCCTGCGTTTACAGTTTTTCCCGTGGAAATGAGGCATTTTCCCGCAGTAAAAGGTAGCCTATGTTACTCAGGGTGAATGTAGCTTTCTAATGGTGAAAGAATTTTTGAAATTGGTTCAGTAGTTTTTGAGTTTATTATTATTCATTACAAACATACACACACACACATACACACAAAATATACAAATCTTTCCTCTTTTTGATAATAGTATGATACTTGACTTTTCGTAACCATTGTTTGAGAGGAATAAAAATAAAAGTTCGTCTAAAATTCACACCCGCCCTGTCCGTGCTTGACCCAATATGATTTGTTGGCACAACGCGTGGATAGCCCTTGCCTTGTGGCCATTTGTCAACAATGACGTCATCACGCCCAAACGCTGTCATTCCGAACCGAACATGATCTAAGAAACACTTTTACCTTATCTTTCTAGCTTTTACTAGCTTTCCACCCAGGGCATTAATTTATGATATATTTTTTGGGAGTATGATTTTATCCTACTATTAGAAAAAACCTTCCTTGTTACAGTAAACGGGAAACGGGAACGAAGCCACAAAGCGGAAAGCTAGAATTTTATAAAACAAAAATTCCTATTTAATTTTTTTCTACCACTTCTGGCCTGGCCAAAAGGGTCACGGTCAATGTGTTGTGCAGCGAAGCCCAAAATCCGCAAAGTCAAGCGATCTTTCGCAAATTGTCAGCTCTCCTTTAAGGAATTATAATTTTAAGTAAATTCTATTTCTTGAGGTTGTTCTCATTAGATTTCAAGATAGGTTTTAAGTCTTTGCTTATAAGCGTGAAAATATCTCATTCCCAAGAGTTAACAAGAAATGCACGGGGGCAAAATTGCAAGTGGATAGCTAACGATATTCCTCCTGCATCGAGCTGGCTCTGATTCTAGCGAAAATAAACTGGATGTTAAAAAAACATAATATTATTCTGTTCCTTCTAAAAGTGAATGGGTTAAGAGATTGACAAGTTTAGTTTAGTTCTAAAAATATTAACGGTTTTAAATTGCAATTTCGGAACATTTGTATTTTGATGTATTTTTTTTCTTGACTAGAATTTTACTATCCATCTATAAGGGGGAAGTCTACAAGTGGCGCAGACGACATGCGACTGATAAATAAAGTTTAAAAATCATGGTTTACTTATTTTAAATGATTAAATGATTAAATGATTTATTCAGAAAAAAAACTTATCTAATACAAAGTGTCCGTACTGACACCCACACTAGGGTACCCTGTATTGTGGGCTGTCAGTCTCTTCCCAAGCATATGTTAATTTTCTAACCTAAGTTTTTATAAAAATATATATGTATAAGTATAAATATAAAACAAAAAAAAAAGAAATACAACAAACATAAAACTATGATTATAAAACTGTGATTAGCATGTTTTGTAAAAACAGTAGGTACAGTTACTTTGTATACAGGGCGTCCCACGGCTATGCTACATGGAGGGAAAGTACCTTAAATATTGTAGGTAGAACATTTTACTGAAAGAAGACATTATTTTATTTCTAAAAACTATTAAAACTGCATTCATACATTTTTTTATAATTACATGGTTGAACCGGGAATCGAACCCGTTATACGAGAAAAAAAATATCCTGTAGTTTTATCATACCGATCAAAAGGCTTCATCATAAGGGTTATTTTTTGCTAAATAACATAGTGTCAGAAATAAAAGGAAGACTATGTATTTTAACATTTTTAGTACAAAATTTATCAATTTTATCAAATGTTCGAAATGACCCGTTGAATACAAATTACACTCTTTATTTCACTCCCTGTCGATTTTTTAACTTGTTGTGGTGGATATTTAGATTATTACGTCTAAGTTCTGTTTGTAGTTCGTGGACATTTTCTTACCGGTTCTTGTCAACTAAATTTTTTTACATAATCCCATTTAAAAAATCTAACGGGGCTAGATCTGGCGGTCTCGGCCGGCCACATCAAATGTTAAAATTCGTAGTCTTCCTTTTATTTCTGACACTATGTTATTAAGCAAAAAATAATCCTTATGATGAAGCCTTTCGATTGGTATGATAAAACTACAGGGTGACTTTTTTTTCTCGTGTAGCGGGTTCGATTCCTGACTCAACCATGTAATTATTACAAAATGTATGAATGCAGTTTTGATAGTTTTTAGAAATAAAATAATGTCTTCTTTCAGTAAAATGTTCTACCTACAATATTTAAGGTACTTTCCCTCCATGTGGCATAGCCGTGGGACGCCCTGTATATTATTTCCAATTATTATAGTTTCTAGTGCATGTATGTTTGTGTGTGTGGATTGTATGATACACCAAAAAACTGTGTCGATATGTTTAATTTAGTACTTTAATGAAATTTTCTGTTTCCGAATAATTTAGGGTGAGGAGCCAATTTTTGAGCAGCTTTTTACACTGAAACTTAGTCAGATTGGAAATATTCAGCAACATGTTCGTTTTGTTATATAAATAGGGACCAGTAAAAGAGAAAAATCTTTTTGCGAAAACCGTTTTTGTAGGTTCTGCCCTCCATCTGAGCGTTCGCATAGATTTTGTGGTTTTTATGCATGTATTAAGTGAGCTTTTGTGAAATCTCAACAGCACCGCTAAGATGTAATGCTGCCGTACCGTAAGCGTTTCTATATCTCTGTATAATGTATCAGTGGGATATAAGTGCGGTTTCTTGTATGCTACTTTTAAAACTGCTCTTAATCCACGCTCTGCCTGAATTAAGACAGTCTTATTCGCGGCTCCCCAGCAAGTTATGCAATATTGTAAGACTGATTCACATAGAGAGGTATAAACAAGTCTGATGATTTTGTTGTCCGCTATTCTTTTGAGTTTATGGAAAATATGAATGAGCTTTCTTGCTCTAGTTGTTACAGATTTAATTTGTTTCGACCAAGTTAATTTAGAATCGATTACTACTCCTAAATATTTTATATCGTTAACTTCCTCTATATTTAAGCAGTTACAAGTAATAGTAGCATCGCAGGTATGGATATTGAGTTCTATTGGAGCTGGGGGAGCCGAAAGTTCATTTATTCTAAAATTTATGAATTTAGTCTTACTGATATTTAGAGTTAGTAAGTTATTTTGAAACCAGTCTGCTACCTCTCGCAAACCTTTTTCAGCCTTATTCTTTACATCAGACCAGCTCCCCGAGTGAAACAGTATAGCTGTATCATCTGCGTATGCGAAGATATTAGCATTTTTAAGTTTAAGTTTGCATAGGTCATTGATGTAAACCAGGAAAAGTGTTGGTCCCAGGACACTACCTTGTGGTACACCAAAGTCAATTTGTCTCACATCACTTGAGTGGGGGCCTATTTGGATTCTTTGCTTTCTGTTCTCTAGGTAGGACGCAAACCACGACAGCTCAATTCCCCTAATACCAAGACCTTCCAGTTTTTTTAGTAAAATAGGACGAGACACCGTATCGAAGGCTTTTGCCAGGTCGAGGAACACTCCGAGGCAGCGCTGTTTTTTATCTAGATTTTTTGAGATAGTGTTTACTAAAGATGTAACAGCATCTTCAGTTGAAACCTCCGACCTGAAGCCATACTGGTTGTCTGACAGAAGTTTGTGCAAGTCTAAGTAGTTGAGTAGTCTTTTATTCACGATTTTTTCCAGGATTTTTGAAAGCGACGACAGTAGTGAAATTGGCCTGTAATTCGATGCATTATATTTATCACCAGACTTATAAATAGGACAAATGTTGGCAATCTTAAACTTTCCCGGTACAACCCCTTCCGTCATACTTAGATTACAATCATATATGTGCAATCGGTTCTGCTAAAGCAAATTTATTTTGTTTTAGGATTTGGTTACAAATTTTGTCTTCCCCGGGCGCTGATTTAAGTTTTAGGCTGTCTATGATTTTATTAATTTCGTTCCAGTTTGTGGGCATAAAGAACATTGAGGTTTGCGTACTAGCTTCAGAAGTTTGACATTGATTTGCAAGGTCTAGTTCCGTTTTGTTTAATTTGTTAAGTGTACATTTCGCTAAATTTTCTCCTATGGTTGTAAAATAATGGTTTATATAATTTAATGAGTCACTCTCTGATTTAGCAATATTGAGTATCTCAGTGTTAGAGCTTTGATTTCGATTGAGGTTGCAGATGGTCTTCACAGCAGCCCAAGTTTTTTTAGGGCAACCCACTGAATTTGCAAGGCGTTTTCTGTCGTATTCGTCTTTAACATTCTGAATGATGTTGTTGCAATAATTCCGATATTTAAGGTAATTGTCTTTTATGTCTATATTGTTGGGATTTTTGCGCACTGACAATGTAACTTATCTCGCCTTTTTATACAATTTAGTAAGCCAGGGGTCATCCATGACTTTATAATGATTTTTGAATTTGAGATCTTATTCGTAGAGGTGCGATGACTAATTTTGTCTTGTATAGTGTCAGTAAGTATCTTAGTTGCTTCCTCAGTTTTATTTGATTTCAGTACATGAGCCCAACTGGTGTTCATAAGATCATAACACAGTCCGTCATAATCTATTTTAGATACAACGTATAGTTTATTCATGCTATTGCATTTAGTAGTTAAGTTTTTGTCAATTGCACAGAGGACTGTATCATGATCTGTAATATCAGTGTCCCAAACAACAACGTTGGCATGGTGATTCGATTTGATGAAAACATGGTCAATACACGTTTTGTCATGTGTTGGAAATACATGACCGCAGATAAGATCATAATGCGCGAGCAAATTCATATACTCGTCTACCGTCGTTTGGGGAGATGTATGTCCTAAGAGGTCAATATTTATGTCACCCGTTATAATACAAGAATCTTTGCAATATGTTTTAACTACTTGCTCAAGAGAGATAAGGAATTGTTTGATGTTTTTAACGGATGGTGACCTGTATATTGTGATTATGTCAACCAAATCATTAATCCTAGCAACTATACAGTTTGCATCGGTGAAATCTGGTTCATATATTTGTACATTCAAACCTGGTTTTGAAAATACGACAATGCCGTCATTTTGGTTAAGGTAGTTATTGGAACAGTGGTACTCATAGTTATGCAGTTTAAATGTTGGGGATAATTCATTGATTCGACATTCAGTTATAACAATAATATCCGGTGTAAAACTTAGTCTTGATATAGTCAGGGCAAAGTAGTCAAGGTTTTTATTTATGCTTCTGATATTCTGACTAAGCACTATAAACGGGTTTTTACAGTTGTTTAGAACTATGTCACATGAACTTGCATCGTGGATTTTGTAACTTTCAAATAATTTCATGTCGTCGATATCAATAATTAGATCAGTGTTAGCCATTTGGATGAGGGTGAAAGATCAATGTCAGAAAAATTACTGTCATGTAGGATAATCGGATAATTTTGCTTTTATTTATGCTTGTAATATTTAATGTATGTTTAGGGTAAAAATAATTGTAAATAACAGGGATAGTTACATTAGTTAGTTTATAAAATGTGAATTGTGTTTGATTGTGGTTGTAGAAGTATTTGTGTGTTTTATGTGTATCGAGTTTGATGACAAGTGTAGTAGTATTAAGATTAGTATGGTTTTTATTTGATTGCAATTGTAGGAGTATTTGCATGATCTGTGTGCATTGTATTCGGTTATAAACGTAAGAGTATTTGTGTGGTTTGTTTGTTAGAGTCATATAACAAAATTTTACATAAAGATTAAACATGCTAGTCACAAAGCTTAACAAAGTTTGACAGTAGAAGTTTGAATTCAGTATAATATACAAACTTAAGAAGTAAGACACGCAATAATAAACTTTCAGGAAATATTCTCAAGACGTCATGTGGTCTTCTTTATTTTTTCTAAGTCTTGTTCAGAGTTAATCTGTATGCGTTTGTTTTCATCGATGCGTAGATAGATGTTCCCTCGAGAAGTCCAGCAGGAAAAGTTCATAGTTTTTGCGTAAGTGCGCACGCTATAAAAAAGTTTTGACGTCTTTTTGGTTAGACTTTCAGAAAAATAAATTGGGTAATTTTCACCCCTGATTCCCAGGTGGCCAGAGTGAAGTTTCTCACTAATGCTTTTTTCTTTATTAAAATACTTTATAGCAGACAAGAGGTTTTCTTTTTTCGGCACGGTGCAGAAATCCACAATAATAGTTGATTTGGTGTCATTTTGATTTTTCACTCTGAAAATATCTTTTATATCGGGTTCTGATATCTCCGCATTCACACATTTGCTTATTTCTATGGAGATGGATGTTTCTTGGAGATGGATGTTTCTTGTCCCATTTTGCTTTTATTAAAAAAACAAAACAAACAGGCATTAACAGGCTTTCATAGTTATGCCAACGTTTCTTTTTACGCTAAAAATAAAGTTTTATTTAACTTAAAAAGTGTAACTTATACAATTACCGCCATTATACCTTACCGTAAACACGATATAAAGCTCGACTACATAGGGAATACTACCGTTGAATAAATTCACGTAAAGCAACGTAAAGTTTACTCGAAATCTGTCGATCCTTTGTAACGTTTTAGTTTTCCCTAAGAAGCCTTTGGGCTTTTGGTATGCAAATGAGAACTGTCATTCCGTTCAGCCGCTGTCTGAACACGGTCCGAAGGTGAAATAGAAAAATGCTCGCTTGTGAACATTGTGACGTGTAAGACTATCGATGTTTTACATTCCGTGGTTTTATCTGTGATTCATGTTCTTGAATTCGTAGTTCTATTTGTTTTTCTTCCATTGAAAGTAGTTCACTACTTTTTTTGCTGCTTTGAGTGTCTAACTTATTTGAGTTTTAAACTAGTTGACGATTAGTAAAGTATTGAATGACTTTTACGTAATTTAAACATATTAGAATAGCCAGGAGTACAACGGAATATCTTAGCCACTTTTATAAGGTATATTAATTAAATATGAAAACAGATAAATCATTTATAATAATTGCTTATTTAGTAATCTCACAGTCATTACTTTACTGTGCTCTTTGAAACCACGATCTTACAATAAATATCTTTGCAAATATCTTTTAAAATCCTGCTATAGGTACATCATATATTTCTCGTTATAGTTATGTCACAGAAGAAAATAATAGTACCTACTAACCCGTTATGTCATAATAAGGTCTTTATACACATAAATCTGTCACTAATTTATTCACAAAGCACACAGACAGACACCATCAAAAACCTAATTATAATTAACAAGTTACAACTGGGCTGTATGCTATAAATGCCTGTGTAACAACAATCGGGTAGGTAGTGGAATGACGTACCATCTGTCAGTCGGAACTGTCAGGGCTGTCCAAACCCTGAAATGAGGCTGAACAAAGGGGCACAAGGTTGCTATTTATGTTTTAACAACTCCTTTAAATGGTACATTTTACCTAGGTGTTAGTCAGTTTATTGCAATGAAGCAAGGAGCTTGCTTAATGCAGATGCAGTATTAAGATTCACCGTAAGGGTAGTTTTAAATGTGTTCAGTAAATAAATAAATAAGTAATGCTAATGCTAATGCTACTGACACAAAAAGTTTTGAAAACATTGAACGGGGGAATTCAATGTTTTCAAAACTTTTTGTGTCAGTAGCATTTATTAGCTTAAAACTTAGAGCAACGCGGGCCTTCCGCTTCCAGTACGGAAGGCCGGCGTTGCTCTAAGGCTTAAAAAGTCAATCATCACTTTCTTTCTTTTTTTTTCTTTCTTTTTTTTTTTTATTATTATTATTATTCTTTCCTAGAAAAGTTATGTCAATAGTAAAACAGCTTTAGACATCGCTTTGAAATTCTTCGTTTATATACAATAAGTATGCAGAAACAGTCGAAAAATCATATAACGTCTACATCCCTACGGATTATCATACGGACATTACGGACTATCTACGTATGTCGTAGTAGCCGGGACTATACGTGCCTTCCGAAGCACGGAACCATCTTTCTTTTCGGATAATCAGGTGATTCAGACTGTAAAGTCCTAACCAAAATGGGGAAAGTCTCACAAAGTGATATTTGTTCGACGGATCCCCACCGGGATTCGAACTCGGAACCTCTGTAACGTCAGACGAGCTTATGACCACTCGACCACGGAGGTTGTTCAATAAATTTATGACCTCTAATGATTCGTCCATTTTTTGCGGTGTAACAATAATCCCCCGTCAGAATATTAATGCGCTGCTTAGTATGCAGTCCGTCCGAGCGTAAGGGCGATATCAGACATTAATATGCGTTGTCCATCGGATTTATTGGCGTATATTAGTATGCGTGACCAAATAATGGTTAGCAGCAGTAATTGACTCGGGATTAACGTGTCCATTGTGGGGAATGTTGTAGCTTAATCAGAAGTATTATATTACTGATTATTATAACAGCCCACTGCTGGACTTAATCGTCGTTGGTCAAGTGGCAAGGGCCGTTGACTTCCATTCAGAAATTCGCTGGATCAAGCCTCGTCAACGTGTTTTCGATTTAAGAATTCATTTGTACGTTTATTCGACGGTGTATTTGTATCGTGAGCAAACCTGTACCTGCGAACTACTGCGAAGTAATTCAAAGGAAAATTGTTTTAAATTTTGTAGTCTACCTGTGGAAACCATATATTAGTTATTACTTTTTAACCGACTTCAAAAAAGGAGGAGGTTCTCAATTCGACGCGTATGTTTTTTTTTTTTTTTTTTTTTTTTTGTTTGTTTGTTATAAGATATCTCCGCCAATTTTAATCGACCAGGTTTACTTGCAGGGTGGTCCCATAAAAATTTCGCTAAGATCGGATGATTAATAATAATAATATAATAATAATAATATGTGGGACAACTCACACACGGCCATCTGGCCCCAAACTAGGCAGAACCTGTACTATGGGTGCCAGACAGCTGATATACATACATATATGAATATACAACATCCAGACACAGGGCAAACACAAGTGCTCATCACACGAATGTTTGCCCTGGGCGGGATTCGAACCCGCGACCTTGTGCTCAGTAGGCAGACGTACTACCAACTGGGCTACGGGGCCGTCGTTAATTTTGATATTTAATAAATAATAATTAAATTAAATTTGAAGATATGAGGAAATAACTCCTCAATTGACGATGCCGTTAACCCGATCGGTAAATTATTTTGGCAATATCTCGGCTTCTTATCAATCGATTTCAATATTTTTTTGTTTTATAGATAGAAGTTGTACTCAAAATGGTTTCATATAAATTTGGATTATATCTGATGGCGGAGTAGAAGACTAAAACCATGAAGGAAGGTGAAGTGTATAACAATGTCTACACATGTTTATATGATGTAACAATTTATGTAAATAAGGAATATTAATAGCCATATTAAATTGCTATGCTTTCAGCTAGATTTATATTTTATTTGTAACTTTTTAGTGTAGGTTAGGACCTTGAAGGCGGTTTTATATATTTTTTTAATTATCTTTTTATTTAGTTATGCTGTTATTGAGTTTTTGTTCACTGGTGATTTTCCAAAAAACAAATAAATAAATAAATAAAAGGTCGTGTGTGAAGTTAACCAACCCGCACTGGACCAACGTGGTCGACTAAGGCCTGTTCATCCTGATTTTAGAGACTTGAGCCCTTAGTGCCATAGTTACCATACTCCTCCGAAACGGCATGACGATTTTGATGAAATTGTATTCGTATGTTCAGTAGTTGTTGTTGCTTTCTATTTTTATACTCTTGAGCGGAGCCGCGGGGTTCCCTTATATGTGGAAATCAAATATTTGACCCTGTGTTTAAGAGTCAGACTAACTCACTTCCATTCATCACATTTTTTTAAATAAATCTGGAAGATCTTGAAAAAGTTAAAAGTCAAACGTCAAAGTTTTTTATTCGAAGTAAGATTTTACAAATCACTTTTCGACGTCGAGGCGAGTTCACAAATTGGCTGTCTTCTGTGGAGAAGAACTCGCCGGAAGAAACTCCACAGGCGTTGCATCTTTTCGAAATATTGAATACTAGCGACCCGCCCCGGCTTTGCACAGGAAAATGGTTATTCTGGGTTATCCCTAAGTATATTATGCATGTATTTACATTTATTATAAACCTTCCTCTTGAATCACTTTATCTATTAAAAGAAACCGCATCAAAATCCGTTGCGTAGTTTTAAAGATTTAAGCATACATAGGGATATAGGGACAGAGAAAGCGACTTTGTTTTATGCTATGTATGTAGTGATGGAATAGTGGTATACAATAATCTAGGCCAAGGCTTAGCTTTGCTTCCATTGGTAGTTTTAACCAATTAACACTAGCGGAGACTACTCGACCTAATTTCAACACGATTTTAATACAGTAGTAGCATTATTGCGCCTGAATTTTGCTGTATTTATACTTTTTATTGATATAAATCATATCATATTCAGTCATACTATTCATACTAATATTATAAAAAGGAAAGACTTGTATTTTTGTGTGTATTTTTGTAATGAATAAACTCAAAAACTACCTACTGCGCCGATTTCAAAAATTCTTTCACCATTATAAAGCTACATTCACTCTGAGTAACATAGGCTACCTTTTACCGCGGGAAAATGCCTCATCCCCACGGGAGCGACGGCGAAAAGCTAGTCTGTTACAAAATGTCCGTACTCATATATAACGTGTTAATTAAATAACGCAAAACCTGTCGGGCGATGACACAGCTCATGAAACTGAACAACTTTTGTTCTGGGAGTTATATATATTTAATAATATATATATATTTTTACTTTTCATAAAAATTTATATGGCCAGCTGAAATATTTTTATGAAAAGTAAACAAAATACATATTGCAATTTCAGAAAACTTCCAGAAGTAAATTGATTCAATTGCACGAGAGATGATTTTGCGATAGGTATTTAATTAATACGTTGTAAACACTTAATTTAAATAATTTTACTATTGATGGGGATTTTTTTAGTTCACGTCTTTTATACTACAAAAGTCTGTTCTTTAGTTCATATAATTACTTTCATACCCCTGTGCAGCTGCGAGAACAGATATCTATTTCAGATATCCGTCTTTGTGTTTATGGTAGGTATAGAATGGCGCATAAATGGCTAACTTGACCAGTACAGTATAATAAAGGATTGTAGTATTTGACCAGTCCTCTATTGTAGTATAATATTAAATTACCCTCGTCAACTGCCAAGTGCCAACTCTATGGTGTGCCGGAGACATCTTATCAATCTATAGCGACGTTTATTGGGTTTGCTTACAGAAACCATAAATAGATAGAATAATAGTTCAAACTAGCCTAGCCTAGCGTAGCCTTTGTTGATAAATATATATTATTGTATATGTAGTATTAAAAGAGTTTTATTGAAAACTAGCTTTACACCATCATATCGTATGGCATCATCATGCCGTACGACATGTTGATGATGAATAAAGTGTTTTTAACTAACTTACTTACGATTAATAATTTGTCCTTATAGCTAAGCTATACTACAAAATCGTACACATGCACGAGCCAATCTCATGCAATAGTGTTGCCGCCGCTTAGTAGACAATTGATAGTTGAGAAAAACCGATAGTAACCGATAGGCATCACTATTGAAAAACGCAATACTATCAACAGTATCGGTCGCCAATATTACCAGTTCTATCGGTGCATTGTTCGTGGCCATTGCATTTTTACTGTTGGCCTATCGATGCTATCGGATTTTTCAAATTCAGTTCCATTATAGATAGGTTGGCAACACTATTATGAAATCTCAATCCGATTTCACCACTTGAGTGGCAGGTGGAATCTTGCTCTTGAAATCCTGAATGCGATTACTCTCGCCTCCAAAACTAGCATTCGTCAATTTTCCAGTGCCTTAGGTATTTATTTATTTACTAAATTGTATTTAAATCTATTCCGTCGTTTCAGCTACGAACAAACAGACTAAAATCCATACTTTGGCATATTGTACGATTTATTTAAAAGGTTTGAATTTTAATAAACATTCCACAGCCGCAGGGAAGGATGGCGAGGGCCCGTATTATTACAGCCCATAAATTCAACAAAGATTTAAAATTCTGCGCAGTAATTCCAATCAATGGTATTGAGAATTGGCTAATCTGCGGCCAGGAAATGCGCGTCACATATTCCATTTGAATGTCGACCGGAAACTCATTTGGACTCGTCCGGTTCTGGAGTCAGGGTGGCATTATTGGACTTGATTCTGTGGCCCCATAGCACAGAAGAAAATAATAGTACTCGTACTAACCCCCCATAGTGGGAGTGGCCCAAAATTTTCCTTTGTTTAATTTTAACTTTTTAACATCTAACAACATCCAAGAGTCTTCGAAACGATACATTGGTACGCTTACGAAATAAATTAAGCATTTCACATTTCAGAATTTCAACATTAAATTATTTTTTCAGAATTTGTATTTTATTTAACTACAAAAGCCTTACTCGGGTAAACCAGCGCGTAACTGATTACGAATAAAAGTGGTGGCCGTGAGAAAAAAACGGTCAGAAGAGACCAATAGATTAAGCTTTTACTTTGTACAGAAGCCAGCACATGCCGTTAGACATTCGCACTACGAAATTCACCTCTACCTCCAAGGAATCTCTCAAGCTCAACATGTCCAGCTGCATGTGTTGCCTACTGTACAATAATAACCGTGACAAAATTTGTTTCAACATGAAAAATCTCACGGTCGTGAGTGAAGTCAATTAATTTCCACTGAGTCAGCATGTTTGTTTAAGGTCTATTTATCGTAATTCAGATTAAAATCGAGCTCGATTATGATAAATTTCAAAAATCTTAGCTACAGATGATTTATTTCACTAGTACAGACGAACCATACTTGTATGTATCTTGTGTGTACACATTGTCTTACGACATTGACCACAAGACAAGACACAAACAAGTTTAGATCGTCTGCACTCGCGAGATAAAACAACTGTAACTTATATTTACCACTGGCCAAATAAACCTACACATGAACTGAATATTTTGCTGCATCAAGGTTACTCGCCCGGCGTCTCTATTTAATTGAAGAGTCTTCGTATAATCGAGTCACCCACCGTTTATTATCGACCTCTGGTCTCCAATCTGCTACAGCGACGAAGCTGGTCCGACAATTAAATAACTGGCTGCAATTTATACTGCTATATGGCTAGTTCTTTCAGAAATTGAAACTTGGCAACATCTGCTTTCAATTAGCAGCTGTTATATCTGAGTTGAAAGTTGATTCAGGTAATTCGGTTAGTAATGTGCTGTATTTAATGTTTTGATTTTGAAAAATAGGCTAAGTTAAATAAACCAAGAAAAAATTCTCCTTTTAATGCCACCAACATTTTAAATATTTTTTAATGATATTAAACGCTTTGGTTATACGAGTATTAGTTAAGTAGTTTTCGTATAATCAAATGAACATTTGTACACTATTGTAAATAATAAATGAAATAAATAAATATGTGGGACATCTCACACACGGCCATCTGACCCCAAACTAAGCAGAGCCTGTGCCTATGGGTATCAGACAGCTGACATACATACGTAAATAAATAATAATACACAACATCCAGACACAAGGCAAACACAAGTGCTCATTACACGAATATTTGCCCTGGGCGGGATTCGAGCCCGCGACCCTGTGCTTCGTAGGCAGACGTACTACCATCTAGGCTACGAGGCCGTCAAATCTACATAAACATCGTTTATGAAAATGATTCGATTACTTTTTGAAAATAGCGTGTCAATACAAAAAATAATAATAACATACGCGTCGAATGAAGGACCTCCGCTTTTTTTTCTTTTAAAGTATTTGACAGAAACATCCCTAATTAAGCAAATGAATGAGGAGTCGTTAATATCTTTATAAGTAATGAGCCAAGAGCTTTAAGCAATAATGAGCCTAGAGTGCGGAGTAGCGAAACTCAATTAGCCAACGAAAAGTTATAAGAATATGCGATCAAGCAATTTAAAGTTTTGAGTTCTTGATTTTTCAGCGCATTACAAAGTTGATTTACGGTTTATGATAAGCAAATTATTAAATTAGTAAATGTTGTGTTTCACTTATTTGTAGCAATATTTTTGTAGGTTTTCAATTTTTTTGTAGTCTTTGTCGACCATGTAGGCACAGTGCGGGTTGGTCACAGACACAAACCTTTGAATTTAATGCAGGTGTGCGCAAGTTTCCTCACGATATTTTCCTTCACTGTAAGAGCGTCGACTAAACGTAGGTATATTATGAATTTCAAAATCGACAACACATTGGTATGTGCCGCGGCTTGAACCAGTGCCTCATAAATGAAAGTCAACGTAGCCACTGAGCCAGCGACACTACTTACATACATATACAGACAAAATAACCCAGATGTCACGTCCACTGTCAACGCAAAATGAATTATCTTACGAAGTACTGTGCCGCTTGCTAACTCCCATTCACTCCGATAATAAATAGAGTTATCGGCGTCCAAAAAAATAAATAAGCAAGTCGAGAATAACTTGCTTCGCCGAGAAATAGCAATTACGTGACCGAATTAGAAAAGTTTTTTGACGAGTTCTATAGGTTACTTACTGTTCACTGAGTTATTACTTTGCAACTTTTGTTTTGTTGACTGTAATTGTGAAGGTTTTCTGGTATAGATTGCTTCTTTAACGCCTATAAAGTCAGTTTTTCACTCGTCTTCGTTTACGTACTGTAAAATGTATCTATTTTATCTTTTTCGTGTCAGTTATACAATTATGTGTTATTAGATTTATTCATATTGTTGGCTAGTTCTGACAAGAAAGTTTAAGTTTGTATATTTATTATTACTAGATCTTAGGAAGCTGGAAAAAAACGTTTTCGTACAGAAATTATAAAAAAATGACAATAATTATACTCGTAACTATGAGTAAACAGTTTATCATAATATGCCATAATTATTACTATCCTTGTCAGGGCACTAAATTATGTCGTAAATTTGTTATCTGGTATATTAATTTAGAAAAGGATTTTTTTATAAATAACAACACATAAAACATTTAATAAAACTTTTTATTTTAATATATTATCTTTCATTTGATTTATATAATCGGAAGAACACAATTTTATATCTTTCTGTTAGCTTTTCATTTAATCAAACGATGTTCACTGGTCTCAATACCTATCAAAAGAAGTGATGATTGAAAACGTTAATGATTAAGTTGTATTATTAACATAATAATAGTTAAATTTAAGGTTTACACATAAACTAATATACATACATACGTTGATTTTGAAATAAGTTTGTTGATTTAAAATAAGTTAGATAAACATTTCTCGATGCTTTTTCCATTTACCTTTTTTATGTTTTATTTTTACATTAAATTTTGACACATAAGTTCCAAACTACCATAATTAGGTATACCGATAGTCATAAGATTTTGTGCTTACATTAGGAACCAACTTACATCAATATTTCATAAACAAATCAAAGAAGCTGTTTCCCAAGAATTGATAGTGGATAGTTAAAATAATCTATTAGTTACATACCTATTTGTAGATATCAATATAATACTATTATACAGTTTATTTATATTATTAATAATAAGTATTTTTATCTGTACATTTCATTATTTGTATATTATGTAATTAAGGAAAAATACTGTCTAAAGAAAACAAAAGATGGTAAAAAGATTTCAGTCTTCAAGAGAGTTGTTACAATGAGAAATTGAGATAGTATTAAATTTTGAAATATATATAAAGTAGACAAAGTAATATATACTATTTCACAATAAAACGAAACAGAAAAGTGTAATTTCATTTATAGCAGGTACGTTTTACTAGTTATTTATATATTTTATATATACCTATCTATTTGGTGTTTTAATTTAATCTATGATAATTTTTTCTTCTCCACTACACACTGTTGAGTTATCGTTGTTTAGTTTTTAATTTTTATTGATAAATCTCAGCTTATTATTAACACTGACAAAAATACTATGATTTTGTATAATGCCTATAAATTGCTTTCGGAGTACTAAATAAGTGCATAATTATGACTTTAGTTAGTACATATTTTATCTGTTTAGAATTGAGCTTTTCACAAATTCTTAGCATAAGATTTGAATATACATTACTACACATGTATTATGTATTATCTAAAGAACCTTAATCAAAACGCACATATAATGTGCTTTCACAAATAAATTTTAGTATATTTTCTCCAATATCATAGTATAATTTAAAATTACCCTTTAGTTTTATATAAATACATTCTACTGAACGTCACAATCTACAAACACAGAAAAGTTACTATGTTAGACTATACACAAATAAGAGTTATATTTACAAAACATTGGTACGGACTACGGACGATATTAGCAGATGTTGGATATGTGGCGTAAGACGCGTTTTAAGGTCAGAGTTGTTAATGCCAGTCTGGAACATTGGAGACTCAGTCCGGAACCGCGGAGACTCGGGTTGGAATCGCGGGGTCTCAGCTTTGGAACCCGGTGACTCGGGCTAGAATCGCGAGGTCTTGAACCCCATAGACACCGTTTGGGATTGCGGGGTCTCGGGCTCGAACCAGTCTCCTGTCTTGAATCGCGGGGCTTCGGTCTTGAATCGCGGGACTTCGGTCTTGAATCGCGGGACTTCGGTCTTGAACCGCGGGGACCTGGGCTCGAACCGCGGGGACTCGGGGGTAGTATGCGCTCAGATCGCAGCCAGCAGCGGACTCGGGGACCGCGGCCGCCGCATACTCCCCGACCACTCAGCCATCATATCCTCGTCTCCCTGTACACGGGCACTCGACATACTCTCAGCGTCACATTCAGCCTCCCAATTCTGAGATCGAGATTTCACTTCATTTAACTAGAGAAGGGCAGCTAGAGGACAGTACGCCACTATAAGGGAAGAAGATGTTGCGATAGAATCGTGTCAATCTATGGTTCTTAAAGTAACAAAACAGTGATGGTAATTCTTTTACAAGTCACAGTCTAAACATGATTTTAAGTCATGGTCTTATTTCTTCAAGTGGAAATCGAAATGGACAGGAGGTAATTAAAATTAATCTTGAATTATTGATATTTATAATAAAAGCGCCGTATTAAGCGTTATAGTAATTCTGATGATTTCGCATGCAGCCTAAACTAGTGCGGTCGACGCGTTTAATCAAAGCTTGACGTTACTGAAACTAAATTGATTATCTCCTGTCCCTTTTAGTTCTTAAAAGCTTAAAAAAGACGCATAGACTTGAAATTCAAGTTTAGAGCGTGATAGTGAAAATCAAAGCCATAATTTTTCATCAAATCAAATCTGATCGTATTTTGAGTTAAGACGTTATTGATTTATTCAATTGGCTCATTACCAATGGAGCAATATTGTTCTTATAGAAACCGCTCATAATAAGCAAATCTGTGCTTTATCACTTTAATCTATAGATTGACAACACCATGCCAGGCTGGAAAAGACTAGAATTCTCGCGACTCGCTAGGGCGGGGATCGTGCGGGGTCGTGCGAGTGATTTAAACACGTATTACGGTGTCAACACTTACATATAAGAGGTAATTACCATCATCGTGTGAGGCGCAGGGCCGGCGGGCGCGGGAGGGGCGGGGGGCGCCATCGGCGGGGGCGGCGCGGGCGGCGGTTCGGGAGACGGCGCCGCGGGGGAAAATGATGATGGAGCCAGCGGGGATTGGGCTGGAACAAAAAAAAACTGTCATCCATCATTACCAACTTGGCTTAGAATTTGCCAGCTCAAATTTTAAAAATAATTATTGTTATTATCATCATCGTTTCAGCTAAAAGACGATTACTACTGGACAAACGAGGCATTTCCTGAGGATCTTCGCTTCGTCCTGTGCTGCTTGCATTGAACTTGTGATTGAACGCAGTAAACCTCACTGGTTTGTCAGTCCATCTTATATAGAGCCGGCTGACGCTACGTCTAAACCCACCCAGACCCATACAAATGGACTTTATATCTAAAGAAGTAAAGAAAAAAACGTAACAGGTAACTGAAAACACTTTAATAAAAGAAATATATTGTATTTAAAGGTGTACTCACAAGCAGCAGTAAGGGCCAGTACAAACTGACTCCAATGCACGCAGCAGCCGCAGCAAAGTTGCAGGGCTGCCCTTCGCAAGGCCCTGTGCAAAGCCATGAAGAGCAGAGGGTTCACGGCCGCATGCACGTATGAGATGTGCAGGCTGATTTGGAAGTACATCTGATGGACAATGACCAAATGTAAAAGAAAGGAAATATATCTGTTAGCGTTCCTTTAGTTAGAAGAACGCGCAACGTTGAAAGCACTGAACGACACAGAAAGTTACAGTCCTGCGCTAATCTCATGCTGTAGACGCTACGTCCAGAAATCGCGCTCAAAAATGTTAAATGCTAAAAGTTTTGTAGAAAATAATATTAAAATTGATGAATATGCAGACTAATTTGTATATATATCTTGATTAGACAATAGTACAAACATAAAAGAAGAAAATAAATTAACACAAGTATTTCTTAAATAAAGAAGACGTGATTATTGATGATTTCAGAATAAATCAAAATCAAAATGGGTATAAAGCTCCACAATAGTAAGTAAAAAGGAAGATTTCTTTTAATTTACGAGTGTCTGTCTATTTCATTATTATCAGGAGAAAAATAAGAAAAAAGAATGTGCTACATTCATTAATGATTATGAATTATATTCATGTCACTCACATCGTTCAAGTTATCAGCAGAATCTTTCGTTTATATCAAAAGGGAACATGATTTAATAAATATACGATGAGTAATTCGATTAAACAGGTTTTTTTTTATTTTATGCTTTTGTCGAAAAGGTACAAAGGTACGACCAATCAAGCTTCACCGGACTTGGATTAAACAGGTGTTCACTGTCTTGATGAAGGACTAACTGAAATAACAGAACGTATCGTAAAACGGGCAGTCACTCAATTATCTCATTAGGGGAGGCCTGCAAGATGAGCCCTACTTAATTTCCGGGTCAAGTAAATCATTTTTTAATTTCCTCAAGAACGATCTTATCGTTATGAGAGATTATAAAATAGCATCAGTGTTTGCTTCGTAATTAGTGTTTTAATTAGAAAGGAGAAAAAAAAAATTGCGTGGGAGAAGATTAATACAAGAAAAATGCTTGAAACTAGAAGCCTAAGTAATTATTTTGGTAATTTTATGATTGCACTTTATTATGGTTAGACATTTTTCGACCATTGGTAATTTTTCATGTCTAGACATTAGTCGCGCAAAGGAAAGTTATTAGCTTCGAATACTTGGAAAACTTTCTTAATAGACAATCTGTAAGGTTATATTTTCGTGCCAAAGCATTAATTGACTGTAGAATAGGTTATATATTATATCGATAATGTGAATGTGAAGTGATGATGCGTTTAGATAGTCGGTTAAATGTAAGAAGAAGTCTTTCTGAAAGAGTTGCAGTTTCTTTTAAGACATAAACAAATGGATAACCAATAGGGAATACGTAACGTAGGTAATTTGAAATGTAAACGTTGACGTCTAATTCTTATTTTCTTATTATAATTTTACAAAATTAGACATAGGTACTGGTCATACTTGAAGTCCTTATAAGGAAGATAATTTCTACTCACCTCATAAGCTATGTGTGACGTTAACGCCGGGTGGTGCAGGAGTGTTATCAAAAACAACGGCCCCCAGAACAGCACATACGCAGCTGTTATCACCAAAAACATGCGCACGCGTCTCACCCCCTCCCTCTCCACCCTTGCGAGGTACCCCCGCAGTCGCCTGCCCCCTCCAAAAGGCATATTTGCACTTGTCGTTGGTCTGCAGTGCCCATCTGCCAAAGCTCCATCTACAGTCTAATAAAAAAATCAGTGACGTCAGCTTTAAAATTAAAATTGCGGAACCTTAGCACAGTACGCCGAGCACTCTTTCGTTTTGACTGTGACAAAGGTCTTTGAATATAAGTGGAGACAAGAGAAAACTTCGAAAATATTAAATCTCAAAGAGAAAAGAGAAATTTTTAATTACTGCTGGCGTGCTCTAGGGAACAATCAACGTTTTGTAAAAAATGTATTTAAAAAAGGTTTGTGCTTTAAAAGGTAGTGCCAAAAGGGAGCTTTTATATGCAAACTGTTTAGGATTTCTAATATTTTAAGTTTGTATTTAGTAGAATATTAAATTCGTAGTTTAATATTATTCTAGGGTAAAACAAATTGTTTAATATTTAAAGAGTTAGTTATTTAAGGTAAGATTAAAAAGTGCATCTACATAAAACATTCCATGAAAAATAAGAATGGATAGACTATGATCTAAAAGGGTGGAATCATGCAATATTTAATTATGTCTAACAATCTTTGAGTGATTGGGTCATTGTAATGTATTTACTTTGTTATTGTAAAAGTCTTTGCCCATTTTTGAATCTAATAGATGCATTATACTGTCAGATGTGACTCAATTTAAACCCTATAGGGTTTTGAGTGTCTTACTACAATCTATGTTAATACTTGTAAAATTATTATCATTAATAAATTAAGCTCACTGATCAGTGTGTGCTTATTAGTATGGCCTTCTGATATTTGTTATTAATTTGACAATTCTGCAAATTTAATATTTAAAAAATCTCAAAAATTACATCCATTACAAAACAAAAATCATGAAACGTTCTGTAAAGGCCTATTTGTATCAAATTTAATATTTTCGTGACCGAAACATTCAATGGAGTATACAACATTTACCCATTTACATGTTATTCGAGTAGGAGCATTACTTTTGGGAAAGTTGCAAATGACCAAAGAGGCAATCACCCTCCGATTGTTAAACACGAGCTCAGGACACCTGTCCTGTCCTGTCTCCACTCCTTACCCTGGGTCCAACGCTATTGGGCAGCGAATCCATCCGGCGGTTGTCCCCAGCCATGCTGACAAGTGTGGTCACTAAACCAGCTACCCGTACTGCCTCTACGTTAGCCTGCATGCGATAAGAACTGAATTTATGACCCTCCTAAAATTTGAGTGAATTTCACACGATGCTTTTCTGTGTATCGTCTTTTTGGGAACATTGGGTGCCCTGTTTTGGATAAAGATTAAACAATAGTACTCTCCTTGCTATTTAAACGGATGAATTTATTATTTCAAAAATCATGGCTGCCTTGTCATTTATAATTTTTAATGACTGAAACTATTTTTTGTAAGTCATTTATCTGTAGTTAATTTGATAAATCAAATGGTTTTTCTGTAAGAGATTATAATATTTCAAATAAGAAACATAAATTTACTTGCTGAAATTTCAAGTTAATTGTTCATGATATAAAGGCAAGAGATGTATGAATATAAATTTTGCTGCGTCACGAAAACGTAATATTTCTTTCAGTTTCTGCTTTATCTCTTTATACGCAATTCGTGTTTCGTACATTTTCAATATTTTCTTCCTACTCACTAAAAAGCATCGCGTTTAACCTGCATAAGTCAACAAAGTCGAAAAACTTCAGATCTTTTGAACCATAACTTCAAAAATATTATATCTTTTTAATATTGGCAATGTACCAACGAAAATTCCTAGTCCAAAGTAGTTATGCTGAGTTATAAAGTTATGCGACTTTGCGAATTCTGAACATTTTGTGAGATCGACAAATTCTTGGTAAGCTTGCGTAAGAGTACGCTCTGTGAACTACTTATCACTACTAGACTTGTTTATGTCATTCATTACATCTGCTATAATGATAATGATCATAATTAAGCTTGATGATATGATTAATCTCAATTAACCAAATGATCATGGAGAAGTTCCTTTAATGATACAATGGAAATGATGTAGCAAATTATTTTACTTAAGCTTTGTTTTAACTACCTTATAACTTCTCTATGTCATCTGTTCACGATCTCACTAAGATATACAAACCTTTGTTAGGTCCCGGTGAAGTTTCTTTAGGTGGAAAAGGGTCAAGCCGACACAGACAGCGTTGACGCTTATCCAAAGGGCGTTGAGAACGTAATGTCTGTAGGGCCCTCGGACTAAAGGGCACGAAGGGGCTTGGCCGTGGGAGCCATACGAGCCAGCGCTTGCGGCTAAGGCCCCGGACAAAAACGTGGGCCCAAGGTTTATTGTTATTGAAGCGAACCATATCATAAACGTGCCAAATAGGACGCACTGGAACAAAAAGAGAAGTCAATTGTCCTTATTCTCATAACGTTACATCAAGTAAAAAGATGGTTTATACTCTTATTGCTTTACAGAAACATTCTCTAATATTCTAGGCAGAAAGAATAAATCCGATCGATCAATTCTGAGAATGTTACAAAAATATAGCTGCCTAAATAACGATTGAAACAAAAGGCAGAAACTTCCGACAAATTCAATATTTGCTTTCCCTTTAACGTTAAAGTAATATTTGGACATGATTTCAGAGAAATTTGGGGTTTCAAAGGGTAAGGATATTTGAAAATCCCAACAAACCTACTTCAAAGATAAATCAAGACTTGGAACTCGAAATGAGCTAAAGCTTTAGAAAACTTTGCAAATGGGATCTGAATATTTCGTGCTAATAAAGGAATAGTAGATACTGAGGTATACCTGGGGACTATCCATGAGTAACGGTTGAGATAAATCAGCTTGCTCCTCCTCATTTTCGGGGAAAATTGGGCTGTCATTGAGCACTGTCGTCAGCATATTCACCGTCGACACCGTCACCTGCAAGGGGAACTTTAAATGAGATCCATTTCACACGAAAAGGGTAAAAACAAAAGGGTGAAATTAGGCTAAGGAAGCGAAATGACTCTCTGTTTTCGCGTGTAATTTGAGAAGACAAGGGTGTGTTTGTTGATGACGTTTATAATGAATCCTTCGTATGCATAAGGAAACAGTGTGATAACGGTTGGTACCTTCATTAGGTTAATTGAGTGGTCACTTTGGGTAATATTATGTTTTTGATGAGTATGTAAAGTAAAAACACTTTCACTTTGGTGTTACCAGAATCGTAAGTTAATTTGAAATCTACTATAGCAAAAATTAACTGTTGAATTGTACGTATATGTCCATTAATGACCTTAGTTGCAGTTTTTTATTATCTTTTTTTTTGTTGAATTCTTTACAAGAAGGTTTTTTAATGCGGACAAAAACGTTATGGAAAATTGTAGTACATAATTAAACCGTGACGAAAGACACCCATTGTGTGTGTTGGACACATATTCTTCTGTTTATTTCTTAGAACCATTATTACAAAAAAATATATAATAGAAGGGAGCGTCTTCAACGGCCTCTCTCCAAGTTGATGCAAATACTTATTGTACCCTCAGAAGAGTAGTTGTCTATTATTTTCTACAATGTCAATTATTATGTCTTTTATTTGAGATACTTAAAATGTTATTAAATATCACGCATTATTGTTTTATTACTTGGACAAGTCTAAATACTGCGAGAAAACATATTTTGACATATCAACCCATTACTATAAAATAATTCACTTTCTTTCATAATATAATCGTTTTAGCTACCCGTATAAGTGACCATAGTTTTATTGATCATCATTTTTATGATGTCTCGTTTAGTACAGAATAAACATCTTTGAAAGAAATAAAACTCGCGGTTATAAAATTGAAATAAGAAAGACCTACAGGTTATAGGTCCATTTTATTGACCACATTAAAAAAGGGACGTAAAAAAGTTTCTGGTAATATTCTGTGGACAATACCGTGGCATCTTTTAGATACTATCAACGTTAAGCAAGAGGGATTATTCACTCTTTATTACTCCGAACTGAAGTTAAGTGGCGATAAATCAGCTGTGGCAGTGCCTCTTAGTTACCAGACAATATAGTATCTATCAAAAAGAACAGTAAATCGAAAAAACTTATTCTACGTCCAACACTGTTCTAACTCACTTTTAACAAAAGGCCTCAATGAATTTACAGCAATGTATGTCAGCAATATAAAAGAGTCTTTTTAGCCGTCGCTTTTTGGAGGAGAGAATAGATCCGGTGGTGTTTTTGTCCGCCCTAATTTGTTACTCTGCGCCTGCAACGAATGCTTCGTTTATCTTCGCTTAATTTCCCTGTTGTTTGGGACTGCCCCTACAATAAGCGCCTTTCTTCTTTTGTTATACAAATCTGTTTTCCAAGAACCTTTCTCAGAAAGAACATCTTTTACGTCTACCTACCGATATTCGTGTCTTTTATATTCCATTAAGAAAATTCTTATTGCAGATTTTAAAAACTTGTATTCGTATTGAAACAGATTTGGCTTCGATCCAATGAGAAAAAATTGGTTTGGATTAATCCTGTTGAGTTTGCAAAGCGGGAATTATCAATGCAGCAGTTTTCTTGTATTTGCGGAGCCTTACAAAGTTTTAAAAGCGTCCGCAGTGAAAAAGTTTCAGAAATAGAACATGGACGGACATCAACTAGTTGTTACTGTAGTTTATTGAAGAAGTTTGTATTCTGGGTCAATTTTTTGTGCAGTCAGCCAAAATAAATTTCTCTGCTTTATTAATCTAGTCTAATCTATAACTTTACAGTAAAATTCCATGGTCTAAGAAAACAAGGTCTAACCGTTAGATCACGTGACTGACACAAGCCTACGACATTTTGCGCTGTTCATCCTTGTCTGTTACACGCATTCGACAAGGATAAATAGGCAAAATGACGTAGAAATGACGTAGGCTCGTGTCAGTCACGTGGTCTAATAGTTAGACCTTGTTTTCTTAGACCGAGAACCGCACAATGGTGAAATTCAAAAATATTTATCTGATGATTTTTATTTTTATTTTTATTTTGTTTATTAAGGAAAACAAACAGCTTAAAATAGTACATGATTACAACAGTAAATAGGTGGTGCATGAGCCAGTAAAGTTTCCACACATTTGTAATAAAATAAGTCGTTTGGAACTACATGAATGTCAAAAACAAACTAATAAAAGAAATTAACAAATTTGGAAAACAGAAAAACAAAAAATTTAATACAACAAATAAATAACAAATTTAAATACTGATTGCACTGACATAAGCATTAAATGAATCATTAAAGATATCACCGACATTATTAGTGTAATGATAAGTGATTTGTAAAATAAGCGCAAAATTCATTTATATTGAATGAATATTTTAGAACTGAACATGCGTAAAACTAGTTTTCTTCTTTTATTTATTTCCTCGTTCGCTTTATTATTTTTTTTTTATTTATCTTTAGTTTTAATATATTTTCTTTGTTTCAGGTTATAACAAAGGTCAAAAACTAACCTACGAATATTTTCGTTTCAAATCAATACAATACATACATAATGTAATCTTTTTCTTTTATTCCTTTGAATCAACGCGAGATAAAGCCAAATATTAAGACTACCTACAAATTGTGTCTGAAACTGTTTGGATCACAAAACCAGATTTGCTAAACAATTTCTTTTAAATTCCACCTGCGAATAAATGTAAAAGTTTTGTGTGAAGTTGACCAACTGGGCCAGCAGCGTGGTCGACTATCAACAAAACCCACTCACCAACAGTAAGAAGGCGGTCTCGACCAATGAGCATTTGTATACCGGCGTGCAGCGGAAGACCGCGATGCCGATTGGCAGGAGGATGGCGGCGCGCGCGCAGTCGACCACGGCTTGGTGGAACAGCAGCCCGTGCGACCACCTGCGGACATATATAAATAAATAATAATAAATATGTGGGAACATCTCACACACGGCCATCTGACCCCAAACTAAGCAGAGCCTGTACTATGGTGTCAAACAGCTGATATGCATATATAAACATACAATATCTATTAGATAGACCCAAGGCAAACACAAGGGCCTTCAATATATATCTGTCAACGTATATATGTAAGCAACAATAGAAATAGTAGGTATAGTTCATTCTATGATGAGATTAGACATTAAGCAGGTAATCATAAGTTTTTAATTGTAAATTATTGTAAGCTTTTGATGGGGTTCAGCACCGGACAAATGTCCGGGGGTCTAGCTGAAAATCAGCGTTGCAGTCGCCTCGGCTTGGCGGCTGCAGCATTAGTTGAGCTAGCAACCCTATTTGGTATCAGGTGTAATGGCAATAAACATAATCTGTCAATTTGTTTTTTGTTAAGATGCCAAATAAAAATATTTTCTTTCTTTCTTTCTTTACTTGTAACCCGAAATCAAGGAAGTCATAAACGGTAGTATTTATATACAGGGCGTCCCATGGCTGTGCCACATGGAGGGAATGTACCTTAAATATTGTAGCTGGAACATTTTACTGAAAGAAGACTATATTTTCATTCTAAAAACTATTAAAACTACATTTATACATTTTTTAATAATTACATGGTTGAACCGGAAATCGAACCCGTCGATAAGAAGAAATTACCCTGTGATTTTATCATACCGATCGATAGGCTTCATCATATGGATTATTTTTTGCTAAACAACAGTGTCAGAAATAAAAGGAAGACTTATAGATTGATAAGTCTTCTTCCAGTAAAATCTTCTATCTACAATATTTAAGGTACACCCTGTATAAAATCCTTGCCCGATATAAGTAGATGTTTTGCGGGTAAGAGTCATAGCAAAAAAAAATTCTACCTCTATGGTTCGAATTTCTGTCCGAGCCCAATATTTATCATTTTTCACCAAGGATTTTAAGGATTTTTTTATTTATTTTAGGAAGGCGATTTTACCGTCTAGTAGTACATATAACATCCTTAGTTAGTGCTTTTAATTTGATTATGTTAATTGTTAATGTTTCTAAAAATAAAATAAACTTTTATATAATATCAAATATAATACCTTAGACATCGTTGAAACCAAAAAAACGTTGCTCAATATTTTTTTATGAAAAAGAAACATGTTTATGAGCTCTCAGAGAGTAATTTAAAAAGTAATATCGTTGGAATATCAATCATTTAACATTACATTTTTGTCCTTTCAGCATAATGTAAGTTTTGCAAGAGTAAGTTAATTCCCGCGGGTTCCTGCTGAAGAAATGAAGCAATATTCGTTTTATAGTCAGCGATTAGTAATATTTGGCTAGAGATGTCGAAATGCGGCTTCCATAGCTTTTATATTTCGTTGGTCAGAGTGTCAAGTGCGAGTTTTTTTACTCAAGAAACACGCTCGATATCGTTAACGTAAACGTGGATTTCGTATGGAGAAAATTTACTTCAGCTAACTGTCAATAGATGGCGTAGTTTCAATTTCATACTAAATCGAGTTTACGCTCTTAATATCGACCATGTTTATTTTGGTTACAAAAATCACACCCGGCAAAATTGAAAAAAAAATCCTGATCCACGCGTTAAAAAGAATAATTATTTCAACATCTACCTGACTTAAAATTGAGACGTTATGAGCAAGACAACGCTTGCCGTAATTAATAACTCTGTCAAGGTCCAAATCGATCACAAATTGCCAATACTCATATTAAATATAATTTATTTTTGAAATATGCAGACAACGCGGCTTGTATTTTTCTTGCTCTCTCGCCAAGTATATTTTTAATGTTTTTAACCTAAGTATTTTTCCGAAGTCAATTAAATTAAAAATTAGGGTTACAAGGAGTTACACCACTCTAGCTTTCATCGCGTCAATTGCATCCCAAATTTCCCGTCATAAAAGATTTCGTTGAGCTTCAAACTTCGTTTGACATAAGGAACCCTTGTGAGACCCTCGCCAAAACGGATCATGTCGAATCCCTACCAGTGATATAACTCATTCTGTCAACTTGCGGAGAAAAAAACGAGCGAAATCGAAAGGCAATTTATCAATCATCCGAAGATGTCACTCAAGGGCTTCTTAGTAAGCGACGAGGCTTAACGCTTTCTCTGCTGCGGACATTACCTTATGATTCAATTCTTCGTGAGACTTTTTAACCTATATTATAAATAATAATTATTTAATTTTAGATCACAGTTATGTCCTCACTATTATATTCGAGCTTATCCTGAATATATTTTCAAGTATAATTAAAGTAAAGTAAAACTAAAGTCAAGGAGTAACCGATAATTCGTTTGAGGCGAGAGCCGGTCAAAGCTTTTGGAATGACGTCAATAAGTTAAGTTAAGCCTGTAATGAATAAAACATTTTTGAATTTTAAAAACAGATAGCGATGGCGGTTACTCCACCAACAAGAGCGCAGCTATTAAACTGAAAAAGAAGAATTAAAAGCTAAATAAGCTTGCTAGTAAGTAATATATATGGGAATTTGGCTTACACTGAGCTTAATACATTTTTTTTACATTTGATTCCATGTTTAAAAGATTAATCATTCTACTTCATAGGAACGATCGTTGTGGAGATCTTTGTCCAGCAGGGGACTTCACACGCATAATTATGTTTAACTAGCTTTCCGTCCCGCGGCTCCGCCCGCGTTAAAAATTTTTTTCCCGTGGGAATGAATTTTTTTTTAATTTCTCTCCGTAAGAACCATCCTTGGACTTCAACAAACATTAAAAAAAAATAATTGGTAAAATTAGTCCAGGCGTTGTTGAGTTTATGCGCTTACCAACACATTTTTCGATTCATTTTTATATTATAGATTAGGTCTTCTTCGCTTTAATTTCCTTCACAGTAGGAGAGTCGAATAAACATGCATGTAAAATCTTATCTAAAAAACAGATTTAATCGTGGCTGATTTAATTTTAAGTCTAGAAGTACACGGCAATTTTCATCTCAAGCTGTAATTCATTGCCCGCAGTTAAGGTGTTCCAGACGTAAAAAATATATCAGTACCCCTACCATGAGTTGCTAACGTAACTTACGCGCTCGATATCGACTACGTAAACGTGCATTTAGTATGGAATTAAAACTACGCCATCTATTGACAGTTATCTGAAGTAAAATTTCTCCATACTAAATGCACGTTTACGTAGTCGATATCGAGCGCGTAAGTTACGTTAGCAACTCATGGTAGGGGTACAGTTCTTCGGTAAAAATCACAGTGTCATTTTGAAAACGTTGAATAGTTTTTTCTCACTGAAGATTAATTGGTGTTTCTGCCTAAAAGATTTATGGCTCTATTTCGGATGGAAGAAAATTAAATTCGTTTTAGGCTGTCATTTACATTTCTGTAAATCTGAAAGTTTGAATTTTGCAGGATTTCCAAAGTTCAGAACGACATAAATTTGCATAAATCAATTATTTGATAATTAAAGTGTCAAGGTCGTTGGCAAGAACTCTACGTCCAGAAAACGAGATATGATGAGATTTGAATTTCTTATGATCTTTGTATAGTAATTAGTTTTTAACAATAGATCTTACATACAATACATAGCATTCGATAGTCACACGACAAGCTAGCAAGCATAAAAAAGTATTGTCTCGACTTTATCTGTCTTAAAATATTGAAGAAATTCGTTGGCTAAGTGGCTGAAGCCGTTGACTTCCATTCAGAAGTACGCGGGTTTAAGCCTCGGCAAGTACTAATGTGATTTCGATTTTAAAATTCACATGTACTTATTTGACGCTCTTACGGTGAAGGAAAACATCGTGAGGAAACCTGCACACAACTGCGAAGTATTTCAAAAGTGCGAAGTTGACCATTCCGTACTGGGCCAGCGTGGTCGACTAAGGCCTATTCGCCCTGATTTCAGGGTAGGCTCGAGCCTCGCTGTGGGGACGTATATGAGCTGTTAATGATATCCTGTGACTTTATCACTGTTATCCTTTATTGACCACTAAAGTATTATAAAATAACATAAAATGTATTTACAATTCAATTATGTTTTTCATTACGAAAACACGAATAAATAGGTTTACATTCTTTAGTAAAAGGTTAGGTTCAATAATAAAACTAATTTTACAAGTCTGTGCCTTTCTTTGACTGAACCTTACAGAAGTCCAATAAACATGTCGAGACGTGTTACCTGTCAGGACGTTATAAAGCACCTCAGATAGCGAGATAGAAGGCTTTTAGGCAGGTGAAGAGGATATTATCAAATTCAGACCTTTCAGACCTTTGTCTAGGTAAAAGATTGATGTTATTTTGTTTTTACAAGGCCTATAAAAAGATAAAAAGTAAAAGTAACCTTACTTCAAAATAAAACAGATTACATTCATAGCTATTTCCAACACACAAGCAACATTTATTTTAAAAAAATCTATAGATGTACATTTATCTTTGGACTATATTAATAATATCGCTAATAATATATTTATTATACTAATAGTTTTGTAAAATTGAGAACAAAATACAATTAAAATGGTGTCTTCTCTTCATATTGTTAGTGCGTCGTAGCTACGTACGCTACTACGAGGCGTAGCACTCTGCTACGAAGCGTAGCACTTTGCTACGCTGGTACTCGTATGTTAACTTAAATAATAAATATCTTGCTCTAAGTTTATCTTAGTTTCTTCAAATATAAATCTCTTTCCCGAATTCTAAGTAAGTTTATAGTTTATTTTACAAGCTTGTGTATATCTCCATTTGAAGCGACTTTATTGTTTTAGTTTGGTTCTTTATTATTGTCCTTTCTTCGAAATTAAATAGATTTTATAAGTTGAAATATTTTTGTTTCGAGTGTATTTATAATATAAACACTATAGAATAGTGTTACATGTTAGATATGTTTTTTACAAGAGGGCAAATTAGTAACATAGTTTAAAGGACATTTTATATAATTTAAAAGTGTATACGATGTAAATGAATAAATAATTTTGTTTTATATCTCTGAGAACCAAATCGCTAAACCACATTTTCAATACTAAAAATAAATATTTCAAGGAATTTATACCTTGTTTCTCTTTATAGGTTTTTGTCTCAGGGTTTGTAGTCTCAATCCTTCGGTCAAATATAAAAGCTTCAGCCATACTTAATCTTAACTTGTTTAGCAGATTACTTTCAACATTATCTTGAAGCGTCATATTTTGTCTCCTAAAGCACTCACGCAAACAAATGTCTATGTAAAGTTGACTCAAGAATAAAACTCCAGAGTCTACAACAACGTCGCCATTACCATAAAGGTAAGAAAACACCTGAATTCCTTGGCAGGGTAAGCTCTTTGTTCCTAGTCCTGGCAACACTGCCAAGTTTGATATTGTACTCGTACTAATATTATCCGATAGCGATAACCTACTGGTTTTTGTTTTTATTTTCATTATTTAGGTACAGTGTGCTTGCTCTAGGTCTCATTGAGATCTACATTTACGTTGTATGAGACTAGCTTCCCGTTACGTAGGTTAATCCGCGTCAACATTTTTTCATGTGGGCATAAGTTATGTTCTCGCTATAATAACATTAAATTGAAAATTTAAAAACCCCCGCCACAAAATCATTACTTGATCCTTTTAACAACTAGAAATGAGATGATAATCTTTAAATGGCTGAAGATGTTTTCTTTGTTCATAGCTAAGAACACTCTCGATTGTGACACCTTGCAAACAAAAAAGTTTAGGAGCTACGTTGCCACACACAGACAGACAGACACACACGTCAAACTTATAACACCCCTCTTTTTCGTTGGGGGTTAAAAGAAGCGATTTTAATTTAGGTTCCATGTGAGCTTACTATAATGTCTCCACCCTATTAGGGAAAAGAGCATATTTTGTATGTATTAAGTAAGTAAGCTCCGCCAGGGGAAAACTGCGACATGTGTTTATCGCCTTAGAGTTGCATAAGGTAGAGTTTGGTTTCCGGCCTATTATTGGACCGACCTAATTAGATTGGTCCTGGGATTGAACCAATCAGGTTCTACTGCACTAATATATAGTAATGCAAATTAATTTACAGGTAGAACCATCTACTAAGCTTCGATTTTAGAAACAAGCAGTAAAATTAAATTAGAGTGTATTTCGAGGCTAGTAAAAGTAATCTAGAAAAATAAGGAATG
Organism: Teleiodes luculella; assembly: GCA_948473455.1. Lineage (NCBI taxonomy): Eukaryota > Metazoa > Arthropoda > Insecta > Lepidoptera > Gelechiidae > Teleiodes > Teleiodes luculella. The sequence continues at coordinate 12,957,123 of OX419588.1, read as the reverse complement.
GTTAAAAGAATGAACAACAACTACAATAGAAAATAACTAATGTTAGGATAGGACAATACTAATAAGTAACAAAGATGAACTGTTTCTTCTTAACATTGATCAATTCAAGAAAGATTTGCTCAGAGATGTAGAATTTATAAATGTATTTAGACTAGCCAAAAGTCGACACAGCTGCCAAATACGATATCCATTTCTGCAGAATCTCATTTCCTTAATGACATAACCGAAGCAGACGACGCAATGGACTGGAATGAACTAGCCAAGAATGCTATTTGGGTTACACTCGCAATGCCTGATATGAGATCCTACCTCGAATTAGTGGAGGCTTGAATTGTCAGTGTTCTGATTGGCCGGCGGAATAAGATCAAAGATAATCTACGGCGGACAAGTACAGTCTAGAGCAGCATAAGCTGAGAAATTTTGTATTCCGTTCCGTTCTTATATTAGTAGAAACAGCAAAAAAGAACCACATCTGTAGTAGAAACTAACGTTTTTCATCCATCTGTACTAATATTATAAAAAGCAAGTGTGATTATTTGTCTTTCTTTTACTCTAAAACTAAGCACCGGTTCAAACTGTATTTTTGCAAAGAGATAGATATATGACTGGAAAATTACAAGCAAATTTTTACCTGTAGAAACTGCCTATCTCATTACAGCGGAAAAGTCGAAAAACAACGCGACCGTAGTTGCGGGCGGAAGCTAGTTTGTAGGTCATCACACATTACACCAACCTGACACCAACTTAACTCATCGCATTGAAATGTATGCTTTATTTTTTAATATTTAGGAGTGATTTTACAACATGTCAGTGAAAAGTGGAGGACGACGAGTCGACAGCGCGTTACATTTCAATGCCATACAATGCAAATGTTTAGCTTGAACTGCTCTTGGCCGTACTAAGCTCTGTAGTCGTTAGGGATTAACTAGTAATACTGTGGGACGACAGAATCTGAGGTATTTGCTTTCTTTTTGTACAGCCAAGGAAGTTTCGTAACCAGCTTTACAAAGAACTTGCCGCGCCGGGCGTAATGGAATAACTCCACAAAGTAGTCGTAGGATTTCATTTTGTGTTATATTCTAAAGCCAGCCAGTAAAAATAAACCTCACCCACCATATAGCCTGACCAGAAAAATAAATAACCTGTTCTGACTTTTTATTTTTCTGGAACATATATTTTATTTATTTTTTATTTTTATTTTTTTAAATAAAATATGTGTTTCGCATTTATTTATTTCATACACATTCAAACATGAGCAAACTAAAATTGTATCTACTTACCTTTTGTACCATGCATCTTGTAAGATTTTGACCCATTTACTTATCATCAAGTTAATTTAAATTAATGATCTTAAAAACTGGTTTCATCGTTATCATAAATTCGCCCTTTCTTGATCTTGGTAAAATTTCCACCTTCATTGAATCTTTTCAGTAATGCAGTTACATTGTTGTTAGACTTTGATAAATTACTTCTTTATTTTATGAAATCTGTGGTAAAATCGGGATTTGGGTGGCTTAATTATGATTTGTGGATGTAGTTTTAAAAAGAAATTACTAAATTTATATTAATCGTTTTAGTTAGACGCCTAATCTCCGACAAAGGCCTCCTCAAGGAATAAAAGAAATACATTTTAATCTGTTTCAAAACCTTCTTCTGCTTTTGAATTATTTATTCTCTTTGTTACGCTTTATAGTTTGTAATCTCTTCCATTCTTTAGTAAACAATATTCAATAGGTACTTCTACAGCCCATACCAGTCCATTGTAGGACAAAGGCCTCTCCCTTTGAAGGGATGTGGGAGTATATTTTATTAACCGACGAAAAACTAAATTCGGCATAGTAAGTTTTATTTAGACACTCTATATACCCTTTTACGTAATATGTACCCGTTTAGAGACAACATATTTTACAATGAACTGTTATTCAGATTTCGCGATCCGGAACGTGCCCAATCTCGCGACCCTATCTAGGGCAGGCAAATAGTAACGAGGATTGTTATTAATGGTGCTATTTGTTTATTTTGCCCTTTTGTCCGTGGTGTTTTGTCATTATGTAAATTGAAGAACATCAGTTTCTCGATTTTTCGTTTGTTTTGTGGTCAAGCTTAGGTCAATTGAAATAAGAAAAGAAAGGAAAATATTGTTTAGTGGAGCTGTTTTTTTTGTGTTAGCTATAAAGTAAATGATTTGCAATGATTTGTAAATGAAAATACATTTCTGAAAAGACGAATAAAAAATTTCAAAAGAATAATTTTGAATATAACCATAGTGATAATTTAGAATAGTAGTAAAATAGTCTTAGAGATAGCTGTTTGTGTGTGTTGGAAATGGAAGACCAGGGCGAACGTTCCAGAATCAAATTGAGGACGTTCTGACAAAAAGTCAGGTCAGCAGTACTCTGTACCGCTGGGTATGCATGTTTAAAGAATGTGGATGATACACGAGAATTTTAAAATAAGTAATATTTCATCACACTCCTTTTAGTTCATTACAGTCTTTTATCAAACATAGCACACACTTGTAACGAATAAGCACGCTCGCGGGAGTAATTTGAGCGATATTACACTCATATTACGAGCTCCTAATATATTTTCGTAGATACAGGCCCGTGGCATTACAGCATTGGGGACCGCCATAAGACAAGCCATAATCGTCGCCCGGGCTTTAATATTTTGTTTTTAGGGCTGAAACAGGATGAAAGCGATAGCGGGGCGGGAAGCAGTACGGTCAAATGCAAGTCGCAGTCAAATAGCTGTAGCCGTCATATAATTATCTACCTTATTAGTTTATTAGTGTGAGACGAGAGCCAGTCTTGGTTTGAGCAAAATTTAGTAACTTCATTATTTGACGTCAAAAAGTGATTCGTGTAATCTTATAAAACATTTTGAACTTAAATTTATTTTTTGAAAAGCTCTATGACTGCTACTTAACATGAATGTGTGAAAGCGCGAACTTACAAATATGAGAAAACAAGATGGCTGCAGTTTACTAATATTATGATTAAACTACTAGATCAGTCTAACTAGTCAAATGCTTATTAGCTGAGGCAGAGTGAGTTGGAATGTACAGAAGCCAGCACATGCGGTTGGACATTCGCACTACAAAATTCACCCCTACCGCTACGGAATAAGAGCGCTCTCAAGGTCAAATGTCCAGCCGCATGAGCTGCCTACTGTACGTTACAGATATGATTTCTGACAAAAAAAGCAAAATGAAATGTAGAATTGGCACTTTGATACTGCTGATAAATACTCGTAGTACCGATTATGAATTCTTCTTAAACCAAACAAAAAGCTATTGCTAAGACCAATTTTGCAATAACTTTTAGTCATAGGTCGAAGCTTCCTAAAGTATTCAACCCGAAATTAAAATCTTAAACATAAACCATTTATTAGAATGAAAATAAAAAAACAGAAAATAGTATCGACCTTTATAAAAATAACACCTAAATTTTTCACGTCTCAATGGAATGCTACCCTAACTGTAACCTTGTTTTAGGGACATTGTGGACGAGTCACATGTGCTAAAGGGTAAAAATAATGAGGTTTTTTATAACGAGACCTTGTCATTAAGCCTGAAAAGGTCAACGATGTGAAGTACTCTGTTTTTATAATTAAGGTCTTCTGAAAACAGGAGATGTTCATGAATATTAAATTACATACTAAAAACGTACACCGAAAAATTCTACCTTTCCTTTTTCTCAATGATTAAAACTTGGAGTATAAAATATAAATATGACTTCCACATTTTTTATTTATACTCTTAGGATTAAAATAATTTACACTTTGATTTTTTTTAAATTAGCTGTCCGCCCACGGCTACGCCCGCATTTTTTTTTCATTTTCCGTGGTAAAAAGTATCTAAGATGTGATGTCAAGTTTTATTTGAATCAGTCTAACGGATCCAGTGATTAGCGTGTACAACAGACAGACAGAGGGACATTTTTGTCAAATCTTGTATTTTTGTGTTCAGCTACACTCCCTTCATCACCTACAATCAGTTTTTCTAAAAATAAATCAATGTACAGATACACCGATCCTTTAGTTTTATTACAGTATAGATTTAGATAGATGAGAAGACTAGCAATCCGTCATGTGTACAACACGGTGACTGTACGAACAATGTATGTACGGTCAAGTATAATCTCGTTGGAATAAAAACAACTGCGTCGGAGTTTGGGCGGATCGAAAGAATCGCGAACTAAAGCAAAGAAAATTGTATCCATAGAAAAGGTCAAGGCGTACCCTTTTCAGTTCACAAGACAGGAGGTAAAGAGTAGACGTAGATATTTCCGGCCGTTCGCAACTTGAATCGGAATCCAAACTAGTAACTTTATTTACACAAAGCTGCCATGCCAAGACGAAATAATTATTTGCACCGACTACGCGCTACCAGGAATACATAAATCAGTAGTACTGACCTTCTTAGCTGCTTCTTGCTTAATATAACAGTCATCAGTGCCAGGTTAGCTGACATGCCAAGTCCAGATAAAGCGAGCAAGGCTGCCGCGCTAGCCGCGCCACCTGGCGGGCAGTATCTAGGGTTGCTGATGTTGGTGATGTTGCCAACTGGCGATCCGCTGGGAAAGCGGATGTTTGCCCCAATCATTGCTACTGCTGAACCTGTGGGATTAAAAAAAAAGTTAAAATTTTAGTGTTTTTTTTTTTTTAATAAATACGGCAAAGGAAAGACAATTATAATAGTTTTCTCTGGTTGGTATGACATCGCTTGAAAATAATCAGTTAACAAAAATTTGTAAAATTGATAAAAAAAAGCTGAGGTAAAATTAATTATCTTTTTTTAAATGACGTAATTTTTTATCTATGTTTGAGTTATTTTATCGTAAGAATGACTCTTTTTTTAAGTTTTTCGTATATCACAGAAATATAATTATAATAGTGGTGTTGTATCGTGTTCTGTCAAATTGTTTATTTCTATGACTATGTTTATAATTACTCACCGAAGACACTTGTTGGCTTTGTACAACTAGATACTAATGCACTGTTCTACCAGTATGTACCTAATGAAATTACTTGGATTGAGTTCAAGTCCTGCACTATGCTAATTAGCCTCAACGGCCCGTGGTCTTGCATAGGACGATAAATTGACTGGAGCCAGATTGAGCTCACGGCTTATTGACTGTAGTGTACTAGAGCTGTTTGTCAATCATATGATAAGATGATATCGATAGATTTATTGTTATCGACTAATATCAAGTTCTGCGGCAATAACTCTCTCAAGCTAAAGTTGTGACAATGGTTTTTGTGTAAATAACTTATAATAAAAATACTACTTATGTATACTTGAATGGTTTTTCTCGGTACTTTTTGTAAGTAGAGGTCTGTAAAAAGTGTAATCTTATGTAATCAATTATCACATAATAAAACAAGCACAACATAACATACTTTGAATTTGCCGTCTGTTTGTAAGATTAGCCTATATAAATACATGTCATCTAGCCAATTTGACAGTTTTTATTGTTTTTAATAATAGTGCGAACTCTCTTAACGATTTGTATTTAGTCAACTGTTACTGTTGCAGGTTTTATCTAACCGTCTATACTCTATACACATAACATGCATGTCATATAATTCTTCACCTATTAGTATACTCTTAAAAGTTTAAGACCATATAAGCGAATTACAAACTATAAATAAAAATAAGAAATCGTACTTGTTTAATAATTGACGTTAAGTTTTGCCCCGTGAAAGCTATTCATGTGTTGAACCTGTCCTAGTGAATATTAATGTTAATTACTCTCACATGGGTACGGTTTGATATCAAAATTGGAAAACTAAAATATAACAACACCTGATCGGATTCTTTCAACCAATAGAAAGCGACTTCCTGATGTCAATAATAATTGACGAAAGTTACTTTGCCATGATAAAAATAAAACGATAACTAACATAAAATAATAACCTCGTGAATTAAAATATTCTTTTTTGCGTGGTGGTCTTCAGGTGACTGGTCATAGCTAGTGGTACATGACACCTAGTCACAAATTTCAAATGAAAAAAATTGCACGATCGATGTCGATAAAATTATACAATTTCCCAACTCTATGCTTTTACCAGACACGATCCCTTGCGTTGTCTGCGGTCGCACTCTCACCCCCACTTTGAACCCTACTTTAACTACGGTTCAACTCTGATCTATTGGACTGTAAAGTGATTAATAGAAAGTCTTTTCGTAAGGAGAAATCAAAATAAATCGCATACATTTAGGAATAGAAATGATAAACAACTGTGTACGATTACATTAGACATGTGGTCACCTAATCTTATACAAGTTAAAGCCTATAATAATTATGTACTATTGATTGATCCGTCGTACTTTTTCGACTCAAGCATAATGTCAATTTAAAAAAAAAGTACTATAAAATTCATCATCCTTAACATCTCATATAATATGTCCCACCGAAGGGCTCTAGCCTACCCTGAAATCAGAGTGAATAGGCCTTAGCCGACCACTCTGGCCCAGTGCAGGTTGGTCAACTTCACACACAACCTTTGAATTACTTCGCAAGTGGTACGTGCCGAGGTTCAAACCTGCGAACTTCCGAATGGCCACCGACTATAAAAAATATAAGGATTGCGAAGCTACTCAGCCAAAAAAAAACACACTTTTAAATAATAATTAATATAGTAACATTAGAAGCTTTCAAAAATCTTCCATATATTGACATCGTTACTGAATTATTTATTGTATAGGTACTCCTAAGAAATATAACCTCATCTTTAAAAACAAAACTTCTGACATGCCTTTCCCGAAAAATTCCTATGGAATATGTAGTTCAAACTTCAAGACAGTTAGACACTTTAGTCTTAATTATTAACTTTAGCTTAGCGATTCGAAGTAGCTGGTTAGACTCATACAAAATTAACTTGTTCATAATGAGTTAAGCGGCGCCTCTAGAGATATTGGGAAACTACCGGAACTTAGTAGTTTCAACTTAAGACATTACGGAATTTAATATTTTAAGGAAGAAAAACAACGTTTTCCCGAGAAGAGTACTCAAACTACACACTAATAGCTATTTCGTCCTATTGAAATATAGTTTTTCATAAGAAGTAAAATTTTATGAAAAAAAAAAAAACAAAAAATATATCGCCAACATGTAAAGTTGTCAGTACCTACTTTGAAAAATTATTTTACTCTACATTTATTTGACAAGAAAAAACTATCAATGAAAATTAACAGCAATTAAAAAATAATGGCAATTTTTAAGTTTACCTGCCGACATTTTCGCGTCCAGATGTCTGCTCCGCTCAAAAGTCTATTATCGAATGCCACTTAAAACACACACCCCCCTCCCCCCGCCTTCCCATTGCGTTTTTGAACCAATCACGTTTAAGGACATCACACTGCAACTAAATTTACTAGCGGTTCTGTTCTTTTTTCACACCGTTTTTGAATATTTGGCACTTGGTGGCTTCGGCGTTGCTTTAGTTGGTCACTTTGGATCTGAAAAGATAGAAAGATGAGTTAAAAAATTGTTACTGAAGAGTATTAAAATTTTTGTAGAATTTCTCAAACTTTTCATGTTAAAAATGTACACAGACGCTTGACACAAAATTAATGATATAAAGTTTATAAAAATATATAACTAGAGAGTAATAAGTCTTTTTTAACGAGAGTCTTCGAGATAAGTTGAAGTTTTGAATAATTCAAGAGCAGCTTCGTTAAAGTATGCATTTAGTTTCAGGGAGGAGGTGACAAGGAAATGTATGTACATTTTCTTGGATAATTAAAACGGAATCTGCTCAGGAACTTAAACGAAAATACCTAAATGTATGGGTGTTTCTGCTAAGAGAAAAATAATCTTGCAGGGGTAACTGGAACTACTGAACGGATTTTTATAAAACTTTACAATAATATTTATACATCAGAATAACACATAAAATATTTCTTTCCCACGGGAAAACCTGTTAACGCGGGCGGAACTGCAGGGCAGAAAGCTAGTCTCACATAATACCTATCAAAATGCTATAAGAAACCCGCCATGTTGGAACATCCTATCCATACAGAGTATTGTAATGTTCAGTGCTGAAGTCTTATTTTATAACTGTTCAGATGACACTTCGGTCAAGCTAAAATGTATTCCATATCCGACCGAATAAATAAACGACACACGTCTACATAAAAAGTCATTCGATTTTTGTGAGCGAGACCATTTATCATTGTCTCACTAACACTGACATCAAAATATCGAAACCATTCTATGTCGAATAAAAGGCAACGCTTTTCGACTGACTTTTTTATAGATGCGCAAAAAAAAACGACTGGTTGCACTCCGGAAGTGCCGGCAGAAGTGAAAACTTGAATATTAACGTTGTGCATTTTTGATATTTAAGCCCGAAATTTCAAGATTGCGTCGGTGGCCAAGTGGCTAGGATCGTTGACTTCCATTTGGAAGAGCTGTTAACAAAATAAACCCCAATCACATAATGGTGGACAAAGTCTATCTCATCATTAGAATTCGTGAAAGAAAGAACTACGACCATGTACGTACAAGTACTAAGGAGAGTTATATTTTTGCCTATTTGAGAGCTTCTTAGGAAAAATACTGTTCTCATAAGGGTTACAAAAATAAACGCTTTCGTATTAGTTTTGATAAGGGTACAACACGCTACGTGTCCTTTCCTTAAGAAATTTACGAGAAAACTGTCCAAGTATTAACCTCTGTCATAGAGTTAGGTTAAATAAAAAAAGATGAAAAATTTATATTGTTATTAGTGCCGGGATAAGGGAAAAAAAATTCTATCTATTAATAAGTACTTAATCTACGAGTACATTCCACCTACGATTATAGAGATAATAATAATAATAATATATAAAAAAATATTTGGTCAGTAGCCAGCTGTCACAGACAGCGCCATCTTTGAGTTTTGTTTGAACTATTTATGTTAAGCGCCATCTAGTTATTTTGTTAGAACTTTTTATGTTAAGCGCCATCTATTAATTTCCTATTGTATTTTTGTACCTTCTAAGCATTCGACAGACTATGATTGAATTAGCGTATGCGCATTGCTAGATTGCTATTAGAATCAATAGTTTTGTATACATTTGTAAGATGGCGTTATATTGATTTTGTATAAATTGACCGTTTTTATATATAGAAAAAACTGTACCGACACACTCTAAAATATAGCTTCACAAACGAAGGTCGCATTTTTGCATTTATCCTTTTAATTCTGCGTTCCTACGGGAACATTTTGGTGACCCAGAACATTCAACACACTGATTTATCGGAGTCAAGTGCAGGAGCACGAATTCTTCAACGATTCTTGAAGAATTACGCAGTAACGTTCATAGAACACGCCATCGACACGTGGCGTTACAAAAAATCTACGGATATCCAGAAACTACCAAGGAATAACGAAGGATTGTGCAATTATCGACTGCATTTACCCAAGACGCTTTAATTTTTCAGCAAATATTAACCAATTAAGTGGATGCTATCTGGTTTGTGGAGCAAAACTTCGTACCACGCAACAAAGGTACAAAGGTCACTACCGCACTTTGGAGGATAACTTTACAAATAATTTGGACGAATAGAAGGAAAGTCGACAGGTATTCGTCAGGTTACTATTATCAAGTAAGTGGCTGGTTTATTTTACAATAAATTTGTCTTTTTCGACCAAACCCTATTTGAGCTAGGTACATTTCCTTTCCGGTCCTCTATTAGATTTATTAGCTTGCATCATCATCAAATATGGCTTCAGATAATGAAAGCGATGATAGTACTATAATTCAGAGCAATATGTTAAAGGATTTAATAAAGCGAAGGGGAGTAGAGAAAGGGAAACTAACATTGTTCAAAAAACATATAGCTAAAATCAATCCGAAATCATTCTCAGCAGAGCAATTTTTGGATCTCGAATTACGTATAGAAAAGGTAACGGCTGTTTTCGCTCAGTTTGAACAAATTCAGGACAAAATTGAAACCCACAGCGTAGACTTAGACAAAGAACTCGAGGAAAGAGAGATTTTCGAAAACTCATATTACGAAAATCTTTCTAAGGCAAAGAATTATTTGAAAATATATTCTACAAATTCAAATTTTAATAAAGGTAATGATCATCAATGTCCTCCACCTCCAGAACCAAATGATTCAATAAAATACCCAGATATTTCTCTGCCATCGTTCTCTGGTAACATCACTCAGTGGATTGAGTTCAGAGACACATTTGATGCTCTTGTTAACCAAACTAATCTGAAATCAATTCAAAAATTTAAATATTTACGGGGCTGTTTAAAGGGAAACGCATTAGAGGTCATAAGTTCATTAGAGTATTCAGAGGAGAGTTATTCTATTGCTTGGCAGCTTCTGTGCGAACGCTTTAACAATCCTAGAGTTCTAGTTTACAATCATTTAAGAGCACTTTTTCATATCGATAATGTTCCTAGTAATCCTACCGCATTACGTAACTTAGCTGACAACATATCAAAGCATTTACGTACCTTAAAGTCACTGAAAATCTCCACCGAAGGCTGGGATCTTCTTGTTATTTTCTTTTTAGCTTCAAAACTCGAACCGCTCGTCCAGCGAAAATGGGAAGAAAAGGCTAACATGCGTGAACTTCCTACTTTACAGGAGTTTAAGACATTTCTACGGAATCAAGCTGACCTTCACGAGGCGCTGGATCCGCCCAGGGCCGGCTCCAGTGAGGAAATGCCTGCGCTATATTCGGCTGCTCGGAAGGCCTTGGTAATCACGTCCACTCCTGGTTCCAGCTCCAAGTTAGCAGGTAGTAATAATACCTATCGTAGTCGATGCCCTAATTGCAAAGAAAATCATTATTTTAATCAATGTCCCCAATTCTTAGCTCTGAACACACAGTCACGCTATCGTTTAGTTAAAAGACTAGGCCTTTGTTTAAACTGCTTAGGTTCTAACCACATATTACCAAACTGTAAGGCTTCACGCTGCCGAACATGTAAAGGAAAACACCATACGTTACTACACATAAATCAAAACAATAATAATTTACAAACCAGTACACCAAATCCTACCACAATGCATAACCCAGTAACTAAACCTACAGCGCAGCCTACCACATCCTCTACTAATGCTGAAGCACGATCCCAAACTGTTAATTTACTAACCAACCAACACGTAGTAAACGCTACATCCAATAATGTCGAGAGTGTCGATAACAAAATATTTACACAACCAAAAAATGACATTTTGTCGACTGCGCGAATCAATGTTCGCGACAGTAATAACCAATTGCATTCAATGCGAGCTTTGTTAGATTCTGGTGCTCAGTCTAATTACATTACCAAAAGTGCTTACGACTTGTTGAACTTACCTACACAACAAATAAATATGGAAGTTATCGGGTTTAATAAAAATGTTACCAAAATAAACAAAATTTGTAATTTAACAATACACTCAATGGACAATACATATACTACCAATTTATCTTGCTTTATTGTGCCAAGTATTTGTAACTTACCTACTTACTTACCTTGTGCTCAGATGCTTCATATCCCGCCGCGATTTAACTTAGCTGATAGCTCGTTTTACGATGGTGGCGAAGTTGATATAATTATCGGTGCAGAATTATTTTACCAATTGCTTTGTATCGGCCAATATCGTTTGGGCGATGGATTACCAATCTTACAGAGGTCCCGATTAGGTTGGGTGGTTTCAGGGTGCATTTCAGCGGTAAATATACCTACACAAGTACGTTGTAATTTCATTGTTAACGCGGAAAATATTTTGAGTGAATGTGACGAGTTTGAGTGTACGAAGTTTCCAGATGATGACATAATCCAATGCGAAAAAATATTCGCTACGCACACACGCACCTCTGATGGTAATTTCGTCGTCACTCTTCCCTTACAAGAACCTGTCACTTCTCTTGGGCTATCTCGTCAAATAGTTTACAAACGATTTAAATCTCTTGAATCAAAATTAGCAAAGGATCCTATTTATAAAGAAAAATATGTAGACTTTATGAACGAATTCAAAAAGGCAGGGCATATGATGATAAAAAATACATCTGAACCCTGCAATTATTTGCCGCACCATGCTGTCCTGAACCCCCAAAAAACTACAACCCCGCTAAGGGTAGTCTTTGACGCGTCCTTTAAAACCGACACTGGAAAATCATTAAACGATATCCAGTATAAAGGCGCAATAAACCAAGATAATTTGGAAAATATTCTTATTCGTTTTCGAAAACATAGTTTTGTTATTAGTGCAGATATTGAAAAAATGTATAGGCAAATATATATTAACCCCGATCAACAAAACTTACAGTGCATATTGTGGCGCGAAAACCCCACGGATCCTCTACTTACTTACAAACTAACAACACTTAGCTTCGGCTTAAAATGCGCTCCTTACCTAGCAACTCGATGTTTACAACAGCTGGCGGATGAGAACAAAGGCATCTTTCCCACCGCAGCTTCTGTCATATCTTCCAATTTCTTCATGGATGACATGTTACACGGGGGGTATAGCGAACAAGATGTCACTGAAACAGCTGTTCAAATTTATAAAATTCTAAAAAGCGCGAATTTCCACTTACGAAAATGGAAATCGAACTCTAATACAATTTTAACCAATATTACTAACAACACTCAAACATCCACTAATAACTTACTAAACTCGTCCAAACCTCAGCTAACTTTGCTAAGATCCAGCACACACAAGGTGCTGGGGCTTGCGTGGTCAAGCGATAGTGACACTATACAATACACATTACAGGAAGAACCAGTACCAACCAATATAACGAAACGAAAGGTTTTATCAGCTGCCTCCGCTATCTTCGATCCATTAGGATTATTGAGTCCTGTTATAGTAGTAGCAAAATGTTTTATACAACGTTTATGGAAACTTAAAATAAATTGGGACGAACCCCTTCCTTCCGATTTATGTAACGAATGGAAGATATTTTATAACCAATTACATTTGCTAAATTCGCTAAAAATCCCACGGCATGTACTTATAAAAAATCACGTATCTATGGAACTACATGGTTTCTGTGATAGCTCGCTCACAGCATATGGAGCGGCTATATACATGCGATCTATAGATAGTACCGGTAACATACTTGTAAACTTACTGTGTTCAAAGTCGAGAGTAGCACGCAATGAAACCATACCAAGATTGGAATTGCGAGCCTGTTTGTCATTAGCTAAATTATATAACAAGGTACGTTTAGCTTTTAAATGCGATATACCTATTAAATATTTTTGGTCAGACTCAACTGTAGCGCTGGCATGGATAAAATCGGAACCGAATAAATTGATAACATTTGTCAAAAATAGAGTTACCGAAATAAGAAAGATTACTGAAAAAAATGATTGGTACTGGGTCGCTTCCAGCGATAACCCGGCAGATTTACTTTCGAGGGGGCTACTTGCTGAAAAGTTGCCTACTAGCGCTCTCTGGTGGCGAGGGCCATCCTGGTTATCTAAACCTATCGAACAATGGCCGTCATGTCAGAATAATAACATGGAAAATTCAATTTTAGTTGAACCAGCTGAAAGTTATTGTAACGTATCTCTCAATGTAACTACCAATGAATTTATAACACATCTTTTTCAACGTTGGTCTAATCTAAAAAGATTAACGCGTTGGTTTGCATTTATCATAAGATTCATTCATAACTGCAAAAATCCTAATAATAAATTAACCGGCCCTTTGTCAGTTCAAGAGTTAAATGACTCATTAAATCGATTAATTAAGTATGCTCAGATTCAGTCGTACAATAACGAATATAACTTATTACGAAATGGCAAACAGATACCAAAAACATCAAATTTATTGTGTCTAAATCCTATTATGGATAATGACGTCATGAAAGTAGGTGGTCGCCTAGAATTATCTAACTTTACTTACGACAAAAAACACCCTACAATCTTACCACGTCATCACATACTTACTGAAATGATAGTGGTCGATTTTCATATAAGATTGATGCATGCAGGTCCACAACTATTACTATCATCACTTCGCGAAAAATATTGGCCTATACATGGTAAACAATTAATAAACAAAATTGTACATCGATGTGTGACTTGTTTCAGAGCTAAACCTAAAGTAGATGTACCTATTATGGGTAATTTACCCTCATCAAGGGTAAATCCATCTCCTCCCTTTCTCATTACGAATATCGACTACGCAGGTCCATTCAGTATTAGGGACAGGAGGGGACGAGGTTCCAAGACGAGTAAGTGCTACATTGCTGTGTTTATTTGCTCGTCAATCAAGGCAGTTCACGTTGAGTTAGTTACTAGCTTAGAAACTACCAGTTTTTTATCTGCTTTTAGACGCTTCATAGCCCGGCGCGGTAAACCGAAAGAGATTTTAAGTGACAATGGCACTACATTCCAAGGAGCTAGTAATGACTTAACCGAGCTATATAACTTCATAAAAAATAACTCGAATGAACTTGTAACTTCATGCGCTGATGAGGGGATTGATTGGAAGTTTTTGCCTCCTTACACACCACACATGGGTGGCTTGCATGAGGCAGCAGTAAAATCGTTCAAATATCATTTAAAGAGAGTACTAGGCAATTCATTACTAACCTACGAGGAATTCTCTACGGTCCTAACCCAAATAGAGTCCATTCTTAATTCCCGCCCCTTATGCCCGCTACCAAGCTCAAATAGCGACGAAATTTTTTATTTGACACCAGCTCACTTCTTGCTAGGTAGGACACCTATTTCGATGCCTGATTATGACTATACAGATATCCCGATGAGCAGACTTACACACTACCAGCAGCTGCAGCAATTACAGCAGGATTTCTGGCGGCGGTGGTCAAGAGACTACATAGGTCTGCTGCAGACTCGTACAAAATGGAGGAGTTCGAAAGGACCAGGGCTCCGCGAAGGCACCGTCGTGCTCATAAAGGAAGATCGTTTGCCCCCGAGCCAGTGGAGGTTGGGGCGCATCGTCGGCTGCTGCCAGGGAAGGGACAACACCACAAGAGTTGCGGAAATTCAAACTTCAAGAGGAGTTGTCAAGCGTGCTTTCAATAACATTTGCGCGCTCCCTTTAGACGGAATAGATTAAGTTAGTTACTTAGTTTCATTTTACTTAAGTTCCATTTTTAACTATGCAAACCTTCTAATAAAATTTATTGTCGTTTGTTGTTTCAATTAAAATAACAAGTTAGGTAGGTATTATTTTCCTATAGATATCTGGTACCTCAACATTCAATTTAGTATACTATTATTCACATTCCTAAAAGTAATTTTTCTTTCATTGCGTTGTACCAGGTATCTAATATTTTTATTGTGAACAGGTTCATGTAGGTAGTTACCATATCATTAGTGTTCACTTAGGTGGTGGCAGCATGTCACAGACAGCGCCATCTTTGAGTTTTGTTTGAACTATTTATGTTAAGCGCCATCTAGTTATTTTGTTAGAACTTTTTATGTTAAGCGCCATCTATTAATTTCCTATTGTATTTTTGTACCTTCTAAGCATTCGACAGACTATGATTGAATTAGCGTATGCGCATTGCTAGATTGCTATTAGAATCAATAGTTTTGTATACATTTGTAAGATGGCGTTATATTGATTTTGTATAAATTGACCGTTTTTATATATAGAAAAAACTGTACCGACACACTCTAAAATATAGCTTCACAAACGAAGGTCGCATTTTGCATTTATCCTTTTAATTCTGCGTTCCTACGGGAACACCAGCCTCCTTACAGGCAACCCTTTTACCTATTTTAAACTTTACGGGTATTATTGTAACACCCTGTATACTCTGAAATACCGCAAACAAATGCGACAAAGGTCTTTTTTGTTTATCACAAGCCTCTTCAAGCAAAAAATATAATTCGAAAATTGATTTTCTTAATTGCTAATTTAAAGCCTTTTTAGAGAGTTAATTTTAGGCTCAGGTGTAAACATTAAAAAGTCATACAATTGCGTTTCATACAACAAAGACGAAAGGGTCAAACTTAAACGTTTAATTTAACAAGCTCGTCCGTTTCACATACACATACCCAACTTTGACCTTAACAAAGAAAACAATGCCTTAAGCAGAACTGCACTAAATACAAATTAGAGTTGTCATAATATTATCGATAAAGAATAGATTATTAAGTTTACCCCAACAGTTGGACTATGCAGAAAAAATCTTATAGATCGGTTTAAGGTATGCAAAAGATTCAAGGCTTGTTATATTAGTATTCGTAAAAAATATATCAAATGAGTTGAACTTTTCGTTCGTTCATTGCTATATACATACATTTTATTATTACGATTAATATTTTCGCTTTTCGGGCTAATTCCTCAGAAATAGAAAATGCTAAGTAATAAAACCATATATTAATCTACTAAAGGAAGTATAATCATATATACGTAAAAAGCGATCTCGATAAGTAACTTATCGACATCATACCTCAACTCTAAGCTTCCTATTTTAAGTTTCCAACCCATTCACTCGCCCCAAAGGTCTGGTAGTTTCGGTCACATGGAGTTGGGTGTTTATTTTACTACAAGCTCTTTGCTCTCGACATGAATGTGCTTTGGCTTTATAATACATACAGCCAAGGTTAGTAATCTATTATAATATAATAAAACTGTAGAAGTCGAAAGTCTGTACGTGGAAAAAAACTAAAAACCAAGTCAGGGGGATGTAAGAAGCGATATAGAACATATCTAGATTTTTTTTAATTTTTTGTTTCTCTGTCTGTTCCGAAACGGTTGAACCAATTTGAATTAAATTTTGCATGGTGGTACCCTTATATGCCCGGTCAACACAACATCTTAGATTCTTTTAATCCCGAAAAATTATTAAGTTCCCGTGAAATAGTTATTTTTTTTACGGAAAAAAAAGAAACGCGGGCGTAGCCGCGGGCAGACAGTTAGTATGAGGTATTATAAGGTTTGACAAAATACCACATCCCTATCCCTACTAACATTATAAATGCGAAAGTAACTCTTTCTGTCTGTTAATTACTTGCGGTTTCAAGCCAAAACTACTGAGCCAATTTTGATAAAACTTGTTACAAAGATAGAATAGACCTTAAAAAAGAACCACAGGCTACCTTTTACCGCGGAACAATATTTAATATTTATGTGAGAAGCTAGTTCGTTCATACATAATAATGGTAGGTAATTAAATGTGCTAGAAAGTGTCTTCACGATGTTTAAAACATAATAATATGGTCATAATCTTTTTACGAATACTCTCTTAGACAGCTAAACGAGCACCCTAAAAATAATAGTTTTTTTTTTTTTAATTGACCTATGCTTGTGTCGAAAAGGTACGACCAATTAAGCTTCACCGGACTTGCAAAAATAATCGTATAATTAAATTTGAAATATCTAAAATTTACATTAATTCATGACGAAGCTCAAATGCTAAGCAAATGTAATGTTTTTTTTTAATTAGAACTAAATAAATAATAAATAAATAAATATGTGCGACATCTCACACACGGCCATCTGACCCCCAAACTAGGCAGAGCAGAGAGTATATAAATATACAACATCCAGACACAAGGCAAACACAACTGCTCATCACACGAATGTTTGCCCTGGGTGGGATTCGAACCCGCGACCTTGTGCAACGTAGGCAGACGTACTACCGACTAGGCTACGAGGCCGTCGGTGTGCAAGTAAAAAATAATAATTTCAATTTGAAGTAATTATGCCCCCGATGCTCTATAATATACATAAAACGAAGTCAAGATATTTTTTAAAATGTAAGAAGATTTAACAAAAAAAGTACTTTATTTTAAAAAACATTCAACAACGGAATCTCATTCTAAAATACAATTGCCATCTCCAGAAGTTTGCTTAACGGCAAGCTACGAAAGATTAACGAAAATAAACTTTACCTCCAACCTTTCAGTCAGCGGAGAAATATTCAAATCGTTTCTAAACTTCGTGAAGCCTAATTTGCAAATTCCTATATAAATACAAATATCTAAGAGAGTCCTAACCACTGACAGAATAACAAGAAAAGACTCAACTTAGAAAATTCAGAAGTAGGTATAAATAGAGGTATGGTGATCTCCATCCCGAACTTGGCATATAATTTGGGGATTATAGTTGTTATTGCTCGCGATGATACTACTTACTTCCTCGGTTAAAATACCTTTAGAGCTTTAACTAGGTACTTAGTATTAGACATTTTTGTTCAGTTTTAAGCCGTGAACTGCACAAAATAACAATGAATGATAATTGGTGAATTACTAAGGATCTCCGCAAAACGATGGATCATCTTGTGCCAATTAGCAGATCTGCATCATGCCAGGTAGAAAATAAAATATTTTTATGGTTTCACTAGTAGTTATGTGATCTGTGGTTTACACTTAAGCTCAAGTTCTTTCACCATTCACCTCTACGCCAGGTTACTGGGTCGAAATGAGTGCGCTACGGGGAACTTAGTTTTCTCGCTTTTCAGTAAAAACTCTCAAAAATTAAATTAAATTAATTATAACGATTTAGGACAACTACGTAGAGATAGCCTGTAGTTATATTTCTTTCTGGTATCATTGCCTGAGAGAAGAATATACTATATATAAAAGTTTTGTATTTTTTCAAACCTCTTTATAAATCATGAATTACTGTAACGAGTTGGCGGGACAGACGCGAAATAACAAGTCCTCGTTTTTTTCTTTTTTATTCACTTACACACAATATTAAGAAATACTAAACCACAAACTAGAAGAGGGAATAAAACCTTTCCCTAATTCCTCGCTATAATAAACTATCCTACACCTATCCTGTCCAGACGAGAGCTACGTAAGAAGCGACAGGCTCGAGAAGCTGTCCAACGCGACATATTGACAGAACTACAGTAACTGTGGCTCTAATGTCCCTATGTAGCGTTTGACGCTTCTTACGTAGTAAGCTTACTGGAGCAGGAAGATGTCAAAATAAATATATCTCGAAATTTATTTAAATTTAGAATATACTTGCACCCAAGAGATGGCATGACCAATTCCACAATACCTTCTAGACTACTCTAGACACTTGAGTCAGGTGTGGTCCGGGGTGGCTTATTTAGATAAGGAGAATTTGACATTGTACAATATTTTTATACGAAATCTTTATGCAAATTTGCTGAAAAAATTTCTTTAAAACATACGAGACTAAAAGGACGAATTTGCCTCACTAATAAAATACCTAATATCAATCAAGTGCCTTATCTAGCAGCCAGCGAAGTTGCTGTCTTAGCAATAAGGCCGCCTTTTGTATACTTGTGTTGTTGTAAATTGTGTATTTTCTTGTCCTTTTTGTGTGCAATGTAGTAAATTCTATTGTATCAGCCTTTAAAATTTCCCCACAATATTTGTCAAAGTAAATACAATTTTCACGTTTGTATATTTCAAGTTAAAATACAAACAAAATTTTTAACTGCACTATATTTAGACTGCACCGTCTGCCGTTAGTACAAAGACGAAATTCAAGCGCAATTTGAATACATTCGCGGCAAATTGCTGGACGCAACGCGAAATTGCTAATGTAATGTAATCAACTGGAGCCAGGAAAATTATGTAATTTTTTGTCGGATAATGAGGTTGTTTTGTTGCCTCCCTAATTGTATTGGTTATTGGTTTCGTGAGGTCGGAAAATATTTTTTTATTGAAAAGTCCGTAATAGTAATTCGAGTATGGCGGCTCGTTAATATTTAATTGTAAGATTTTGAAGAGAACGAGAAGTATTTTTGGATTTTCGTCATTATTTATACGATAAAGTTTTGGTTCCTTTAAAAGTTTTTAATTAAAAAATCTGTAATAGAAAGACGTTTATTCCTTTAAAATTACACGATCAGTATCATCATCATCATTAACAGCTCATACATGTCCCCACCGAGGGGCTCGAGCCTACCCTGAAACCAGGGTGAATAGGCCTTAGTCGACCACGCTGGCCCAATGCGGGTTGGTCAACTTCACACACAACCCTTGAATGACTTCGCAGGTGTGTGCAGGTTTCCTCACGATGTTTTCCTTCACCGTAAGAGCGTCGAATGAACGTACATATGAATTCGAAAATCGAAAACACATTGGTACGTGCCGAGGTTCGAACCCGCGAACTTCTGAATGGAAGTCAACGGCCCTAGCCACTGGGCCACCGACGCACTTACTGCGATTATGTATAGTACGAAATCAGTATACAAAAACATAAAGAATAAAGAATTATCACAGTTTAACTTGAATTTCAAAGCAAAATTATCTTATTTTCGGAAAATGTAATTAATTCGCTCATATTGACCCATTATTATGCGAGAATAGCTTATAAAGATTGAAAGTTCCTTAGGAAAATTCAATCCTTCACCCTCTATAAATATATGAGTTTTATGTCACTATGGAGTCTACATTTTGCGAAGAAAAATATTTTTATTTTTATGTGCTTGTTTATATACAACTAAATTAGTAGATAAAATTATACCTAGAATACCTATATACAGACACACCATACTTCATCCACCTCGTACAAAAATTAACTGTACTAGTTTACTCTCAACAGCAGGAATATTATGCAACTGGGATTTTACGCTCGCGCTGGCAACCCCAGCGGTGAAATTGTGATGTGAATTACCACTTCACACTCCGGAAAACTGGAAAATGTAAAGGGAATTTCTATTTTCATTCTAGTTTTAGCAAATGCTTGTGCTTGGTCGTGCTTTTAAAGAACGATTTAAAGATTAACTATTTACAAATTCTCGCTGTACCTATGTGCTATTTATAATCTTACTAGCGACCCGCCCCGGCTCCGCACGGGAAAATGGTTATTGTGGGTTATCCTTCAGTATATTATGCATGTATTATACATATAAACCTTCCTCTTGAATCACTCTATCTATTAAAAAAAACCGCATCAAATTCCGTTGCGTAGTTTTAAAGATTTAAGCGTACAAAGGGAGGGACATAGGGACATAGGGACATAGGGACATAGGGACAGAGAAAGCGACTTTATTTTATACTATGTAGTGATGATAATGTGTTTGGCAATACTCAGGTACAGATGCCAACACATGCAGTTGGACGTTCGCACTACGAAATTCATCAATAAGGGCTCTCTCAAGTCTTACAAAATGTCCAGCCGCATGTGCTGACTACTGGTACATTTCGAATTTTTGAACTTGTTTGCTTACTTCACGTGCGGGTTTCAAGGTTAACCTGCCTCACAAACTCTAGTGTCAAAATTATTGAGCCACCGACCCCAAAACGAACAGTCTAGCAGAGTGAAGAATACGTCAGAGAAACATAAGAACAAAGAAAATAATATAAACTTCTAACCACGGCTAATGTAAAACAGAAGCTTCTTTATTTAAACAGAGAATTTTAAAGTAACTTCATCACCAATGCGCTTGGAATTTTAAAAAGTAAAAAGCGTCGAGCAAGCTGTGTCGGGACTAGTACATACTATTATATATTCTGTGACACAGACTGCTAATTTACGCGTGACATACTCGTCTTTGAAACTCACTGAGTTGACTTGAAATACGACTTCCGTTGTGAATATTTTTTGTCCGTGTTTTCCTCACACAAAACAGTTAAGGAATAAAATAATGAGAGAAAGAGAGACGAAATTTCAGTGCGGTTTGTAGAATTTATGCAAGAAATGCTGGAAAGAATAAATAATATGAAAATGCACTAACATTTATTTGGGTTTTAAATTTAAATAATCGATGAAAATTCACATATACCTTACAGTCCACATTTTTTTAATGTATTTAAAAACAAATTCCATACAACACTTCATCACACCAACGAAAATCTTTATCGACATTTGTTTTTTTTACACTGAAGTTGGTATAAAACATCGTATATTTGAACCGACGTGATAAACTTGAATCTGTACAGCGCCGAACATCTCCTTCGTGAATTTTTTAGTGCTTTCTCACCCTAGACGCGGTCGGGTTTAATTCTGGAAACTTGGTAGAAGTAACCATCTTTCTAACGTTAAGCTTGAAAGTGCAAATTAATTCCAATATGGCGTCGCTTTGAAAAGCATTTAGACTTTTTAGGTAACAGTTTCGCCTACAATATCAGACAGGGGTATATATAAGTTTTAAAATAATTTATGTGGTAGATGTTTTGTTTCGATAGGACTGTTGACATATTATCTCTTAATACTCCATTCGTCGGTGACCAAGTTCGCGGGTTCGAACCTCGGCGCGTACCAAAGTGTTTTCGATTTCAACCAACCCGCACTGGGCCAGCGATGCTTTACTTCCAAATAAAAAGGTTTTTATTCGAAGAAATATTTACAAAATCATTTGACGTTAATGCTTTTGAAGACCACACTGCCCATGGTTATTGAATACTAGCTTTCCGGAGCAGCTTCGCCCGCGTTAACAGTTTTTCCCGTGGGAATGAAGCATTTTCCTGCGGTAAAAGGTAGCGTTTGTTACTCAGGGTGAATGTAGCTTTCTAATGGTAAAATATTTATTCAAATACGTCCAGTAGTTTCGGAGCCTATTCAATTCAAACAAACAAACAAAAAATCAAACCTTTTCTCTTTATAATATTAGTATAGATATAGACTAATAACGTGTTACAATAAATAAAGACAAGACTCTTTTTCCGGGGTGAACAAAAACGACGCTAGTATCACGCGTTATATGTCGTATGACAGTTAAGTGACGATGTTTTTCTTTTGTATGTTATTGTTTGTTATGTTTTCCTTGTTAAACTACAAGATAGTATTGCATGCATATTTCTAGTTCCTGATAATGTTGAGTAAGTGAGGGGAGTGCACACCGCTACCTCATTTGCCATGTAAATAACGAATATTCCAACATTGTCTTCTTGAAATTATTTTACCTTTATTCGCGTCTTACCATCGTCGTACGTACAAAAGGATTTAGTTTCACTAGAAAACATACCATCTTTTGCTAATCTGATCTAAACATCGCATAGGTTATAGTTACCCTAGACATTAAGGAAGTGGGGGAGGGTGAATACCTCTACCCCCCTACCCCCCCTACGAACCTTAGATGACGTATATCCCAGCGTCTTCCTTTATGCCGACGCAAGCTCCATAAAACGAAACTAATCGGGCTACATCCGGCAGCAAGCGATGTTACGCAACTATCGGTGTTATACCCATTCGCACTTTCGTGTTTAGTTTGCGAAAAATTTCTTCAACACCTGATTTTTTTACACTTAAAATATTTATTACAATTTTTTTGGGCACCCTTGCTGGTTTTCGCTGGGGTTTTGTGATTAATCTACCTCACAAACCCTGGTGTCAGAATTATAGAAGCGCGTAAGGCTTCTGACAGGGCTCATACAAAAATTTAATACGTACAGAAGCCAGCACATGTGGTTGGACATTCGCACTACGAAATTCACCCCTACCGCTACGGAATACGGACGCTCTCAAACGGTGCTGGTTACTGTACGTTGGCTATATATATTTTTTAATTGCTTTCTTACTTTATATAATAGCCGGTTTAATATTCTTTCCATAACACGGAAATACATGTGTTTCGAAAAATCTGGAAAAATATAAAAAAATATTGCGATATTCTAATTTAACAGAAGAAAGCCTCACAACGCGATATTGTTCGATATATTCCTTCGGGGTCTGTTCTGTATCCAGAATCTTTGTAATGAGCATTACCTACCACTATCACAAAAGAAACCCTATGCTATTTTCTTTTGAAAGAAATGTAAAACAGTCGCGTCGCAGTAAAAAACGTAATATCTTTCTATTTCAAAATAAATCATAACCAAACCATTAAGGTAAAAGTACTCAATATTTCTAATTATTTTTTTGTTAACTGCTGTTTTTAATCGCGGTTGAGCTTCAAGTGTTTTGTAACTCCCGTTCTAAGTTTAATGAGGTTTTTAATTGGAATCTTGAGTGATTTTTTCCTGTTCGTTAGGAAATATAAACTGAATAGGCACTTTTTTATTCCTCAACAATATTTCCATCATTCTTTCTTTCCATTACTTCCATCGTAATGAGTATTATTTAGCTAACTTTATGGTCGAAGGGTGAAAATTAATTCGATTATAAACGTTTTGCAAACTTTTTTGTTAGAGACTTTAATATTTTTTTAGACTTTGTATAAAAATAATTGTATAGTGCATTATCATTAGTACTCATTAAAAAACGACGTACTAAATTGAATAAAAAAAATATTATAATTTCTTTTTGAAATATATTCTTGGACCTCCAAGAATATTTCAAAAGTTAGGTTTAGTGGTACCTACCTCATTAGGCTTGGTATAAATTTATTGAAACAAAGGCTTTTGTTATAAGTATAAGTAACATTTATCGCCGTCCAACATACCAAATACCAAGGACCAGACGCTAATTAAAAACAATTTTATTTAAATAATGGAGGAGTAAAGTAATCATTATATACAAGTCTTTTCAAACTCGAGGAAAACAATTTAGTTCATGGTTTGAATAGAAATTGATCCACCCTTTAATAGGCAAGTTTCGCAAGGAATATTTTCTTTCCCAATTGAGAGTTGGGGAACTGATAAGAGCCCTCACCGCACTCGTAAAGTGAACCTAATTTTGGCTGCTTGAGAGTAAAATATGGGGGTTGATAACCGGCGTGATATACCTTTGGAAGTTTATAGGGTGTTGCCAAGGGAATCCGTAAAGCCTATATTTTAAACATAAATAAAAAAAAAAATTCAGAAGCTAGGACATCCTAGTAAGTTAAATATACCAGTGACAGGTGGCTCTGCTCTTTTATCACTTGATTTTATAATCCTTTCTTCGCAAAATGACCCTCCCTAGGTAGCAAAATGTCCCTTTTACAAGATGTCGCTCTCGCTAAATATTCCCTTTGCATATATAGTCATTAAAAATAGAACATACTAAAGTTTCAAGGAAGAAATTTCGAGCCGCACTATGAACTTAATATAACAACAAAGTAACTTAATACTACAGAATGTTCTTCATATTAAAGCAAATAATAAAACTAAAATAGCTTTTTGGTGAGTTTTGCCCTTAAATTCCACAACACAGTACAAATATACTTTATTAACACGTACGTACAGAAGTGTAGAAAAAAAGAACAAAACAGAAGAGTCTAAAGGCGGCCTTATCGCTAAGGTAGCAGTTTTTACCAGTCAACCTTCGTTGGGCATGCTTGGTAGTCTGACTAAAGTTTTTTCTGCGTTAAATATGACATTATTTTTATTTTTTTACTTCATCATTCATAAGAATGTAAATTCTTTAGAAAGTCCCTAAAATATTAATATTGCTATTATAAATGATCCACTATAGAAATCTGCTATTTAAAATGAATAAAAAAAAAGAAAATCATTTGAAAATTATATTAGAAATATTACATTTCCTTTTATTATACTCCATTTCACTCATATATCATAAATCTCGTTTTATTCGTGACACCCTTTAGGTCGTTTATTTCACAACCGGCGCCTTAGACGATAAACCTTAAGATAAGGCCATAAGGTCGGCTATTTCATATTTGAGTAAGTAATCTTTTTAAAGAAATAATCTTTATTTTATTTCCATAAGAAGGTCATGAATATTTAGCTTCTACGATTTCTTTTTTAATTGAAAGATACAAGTATTATTAATCTGACCTAAAAAATTTTTTAAGAGTATAAATTGAACAAATATATTTAAAAAATTTGACTCAAAACTAGATAAGACCGTTCTATGAGTGCCAGAATATATACAACATCCAGACACAAGGCAAACACACAAATGCTCATCTCACGAGTGTTAGCCCTGGGCGGGATTCAAACCCGCGACCCTGTTTCGCACGAATACACGCTCATTATTTCAGAAAAGCAGCACCAAATTAGATCGTTCTTGATTTGTTGTGTTCGTTATTGTTGGATAAGATTTGTGTGAAAACTTGGGGCGAAAAACATGCCATGCCAAGAAAAAATAATATTAAGGCCGAAGCCGCAGAACGGATATATAGCTAGATACACTAATGAGCAAGATGCCAAAACGACCAAACAAACAATAACATTAAATTATAATCGAAGCGAAAAATTAAGATCATTGAGCCTAAAAAAAAATACAAAAAACCATTAAACTAATAACATTAAATTTAAAAATTAAAAAAACCCCGCCTCAAAACTATTACCTTGATCCTTTGAACAACTAGAAAAGAGCTGATAATCTTTAAATAGCTAAAGATATTTTTTTGGATCATAGCTAAGAACACTCTCGATTGTGATACCTTGCAAAAAAAAACTAGATCAAAACCGGCGCATCCGTTTAGGAGGTAAGTTGCCACAGACAGACAGACACGCACGTCAAACTTATGAATAAAACCCCTTTTTTCGTCGGGGGTTAAAAAGACCAGATGTAAAATGACCAATTATCATAATGACCAATTGAATACATATCGTTCAAGGTATCAAAGTGCTAAAATTTAAGTTACTTACAACCGAAACGAAAAGACCATTTCAAGAAACTATACCCAAATAAAAAAGTATACAACATATGCATCGCTTTATGCATAAAAATTAAGTTTAGGTGCAGACGTGTGATAAACACGTACAGTCTCTTAAACTATTTGCATTTGTCTGTACCTACGTCTAGACGAAGATGATAGCATCGCTTTTAAATTGATATCGTAAAATATTGCTGAGAATTTTAATATTTTGAACCCCCGACGAAAAAGAGGGGTGTTATAAGTTTGACGTGTGTGTCTGTCTGTCTGTATCTGTATAATAACGCTCATACGGAATACGAAAAAGTTTTGAAGAAACCAAAAAGCTTTTAGGGTACTGTACCACAAAAAATTAAAACGGAACCCTTATCGATCAATCGTGTTTGTCCGTTCGTCCGACCGACTGGACCGAGTTAACAATTTTATGAAGTTGACCTAATAGTACTGGACCAAAAACCTACATTATTTTGGAAATCCAATTCTATTTGGCATATGGCAGGTACCTATAGAACCAGCGCATTTCCAGTAACTTTCTCCTCGTCCTGTCATCTCTCAGCAGGGACATAGAGCTTAGAGTCCAGTAACTTTACCTAACAATATTAATACAAGACAACTTAAAAAGATTGGGAATAATTTGTAGCAAGAAATAAGCTGCTTAGAATTCTTTTCGAGATTTTAATGCTCGGAAAATTTAATTTGAAATTCTTGTTTGCCTAAGTAGAAAATTCTTCGCGTGATTGAAAATTTTAATTAGTTATTTACGTACCTACCTATATTAAATTGAAGGCTTTAAAATAATCTGCTTAGCAGAAGATACAAAATTATAAGAATGGTTGACTTGTGGGTAAATATTCATATTTTTGAAATGGTTCAAATATTTCTACGGTAAATCTCCAGATTTGATTTTGAACTGAGCTTACCAATATTTCATCCGGGTAACATATATTTTCTATCCTGAAATCGTGAACTGACTTTAGTCGACCACGCTGGCCCAGGGCGGGTTGGTCAACTTCACACACAACCATTGAATAACTTCGCAGTTTTGTGCAGGTTTCCTGACGATGTTTTCCTTCACCGTAAGAGCGTCAAACAAATAATTGAAAACCAAAATCACATTGATTGGTACGTGCCGAGGCTTGAGCTCGCGAACTTCCAAATGCAAGTCAACGGCCCTTACCACTGGGCCACCAACGCTCTTGTCATAGCCAGTATTAGTAGATCAATACACAACAACAACTGCTGAAAAGGGAGAACTAAATCAATAACTTAGTCTATTTAGCACAAAGCTCTTCTGTCGTGTCATGCGTGGCTGTCCAAAACAAACACATTAGGTATCAACAAGCAAACATCGGCCTATTTCGCTAGTTTACCAAATGTCTTTGGGATATAGTGTATTAAAAAGTGAAGTGGACTTTGTATGAACAAAAAAAAAGACAAAATATAAATAAAAGAGACAAACATATTTAATTTAACTCTTTTTGAGTAACATAGAATTATACTTGTTTGCCTAAGTAGAAAATTATTCGCGTGATTGAAAATTTTACTTAGTTTTTTACTTGTACCTATACTTACGCACCTATATTAAATTGAAGGCCTTAAAACAATCTGCTCAGCAGAAGATAAGTACAAAATTCTAAGAATAGGATGGTTAACTTCAGGGTAAATCCTAAATATTAATGTTTTTGAAATGGTTCAAATATTTCGGGCTCTTCTTCTCCGAAACTGCTAGATCGATTTAAATATAATTTTGCATAGTGGTACCTCATATCCCCGTTCAACATTTCAGATACTTTTTCCGCGGGAAAATATCTTATGTGTATAGGAAACTGTGCACGGAAAAGGCAAAAAACAAGGCGGGCGTAACCGCGGGCGGACAGCTTGTTACTAATATTCAAAATCAAATTCTGGAGATTAGTGAGATTAACTGTACAAACATACAGGAAAACAAAAAAGAACATCTGCCATATAGATTGTTTTTTTTTTTTTGTGGTTTTGCCGTATAAGAAGCGACTTTAAAATCAGACTGCACAGGAATATTTTAGTCAGGCACACTGAAAATACCTTTTTTCTACGTGAAAATGTGAAACACTACAAAATAGAAAAGCCATTTTGTTCCGTGAAGTACACAATACGAAACGCTGTTTACTTTCTCTGTCAATATACGTCCAAGTACAAGACTTATTGGATTCGTTCTTGATCTACGCAATAGATTGCGTTCAACAAGGTTTAAAATAGAAAGAGACATAGGTCTCAAATAGGTCGGTAGACATTTGGTACCTTATGTCATTTCAACAAATAGAGATATGAGTAATACATATTATACCAGAAGAGGTTTGAATTGCCGCGCTTGTTGCAATCAACGAATAAAATTTTAAATAACAAAACCGTAACTTAGATCCTTTCAAGAACTAGAAAGGAGCTGATAATCTTCAAATGGCTGAAGATATTTTCTTGGATCATGACTAAGGACAGTCTCAATTATGACACTTTGCAAACAAAAAAACTAGATCAAAATCGGCGCATTCGTCTAGGAGATACGATACCACAGACAGACAGACACACGCGTCAAACTTATAACACCCCTCTTTTTCATCGGGAGTTATCACTTTGTTATAATTATCATCAATGCTTCATATCATGCTTTTAAAAAGAAATTAACAACTTGATATGGCATTTTAAACTTTAATGAAAACAGTGTGATATAAGGCCAATGACTTAGATTTCTCTTTGCAAATGTGTCTTTAGTCCCGTTCAAGTAAAGATTATAATTATAATTCAACGACAGAATTGTAAAAAAATACCCATAGAACAATATTTGAGTGCTTTCAGCGAAAAATTGTTATTTTTCTACGGTCGTTCTTCTATTTACGTCGTTTTGTTGTAAAAACAAACGGCTCTCGTTACAACGTTGCCGCCCCGGGCAGCCGCGTTTGTCAATGTTTGTTATTTCCACTCTGATTTGCATTTCTGAATAGGTGCGTAAACGTTTTTTGTTATGACGAAATTTTGGTGGTACTTTTTTTCCGACAAAATAAACCGCCTGTAACTACTCGCATACAATCCATTTCATAACAAAATCTGAAATGTCAAAAATCACAGTAAAACAACGCCTGTGGAGTTTCTTCCGGCGAGTTCTTTTCCACAGAAGACAGCCAAATTGTGAACTCGCCTCGAAGTCCAAAAGTGATTTGTAAAATTTTACTTCGAATAAAAACTTTTTGACTTTAGACTTTTGAAAAATCGTAAGAAACTAGTTTTATTTCGAAAAGCGGCTAGGTCTCGCATTTTAATCGGAATATATGGTATAGGTAGCGTGTAGGTTAACTGGAAGAGATTTTTGTGTTGATATAAGGTCTCCTTCAAAGATCGGTCGTGCGCTGCTCGCATCTAAAATAATTATGTTGGTTTCGTAGAGTACGGAAGATATTTTTTGGATACATTTCAACTGAAAAAGTATTTTATCACGCTTTTTTTTTTCAAAATAACTTTAAATTCAATAAGGTAAATATAAAAATTGTCCTGTCGACGAACAGTCCAATAACGAATCGGTGTTAGGAGAACGTTTGCGGAATCATAAAAACGTGACTTAGGGGATTCCGGACACGCCAAGACACCTCCAGCATTTCCTTTACATTTTTCATAACCCCTCCTGCTTGTATGATTTAGTAGCCTTTTGTATTCGCTTTGCTCTTAGCGTTACTTCCTTACGCCTTTCTTCTTTCATTCAGTACGATTATGAATGTTAAGGACAAATGTACCTACTGTTAAGTACAGATGTACTTAACATCTATATTTTTGATGCAATCCGAGTGATCGCACTTTAACTCAGGGTTTAAGACAAGCCTTATCAATGTAATTTCAATTTTTAACCCCCGACGAAAAAGAGGAGTGTTATAAGTTTGACGTGTGTGTCTGTCTGTCTGTGGCATCGTAGCTCCTAAACGGATGCGCCGATTTTGATCTAGTTTTTTTTTTTGTTTGCAAGGTGTCACAATCGAGAGTGTTCTTAGCTACGATCCAAGAAAATATATTCATTCATAGTCATAATCATTTAATGATTATCAGCTTTTTTCTAGTTGTTGAAAGGATCAAGTAACTTTTTTTTTGTTTTGTGTCGGGGGCTATTAAAATGTATTAATTTAATGTTATAGAATTATAATGTACTTTGAAAGTCATCTGAGAAGTTGACTAACTTGCACTGGGACCATGCTGGCCCAAGGTTGGCTCAAGCCCCTCGGTGGCTTTAAATACAAAGTACAAAGTGGAAAGGAATTACTCGATTTATAAGTTATCAATAGATTGCACCAGCATGAACCTTTCATAAAGATATCCACCACAAGACAGTCTTAACTGCAAAACAAGGTTTGGAGAATTTGTAATATTCTGTTTTCTTCCTTTGCATTCGCACGGACTGTCCTCCATTGTTTGCGTCAGAACGTCTTTGTGCGAAAATAAGATAAAAGGTCCATTCATGGAGATGTTTGCTTTTGCTGTTTGGAAATCGGAATTAGATTTTAAGCTTTGCAAATGGTGGGAAAGGTCTGGCTTATATATTTCAGTTGGACGAACACGAAGTGGATGAATATTTTTGATGAAATAATACAAAGATATTCTTGTGGGATAGATTTTATTTCCAAGTGTGGTAAAGGGTGGGGTACTTTTATGTTATAGGTAAATCGGACACCTAGCTCTTTTTGGTCGCAGGTTAGTAACCGATCCATATTGAAAATCTATATAATAAAACTGTAATGTAAAGATCAAATGTCTGTACATAGAAAAAAGATGAAATCCGAGTCAGGAGGATGTAAGAAGTGAAATAGAACATATCCATATAATTTTCTTTTTTCTTGTTTCTCTGTCTGTTTGTCTGTTTGTACGGGCTAATCTCCGAAACTATGCTATGGGACCGATGCGAATGAAATTTTGTATGGTGGTTCTCTACATCCCTGGTCAACATCTTGGATATTTTAAATTGCGGAAAATTTAAAAGTTCCCGTGGGATAGTTCAAAATTACTACAGAAAAGTCGAAAAACAACGCGGGCGTAGTAAAAGAATAAAAAAATTAAAATGTCGAATTGTACTTTTATATACTTTGATAATATGTAACCTGTTGGCTATTGTGGTACGATATTTAAAAAAACAAGTGAATTCTCTTTGTAATGCAGATTTTGTAGTCCATTTCTCCTAAGTGTTATTACTTTATTACTTTTGAAGCGCTTTACTACCACAGCATTTAGAATTAACATTTTCTAATTAAAATTTTAACATTTTCAACAAAGCTGCTCTTGGATATTTACGTACCTACCCACGTTTGCAAAATGTACTTTTATTATTTTAGCCAACACGAAGTTTCTACAGATTAAAATTACACGCTGCGGTGTAAGTCAATTATTTTAAATTAGGGAGGCTAGAAAAATGAAGCGATACAATGGTAGATTTTTTTCTTGTGCACCATTCGTGTTTCTATTCTTCTTTTCTTGTGAAAAGTTAGCCTTAATACGCAGTTAATAAAGGGCATCTATGCCAGCGGTATTTAATAATTTTGTCTCGTACGTACAAATTAGCTTTGCCTAGGCAATTAGTACGAAATGGTCCAGGCTTACAGCTTTTGTACGTGACTCCAAACACTACAGGAGGTTTATAGTCCAACTAGCCATAACTTTTGAACAAACAGTTGAGTTTAAATTCCTACAAAACGGTCAAGATACTCCAAAACTAAAGTAGTTTTAACAAACATTGTACATAATTGTATTACATTATTCAAACTCTTCTGGAGAAAATATACTGCGTGATGTCATTTTTAAACGACTTCAAAAAAAGGAGGAGTTTCTCAATTCGACCGTATATATGTTTTTTTTTTATGTTGTTTGCGGATAACTTCGTCGTTTATGAACCGATTTTCATGTTTCTTTTTTTGTTTGAAAGAAGATATTCCAAAGGTGGTCCCATGATAAGCAAATCAGGGTTTGATGATGGAAGACCAGATAAATCGAGAGGAACTTTAAAAAATCATAGGGTTCGCGGATAACTTTGTCGTTTATGAACCGATAGGGATGTTGACTGGCTAGTCAACAGAGCTTCTTTTTATGAAATGTCTATAACAATAGTTTATTTGTGAAAAAATATAGGGAATACTAGCATATGACGTCACAAGCTTGTATTGTCGTTTTTGTACGACTTTTTTTATTTACAACGATAAATCATAAAATTGGCAAAATACGCCCCTAAATAAGTTATACTAGAGTAATTTCAGAGAAGCGTCGGTGGCCAAAGTGGCTAAGCCCGTTGGCTTCCATTCAGATGTTCGCGGGTTCAAAACCTCGGCACGTACCAATGTGTTTTCGGTTTTTGAATTCACATGTTACGTTTATTCGACGCTCCTACGGTGAAGGGAAACATCGTGAGGAAATCTGCACACAACACCTGCAAAGAAATTCAAAGGTTGTGTGTGAAGTTGACCAACCCGCACTGGGCCAGCGTGGTCGACTAAGGCCTATTTACCCTGATATCGAGGTAGGCTCGAGCCCCTCGGTAGGGTAGGATTATGTGCTGTTGACGTTAACGTAAGATAATTTATTTTGAATACAGTCAACATCTCTCACGTCACCAACATAGGTTTTATTTTTCATAATAGCACTAGCTTTTAGCTTTGTGCCAGTGTCAAGAAAAAAAACATAGGTTCTTCTAATTACAAATTCATAAAACATTCTTCATACGAATATTGGAACATTCGAATCGGTTTTAATTGCGCAAAAAGCCACAGAACGTTTAGACAAACCGCGACCCGCA
The DNA here is from genome assembly GCA_948473455.1 of Teleiodes luculella. Taxonomy (NCBI): domain Eukaryota; kingdom Metazoa; phylum Arthropoda; class Insecta; order Lepidoptera; family Gelechiidae; genus Teleiodes; species Teleiodes luculella. The sequence goes on along the minus strand of OX419588.1, from coordinate 12,923,981 downwards.
ACCGCAATTTTCGATTCAACGAACAGAATCCAAGTGTCATCGTTATTGGGGAGCGAGGGGTTTTTTGTACTGAAAATTCTAATTTAAGAATGAAAGGAGAGGAAAATTGGTGGAATGGAAGTATGTAATGGCATAGCGTTGAGCAGTAACGATTTCAGTGCAGAACGTTGACCTCGCATCTTTTATGTTTTTATTTGATACGTAATAGCTTTCCACTCCGCAGCCCCGTACACGGTAGAAAACTTCTCTTATTGGACACCCTTGTAGTCCATCGAGAAACCAACATGTTATCCACGTCTAAACAATAATAAATATTGAAAAGTTAATAATGGAGTGTTTTACGCTCAATTTAATTTAAAAAAATGGCGGGTGCATTATTTCGTTCTTTTTAAAATTAGTTTTTATGGTAATTGTTGTGTTAATATGGTGGAATTAGTGCGATAATGTGCCGATAATGAAGAACTATTAAATTAAAGTGAGAAATAATAAGTGGTTAGCTGTTTCTGGTTCGATACCCCGCGTCAAACTCAGATATCATTGGAATTTAAGGACCACCCTTTCATTTCAATGATCCCGTGACCAGAAATGAAACTACTGAAGACTTTCGAAATGGATGGATGCAAGAAATGACTAAAGACGACGAAATGAAACTGAAATAATGACTGGAAGACATTAAACTCGGATATGCAAGAAACTACTAAAGACTAGAACCCTTAGCCTTTCCCATAAGGGATAAAAAGAACAAAATATAAAAGTATCGTGATATAATTTAGATAATTATATTGTACAATATCTTTATAATTCATGACCCATGACTATAAAAAAACAATTAACGCGGACAGAGCCGCGGCGGGAAGCTAGTGTTATAATGTAATAAATTCTACAACCGGGTGAGTACTGCTGCATTCCGCCCCTATTGACCCTTATCAATATAATCCCTATTATTAACCTCATAAGTTCTCAAATCCTCAAACACCATAACTCACCGCCAAATTAATCCAATAATTATCCAGATAATTATCGAATAATCGCAAAACGATTACCGAACCATTATCTTGTTTAAAATCCTGCCTTAATGACTGTAATTAAACTCGAGGGTCTTGTTTCGCAGACAATGGTTCTGACCAGACTGATTTCTTGCTGAAAAAGAATTATTTCTATTTGGAAGCTTTCTAACTTCTTTTTAAGTATGATTTGTATCATATTTTAATTTTAAACTTGTGTAAACTAGTGTGTACTACCTACATAATATATTAATTTTTAAATCAATAAAGTATTATAAGTGTGGTACTCAAGTTAAAACGTGAACTTTAATTTTTGAACCAATAGTATTGAAATTGTAAAGTTAGACTTGTTTCAGACGTACCTACCCAGTAAAGTTGGCAATAAAACTTCTACTTCCAGTTGACAGTGGAGGTTTCCATTAATAAATTCAAAATTGCATTTTACTCTATGCTTCAATACTGTACAAGAAACCATATCCTCAAGAGGTAGGCACCTATATCCTTTGAAATGGAGATATTACGTTATATATCATCAATATTTCTACCGAATTCACTTCATAACTACTTATAATTTCCCCTATAGATCTCTACGAAAGTAAATTTTTAACGCTTAATTTTGTGAGTTAATTGAACTATGTAATTTATCGTTACTTTTTAAATACTTAATATATTTTTAATGAAAGATTTTCCTAGTCCACCAGAAGATTAGATAATTAAAAAATACTGTAAATTAAAGTTTACAAAAACGCAATTAAATAATTTCGAAAATTTCATATATTAACATGTAAGAATGTCTGTTAAAAATTGCTACATTATCAATGTTACTACTCGTAGTAAGATTTGATGGTAACTCGGGTAAAAATAATAAGACCGCATATTTATACACTTTTACCATTGTGGACAGTATTTCTGTGCAGTAAACTATTATTTATTAATCCAAAACAAGAAAAGTTGTAAAATAAATCCTATTCTTACGAAGGTACAATACCTTTTCCTATATAAAAAGGCAGCAGATAGACCAATTTATGGAATATATAGTTAATGGGAACGATTCCCGATCTCTGGTGTCTCCCCCTAATGGAATGGGGGGCACTTACTGAAAGCGAGCCATTGTAAACATCTGCTGTCTTACGAGGGATATTGAGTTTGTGTGTCTGTTTTGGATTACACGCTGAGCCTGAGCCTAGTAATATGTGGCATATTATATATATATATATGTACGCGCTTGTTATGTAGACTAAATTGTACCTATTTGTATATACATGCATATAAGGTGCTATGTGTATTTAGTGAATATTTTGCAAGGATTCTTCATGTTTTCGGAAAGAATTGGCTATGTATGACAAACGTACGAACAGATGAATCCTATAAAGGCTACTTTTTATTTTAGTATGAAACCCTAATATTTAAATTAAATGTAAGAACAACATGTTAAAATTATAGTTTATTGCTTTTTCAATAGATGACGCTTGTTAGCGTATACCTAATAAGAGCGTGCACGTGCACGTTTTTTTTCATTTCAATTTCGCTTTGATTATATTTAATGTTAATATTATCTTTGAATTTCATTAAACGCATTGCCTAGCAATTAAAATAAAATTTTACTTGTATACAATTAAAGACTGTGACGGAGAATAGAGTTTATTTTATTTATGCGTTTACTAATTTAGAATAGAATAGAAAATAGAAAAAAATAGCCTTAAATTAGCAGGAATTTAGCCTCTTTTAAAATTTTTTTGTTCTATTTTTAAGAATATATAACATTAAATTAAAATATTAAATAATGCCCTTTACAAAACCGTTAATTGATCCTTTTAACAACTAGAAAAGAGCCGATAATCTTCAAATGGCTGAAAATATTTTCTTGGATCATAGCTAAGAACACTCGATTGTAACACTTTGCAAACAAAACAAAACTAGATCAAAATCGGCGCATCCGTTTAGGAGCTACGGTGCCACAGAAAGACAGACAGACAGACACACACGTAACACTTATAACACTTCTCCTTTTCGTCGAGGGTTAGTAATTTAGTAAATATTATTCTAAGATATGTATCGTAAAACATACCTATTTACAATTATCGCGTAAATATACAAAATAATGTGTACTAAGCGCGAAAGCCTCATCCAAACAATATTATTCCGGTTTATAGCAAAGGAAAATAAATGAATGGAAAATAGGTACTTAAAAATACAGATAAACTAACCAAATAGTAACTGGCAGCAGTCTAGTCCTATTTAAAACGGCAAGATTGAAATAAAACTTAATTTTCTAATATAGAATATACAATAACCGACTCCAATAACATCCATTAACCAATAAAATTGTAAAGGTTCAAATAAGTATAATCAAAAAACAGAATCGAAGTTTTTCATTTAGAAAAAAAATGAGAGCCAAACAACATCGGATGACTTCTTTTGGTCCACCTTGTATAACAGTACAAAGCATACATAGGTTTCACTTCGGAACATCGTTTTAATTAAATGCTATTCTTTTTCTATGACAATAAAGTGAAATTTAGATCGCGAGACGCCATTTTACTTACTGCAGTTGTTGTCTTTCTACCTATTGCTTATTGCTCACTTCCTTTGTAGAGCTGCCGACCTATTAAAAGAAATGTATATTAAATTCATATGTTACATTTTACTCCACTTTTTAGCATAATGACGCGTCAAATCAATCTAGGTCAGCTACTGGGTACTACGTCGTAGGTAGTAATATCACAGAATATATCATAGTATTTTTTTCTACAAAAAATCACGGTTATGCATGTTCTATGTAAATCTGCAAAATTGGCAGCTTTGGGTTTGAGGGTAATCCGATTACGTCACAGGTGTCACGTGGGAGCCACGTATCGGGATTTATGGGATACGTTATCACACCGGATTATTTTATTATAAAGATAAATAGATACTTAAAGTCAAAGGTATAAAGGTGAAAGTACATTTTATGATTGGGTGACGATGCAAACATACGATAACAAAGGCATAATTTAATATTAATACGAGTAATAACCCGAAATCCTTAATAAATATTTGGTATAAATAAAGTATATTGAATTGAATTGTAGTTGACCACGCTGCTCCAGTGCAGGTTGTTCAGCTTCACACAAAACCTTTGAATTACTTCGCAGGTGTGTGCAGGATTCCTTTACCGTAAGAGCGCCGAATAAACGAGTACATATGGGGACGGGAACGGGAACTTCCGAATTGAAGTTAATTGCTCTAGCCACTTGGCCATCGACGCTCTAATTAACTAGTAAAAAAAATAAATAAAAAAATAATAGAAATGAAAATACGTTCTTTTCTTTGAAAAAGTATTCTGATATCCATGTTTAAAAAGAAATTTTGATAAACTTCTAAAAGTCGGATTTGGATTTCCATTAGTAAAGTGGCAAGTTAAGTAAGTACGATTTTTATTCTCTTTCCTTGAATTGTTATTTAAGAGACGTTCATTTCAAACTTGATCCATTAATTAAGAAAGTATTAAGTACTTTTATAACAAAATAAGTATTTTAGTAGATGCTCATTTTCATCGCGTGGTTTTCTGGTTTAGGCTTACCCTGTTTCTGTAGGTACGTGGCCGCTAAAAGTTTATAGTCCAAAGCATAGATATAATTGCAGTATAAAAATCCCCCCTACCTGGTTTAGAGATTTTTTGAATCGAGGTGTTAGCATTCAAGTTAAAGCTATAACCGCTTGTCTGAAAAATTTAAAGAAAAATATTATTGGATATAACCTTTGTTGTGATGATATACGACTTATAAAAGATTTGGCTTATGTTAAAAAAAAAATGAAGACTGAAGACTTCATCTATGAAGACTTTTTTTGAAAATGAATGAAGAGAATAATAACATACCAACATGATAATATTATAAAACCTGATTGAAAAGTAAAATTATCCTATTGTGGAAATTGTCCTATGGAGTTTCTTCATTAAATTTGACGTCGAAAAGTGATTTGTAAAATCTGACTTCTATAAAAACTTTTTGATTTTAATTCTTCCAACTCTACTCTAATTAATAATCTACGATATAATGTACAATTTAGATATAACAATATTGTACATATATTTGAAAAGATGCTGCCTCAACGATATATGGATTCTCTTCTGGCCTTTCTTCTCCACAGATGAACGCTAATTTTGAACAGCCAACAATGCTAACAAAAAAACATCTAAATTTAAGTTGTTGATCTCTTTCATTTATATGGGCAACGAAAAGGATGGGAAATGAATAATTTAATTTTGAATAAATGATATCTAAAATAAGTAGCGCAGCTGTCAAATTCAGCTGAATATTATAGTCGGGATGTTTTTAAATGTTGCTAAATTAGTGCGAACTATGCGTAAAATCGATTTTTAACATCTCTATATTTAAGTAGACAAGCACCTGTCCCTTTTCGTTCTTAAGAACGTGAAAGGGACATATGATTTTTAAATTTAAACTAGAGCGTAATATGTACAATCGGCCCCAATATTTGTTAACTTTGACGTCGATATGTTTTTTGTAAAATATTACTTCGAAAAACCGTTATAATATTTTGATTTGTTTAGTAATAAATATGGTATAAAGGTGAAAACTATTGTAGTTTTCAAAAACACTGACTCTTGGCTTAGAACTAAACCTTAACTCCCTGTGGATGTTTTAAGAGGTGATTTAAGGAACATAACCAGGGAAATAGGTACTAGCGTTGGGTTACCATGTGTGACGATTATGACTCAACCCCCAGACCCTCTAACATGCCCGGTCCACGCGTGACAGACATAATTTTGTCGTGCGTATTCTCTTATCCTATTGGAGGATATTTCAATATGGCGTGTTTCTAGCGCGACAAACTTTTGTCATAGCACTGCATGTTACGGTTGCTGGACTGTTTATAGGTTGTGGTTCTTTTAAGATTAATGCAAATGCATATTGTGCTATGTTCCTATCAAGGAGCACAAATGTGAGCAGCATATCACACAAGCAGGCCAATTACTGAAACTAAAACACTATCATTGGTTAAGCCGGCAACAATAAGATAGAGGGAAGAGTTGCCAGATTTCTTTATAATCTTCTCTTTTTTCAGACTTTCATTCATTCACTACAGATACTTCAAAATTACAGAGACTTAATTTGCCCTCAAAATTTTTCGTTAATTTGATTTATGATGCTTTAAAATCTTAAATCCTTACTATATTGAAACTTGGTAGCTTTACTTGGCAGGTTATTTACGCTCTGTAGCGGTTTTTGATTTAAAAACTTATTAGATTGGTAGATATTTTATAATAGTAAATGTACGTGTCTCAGTAACATCAAATTGTATAAAAACCTCAATTCGTTGGTAGCGTACAAATTCTATAAATAATAATATAATTCTAATAATATAATTCTATAATACTCACTTGAAATAATTTCAGGATATCATAAAATGTTTCATAATCAAATTCACATAACTACAAAGAAAAAGAAACACTTTCCAAAACGTCTCTGAAACCGGCCAGCACGTTTAAAAAGAAAACACTTCAAAAAAATAAATTCCTAATTCAAAAATGTTCGATTTTAGGGTTCGCGCGGCAATGGAGGCCGTCGGGTGAAGCGAGCACCCGCAACGGGCAATGGGCGGGCACTGACGGGACTCATTTGGGATGGATCCGTGTTGCCAGAACCCAATCTAGGAACGAAAAATCTTGTTATTGCAGAGATGTATCTAGCTTACTGCCTGTTTATTATTTTTTCAACAATAATTTTTCAATTTCTTGGTTTATGCTTGTCATATCAAAGTCATGTCGATAAAAAAGTGTAAACTATGTTGAAATAATATTTTATAGACAGTAAAAGCAATGACGGATTTAATTTAAACAAAATTCTTAATTTGTCAAATTGTCGAAAAGATTTATGATGAATAATAATAATAATATAATTCAATTTAAAGATGTTATTGCATAAACAATATTTTTTTATTGAAAATTGCTTTTGCATTTCTTTAAAAATTACCAACCATTATCCTCTAAGAACAAACATTAAGTTCTTCTTCCTCTGACATCTCATCCCATTCCCCCACCCCACCAAACCAACTTGCCGCTCCAAGTATCCTAAATATGATTAATCCGCTAAACTTGGCAACACCAGCCCCTTTTGCCGCAGGAGCCTGCGTCACATAGACCTCGGCACCTTTTTGCGGGGCCCTAATTAATAGCCCGCGTGAGGACGCACTTGATGTCAAATCCCTATCATTGATTGGATGCGGGCATGTTTGTGTCTAGTGCTTATTTCTTCTTCTTTTCGAGTCGACAGCAAACTCAGACATTCTCATCCAAAAACCCAGCCATTCGAATAGCGTCGTCAGTAGCCTTCATGGTGTTCTGTGATTAGGGAATATGCACGTATTTTTTTATTGTTTTAAACGTTTCTACAAGTTATTACATTACGAAAAAAATAACACATCTATAATATAAACCATCAAGGTAATTTTTTTTAAATTAAAATCACTATCTATCATTTTCGGGCGATTTGAATGTGACGTCAGTGGTCACACGTTAGATGATATACGAGTTCGATGTTAGTTAGACGTCGAGCTAAAAGGACTTGGATCTAGGCCAGAAAAAAAAGAAAGAAAGTAGAATAGTACGTCGAAAGACCACTGACGTCACGTTTTGTTTCACCACCAACAGAATTCGTTTTGGAAAATTTTGAGGGAATTTTAAAATAGCCGACTTTTGATGATTTTTTACTATTAAATTATATTTAATTCTAAAATTAATTGTATGGTTATATCTGTGTAACGATAAAGACAAAAATAAATATTTCGTTCATTTTGAAGTCACGTGATGGTCACGAACGTGCATATTATTCTGTATTTAGTCAGAGCGTCCGCACTTAGTGATTTAATTATTTAAAGGTGGCAACCCTGATCAAAAATTTGGTTAACTCCCGGTAGTCTACGGTTAATTTACATCCATAAAATCATCAGCCATTTAAGCAATTCTACGAATATTTCTCTCCATGGAAAATTTATTGTTAGCTTATTCGCTGACAGTTACCCCGAGTTTCTATGGCCGCTCTGGGAATATTTTGCATGTGCTTATTGGAGCACTTAGTACGGAACCGTGTGATAGCTAACTCTCAACTGCTATTTACTATTAGACAGAGACAGAAAATGTGTCGTTTATGATGAAATACTGACAAAGAAAAATAAATTGTAACTGTCACAAAATATAATACAACAAGGAAAAACAGAATAGAAATGAAAAATGAAATTATAAACTAAATAAAAAATAAATAGATAAAATCATAAACTAAAGTGGCATGGCGACCGCGCGCCGGAAGACGTAGCGTGGGCAGGCCCCCCACAAGGTGACCGACGATGTGGTGAGGGTCGCGGGAAGCCGCTGGATGCGGGCAGCGCAGGACCGATCGTCGTGGAGATCTTTGGGGGAGGCCTTCGTCCAACAGAGGACGTCTTTCGGCTGAAATTATGATTGACTATGGTTAAAAAACTATTCATACGGAATTAGTACCTACCTAGTTTGTTTCTTGACCGAATAAAAGCTTGTGATGTTCACTACGTCAAAACACTACAAAAGCGTTTTATATCTGCTTACGATTGGCACAAAGGCGCGGAAGTGACACGCGTGCTCTAAGCCTCCCAAACTTTTTTGTTTTTGCTCTAAGGAAAACTTTAATTTCTGGACATATTATTTCATGAAGGAAAACAAAATTACGCGCGGATTTTTTTTTCCTTCATGTATTATTTATTAATTACTAGCGACCCGCCCCGGCTCCGCACGGAAAAATGGTTATTGTGGGTTATCCTTAAGCATATTATGCATGTATTATACATATAAACCTTCCTCTTGAATCACTCTATCTATTAAAAAAAACCGCATTAAAATCTGTTGCGTAGTTTTAAAGATTTAAGCGTACAAAGGGAGGGACATAGGGACAGAAAAAGCGACTTTGTTTTATACTATGTAGTGATATTTCAAGGCTCCTACACACAGTAAACAGTTGCTTACGAAGCCGCCGGATTTGCCGCACAAAGGAATGGAGCTGTCTCATGGCACGGCTACTGGGGTGTGCTGGCGGGTTGCGAGGGTTGCCGGCATCGCCAGTCCGATCCTGGCATTCAAACGTCGGTGGAATCATGGTCACAGAAGAAAATAATAGTACTAACCCGTACAGAAAGGACACTCACCCCCCCCGCGCCAAAATGAGTTTCCACCCGATATAGCGCCCCACGCCCCGCACCCGCGCCGCGGGACTCCGCCGGTGGTGTTCGGGGGTGTTTTACATAGCAACTAGCGCCATTGACTTGTAGTTGATATTCCAAAAGAAGTAGCTTGTCAAAACGCGTTTTCTCTATGGAGTGACCGCCCAGTGTCATGGTCCAAGAAAACAAGGTCTTGCAAATAGACCACGTGACTGACACAAGACTACGTCATTTCTACGTTATTTTGCCTATTCATCCTTGTCGAATGCGTGTAATAGACAAGGATGAACAGCGCAAAATGACGTAGGCTTGTGTCAGTCACGTGATCTATTTGCAAGACCTTGTTTTCTTGCACCATGGGTGGATTGATGCTTGGCGGCTTCGCGCGGCTTGTGCCGGCGGCAGGTCTTTAAACTACTTTTGGCAGTAGTTATTACAAAAATGGGATGATATAAATCATAACATGGCAGCAAGAAAGATTTCAGTGTGGAAACTAGAAACGGAGAAAGAAAATGTTTTTCATGCTTAAAAAGGTTGAAAAAGTTATTTCATTACCGAGTTCTAAAAACCTTCTAACGCCATCTGGATTTACCTTTGCATATTAAAATTATAATGAGATTTAGCGCAACATACGATTCTCCTCTGTCTTTGACGAATTAAAAGTAAGTTGTATTTTTTTTAAATTGACCTATGCTTGTATCCAAAAAGTACGACCAATCAAGCTTCACCGGACTTGCGGGGGAGCGGAAGGCTCTACCCCAGAGTAGTCATGTACTAACGCGCCTAGGGGCGGCTCGAGAGAGCCTCGAACCAAGGTCTAGCTCGTGGATACATAAAATATATACATACAATAAGTCCATACTATTACATATACATTCCAACATAAAAAATGTAAAAGTATTACATAAATAATACCTACATACATATTAAAATTTATAAATTATTTGACAAAAGTTAAGTAATATGGCAGCGCAGGACCTATCATCATTGTGGAGATCTTAGGGGAGATCTTTGTCCAGTTGTGGGCGTCTTTTGGCTAAAATAACGATGAAGAATTTGTAATATTAATAAACATTATTAAACATGAAGTAAAAATACTACTTTCTAAAACTCTTACTGGTTTTATCGGAAATTTACGTAAAAGTTTCCAACACCATCAATCATAAACCCTTCAGATAATACCGCGGTAAACTCCCTAGAGCTGGAAGTTGTATATAATTCAACAAAGTTGTAATATTTAATGCAACTTTTATTTCGAATAATAAGGAAATTTAAGCATTAGGTACGTCACAGATAAATAACATTAGGCACCTTTTCAAAATCGAAGTAAGATTTTACAAATAATCCGAATGGGGCTCTAAAAGTTAATATACTTTGGTCAGACCAGCGTGGCTCTCGTTTCACACTAATGAAGAATTATTAATCTTAATTTTATTTGAAAGAGGCCTTCCTTCCTTATCGTGTGGGTTTAGGTTAACCAACCTCACAAACCCTGGTGTCGGAATTGTTGAGCCGCCTTAGGCTTCCGACATGGCTCCTAAAACGACTACATCCATAGATAGTAGCCGGGACCAACGGATTTACACGCCTTCCGAAGCACGAAATCATCTTTATTTTCAGACAACCAGATGATTCAGCCTGCAATATCCTAACCATACTGGGGAAAGTCTCACAAAGTGATATTAGATATACCCTACCTGGATTCGAACCCGGAACCTCCGTAACACAGGCGAGCTTTGACCACTCGACCACGGAGGTTGTTAAAAGAGGCGAATGCGATATTAGTTTTGCACTGCTTTGGAGAAAAACCCTCCAAAGAAACCTTTTATTTTTGAAATACAACCCGCCCTCGAAACCGTATCGATTTCGGGATGTTTGATGTTATTATTTTAAGTAGAAGCAAAAAAGTTGGAAATACACGAGTTTTTTAAAGATAAATGTTTATTTATAATGTAGTTAGGTCATCAAAAGTTATTAAGCTATCATAACTGGAAGGTCTAATGCAAGTCCCGAGTTGAATAGCCTGCCGTGGTTTTGCTATCCGGACACAACCCGACTATGGTCGTAAACGTAAAGCCCAATGTACAGGAAACCTCTCCGTAAATGAAACTTTGTGAACATTGCTTAGTCAGTACATTGTGTACATCCGAAATACAATATTAAGGTCATATTGAACATTATGGAGAATTTTTTACAATAATATAGATTTATGAATAATTCATTTCAAATTCAAATTCATATTTTATTCATTTTATGTGTGAAAAAAATCTTAATGATGTGAGAAGTTTTACTCAAACTAAAGCTGTCTCTTGTCACACACAGGGCCATCTGACTCCAAACTAGGCAGAGCCTGTACTTTGGGCGTCAGATAGCTGATATACATATATTTTATATAAATATTCCAGACACAAGGTAAACGCAAATGCTTACCATGTTTGATTGCTTCAGAATGTTTCCCTGGGCGGGATTCGAACCCGCGACCCAGTGATTCGAAGGCAGACGACTACCAACTAGGCTACGAGGCCCTATTATTAGCAACAAATACATTTTTTGCACACGAATTATATTTTACATGCATAAACTATAGATATTGTTAAATTGAAACGGATTTTCAGGTATCGTTAAATTAATTGGTAAGTATTTGATGCATAAAAGAACGTGCACTATTTTACGGTTGGTTTAAGTTATGAAACAACCCGAAGAGTTTGGAAAATGGCGCACTTGACATAATATATTTTCAAAATTTTCTTAAATCACCGCTAAACTGAGAAAACGATTCTGAGTAAAACGGTGTATGTAACAAATAAAAAAAAATACAGATGTGCTCATATGCGTTATGGCGGCAGTACATTTATTCTAATGTCCTATTCTCTCATACTCTTTCAAATCGGCACCTTAATGGCCAAGTCCGGTTAAGCTTGAATCGTCGTACTTTTTCAATTTCCAATCAAAAAATAACTACCTACGCCACTGGCGCTCAGAGACAGTCAGACCCATAGACACATAATGCATACTAGTTTAACAGTCGAAAATGTAACGATAGTTTCTTGCTCTACCAGTGCCAAAAGTATTTATATTCCGGCAGGCTGCCTCTGACCGATAAATTGAGAACTTCACCGACGAGAGCCAACTTTTGCATAAAGTTTGCATGTTAGAGTTCGACGCCTGAATTTCAGATGGACGCTATCGCGAATGGTTGTACAATGTATCGAAACTACGCTTTTGAAGTTGATGCCGTAATGTGTGTGTTTATATGAAAAGCTAGTCGGCCTGTAGCTGTACCCGATAAGATTTTTTGACTACTCGTGTGAGAATAAGATCTGCACAACTGTAAAAAGCAATCATTTTATAAAACATCATCTAACACATTCAAATATTACAAAATACACTTTCGCAGAACTAATAGTGTTAATTGAAGCAAAAAATATGTATATCTCTATTAGATATCGATAAGAGATAATTTTCAGCAGTAGTTGTTTTTTCTTCCAGCTTTTACTTAGATATGTGTTATATTATATTCCTTGGTCGTAGTTAGACTACAAAAAATTCTTACTCCCAATTTTAATTTCGGGCTCCCAAGCCCGAAATTAAAATTAAAAATTAAGAAAATCAAAATTAAAAAAATATTTATTCATTATAAGCTTAACTTAATGACATAATTTCCGAAGTTAATAAGCTTTGCTCAAACCAAGACCGGCTCTCACAATATAGCAAATTATTAACAAACTCTCTCTAATATGAATTTGCTAATCTGTTTAAATTTTAACATTCAGACGACCTTCAACGCATGATTATCCCTAGAGACTGCGTGGGCCGACGAGTTAGGAAGTTCAGGACTTTCAGATTTAAGTGTAACGATTTGAATTAGGGAAATTGGGGTCCGAATGTAAATTTACACGAGAAATCTAATTTATAACTAACGTGATACTAGGAATGTATTATTTTTGTCATGATTTGCAAAAGTTTCTTTTCTTGTAACGGATTTCATAATTATAAAACACTAACTTTCCGCTAACAGTTTCTCCCGTGAATATGAGGCAATTTCCTGCGTTAAAACGTAGCCTATGTTACTCAGGGTGCATGTAGCTTTCTAATGGTGAAAGAATTTTTGAAATCGGTTTAGTAGTTTTTGAGTTTATTCATTACAAACATACACACAAAAATACAAATCTTTTCTCTTTATAATATTAGTACGAAGTACGATATTGATAATTTATACCTTTAAAAATAAATCATTGAGTTTTTGAGCTGCGCAATATCTTTTCGTCACAAATACCGCAGTATCTCAAGTCAAAAGTCTTTGACCAATGTGTGTTCCCAGTGATGACTTATGGATCCGAGACGTGGTCGCTTACAATGGGCCTCATAAGAGTTTTTTTAAGATGTATTTACAACAGACTTGATTTTTAAAAAGTTATTTAAAGAATCGCTTACGCATGATGTAACAGCAATATTTACTGAATGTGTGTTACTGTCAACATTAGATACGTCGTCATATTACATTCCTGAAAAAAATAATGCTTATTAATTATCGTGTAGGTTCCATTCAATGTTAACTTACCTATTCCAGACCCTGGTATCAAAACTATTTAACCAAATAAAACTAAAAAAAAACTATACCTGTATAATCATCATCATCATCACCATCATCATCTTCATCATCTTAGCCGAAAGACGTCCACCTATATAATATTAACATTAAATTAAAAATTTATGTAACCCTCTTAACAAAACCGTTAATTGATCCTTTCAACAACTAAAATGGAGCTGATAATCTTCAAATGGCTTTAAAAAAATTCTTGGATCACAGCTAAGCACACTCTCGATTGTGACACCTTACGAACAAAAAAAACTAGATCAAAATAGGCGCAGACATAAATTAACGTAAAACTGTAACACCCCTCTTTATCACGGGGGTTAAAAATGAAAAATCAAGGCTCTCAATACGCACGCTAGAAATACTTATTTAAAGAAATGATTTATTGAAATTCGGCAATCAAAATTCATGATTGAAAAAAAAAATACTCGAATCCTGTTTCATCAGCTTAAGGTTCGATTTGCATAAAAAAGCCATCTTGATTGAATGAGGAGCACAGATAAATTGAATTTGCATCCGAATAAGAATTTTACTAAAAAAGTAATAATGTTCTATCGATTATTCTTTAGGCTGAATATTTTTGAAGGTCTGCTGAATATGAACAAAGAACTGAAAAATAAACACCGTTAGCATTTTAAATTGTTATTTCAGTCCAGAGCTTTAAAAAAGCGAGATAATTTTATTTTTATTTTCAAATTAATCAGTTCTGCTTACTTCTACAATAACGGCCCATTATTTTTTTAGATTATGTTAGAACTAGCTTCCCGCCGCGGCTCCGCCCACGTTGATAGTTTTTCCCGTGGGAATGAGGTATTTTCCCGCAATAAAGTTAGGTTATATTCTTCCGCAAGGTCTATTCTATCTTTGTGCCAACTTCGCCCGCTTTCAATATTTTTTCCCATGTGAATGAGAAATTTTTCCGCGGTAAATCGTTGCCTATGTTCTTTCCCAAAGTCTACTCTATCTTTGTGCCAAGTTTTACCAAAATCGGTTGAGTAGTTTCGGAGCCCATTTAATTATTAGAAATATTTTAGGTATTTTTTTACACCTTGGGTTACATTATTGAAGTTTTAGGATCCCTAATTTTTTTTAAAACATAATATAGCTTTTGTTACTCAGTATGAATGTAGCTTTCTAATGGTGAAAGAATTTTTGGAATTGGCACAGTAGTTTTTTAGTTTATTCTTTACAAACATACACACACACACAAAAGTACAAATCTTTCCTCTATAAAATATTAGTATAATATATAGATAGATATATATATAGATAGATAGATAAGCTTATGTATATTTGCTCATATTCTATTAAAAAGTTAGTAATGTAAAAAAATAATTGTGTGTATTATGTATGTTTAAATGTAAATTCTGTAGTATATATTAATATAAATTATTTTACTTTGTGTAATCTATAACAGCATAATATTGTTCTATTTTACAATATCATACAAGACGTGTATCGTATTGATCGCCCACTAAACAAGCCATGTATGTTATTTTACCCATACCATACAAAAATAGTATAGCATTGTACCAGCATCATACAAGACTTGTATTTTTAGGTACAAAATGGCAACACTAAAAATGTAATTAGGCAAAAATTTCAATTAAGTTTTCCTTTTATTACGGGTAATTAATTACTGCTTAACACCCGCCCCCGGGAATATGAATGTTACAAAATGGAAACTTTAAAAATGTAATCTGAAGGGCTTCGTACGCAGAGCCGTAAAATAGATGAAAAAAAAAAACAAAAAACAAAGTGAAGAAACGTATTTTTTTTTGCTTCTCGTTTCCGTTGTCTAGCGATATGTACTTTGTGTTCTGTAATTAATTTAATTAAATCTGAAATAGCCCTAAAGAAACCTAATTTTTATACTAACAGTTTCCGACCTCTTCATGTTTCATTTCATCACGTGCCGAGAGGGTGGAAGCAGGCCCGATGATAAAAACCGTCCGGCGTTTGCTGAACGTGATTTGAACATTTGGCACGTATGCCTGGTACTTACTAACATTCTTATTGCTTGTTGACAGTATGAGCAGACATTTTCGGACACAGTTTTACTCATATAAATAAACTCTAAATATTATTATTATTCATTTATGATCTACAACATAGCTATATTATGGTAAATCTATATTTTAATTTAATTAAATAAAGGTCTTGATTTGAGCAAAGCTAATTTAACTTCAGAAATGACGTCATTAAGTGTTCTAAGGGAGCTGAATAAAAAATATTTAAATTTTGATTTTAAATTTTAATTCGTATTTTAATATCGATAGCGTGTTTGTTTCAATAACTATCAAAACTATCGATAGTATTGCCGAAATCAATAGTGGATACGCCTATCGATATTGTTACAAATTTTTCAAGCCATCTATACTACCGATAGTACTATCGATAGTCAATGTTATTCTATGCAACACTAGCCAAGTAAAGGCTGTTTAGTTTCAATACAAAGTTTTATTACCTAACCCTTAATACTTGTACTCCTAGTTCTTCTAATGATTTACTGAACACAATAAAGCGTAGACGAAAACATTTCTCAAGTTGTAACATAAAGTCTGAATTATAAACAATCTTATAAGAAATATCGTAAAAACAGCCAACACGCCAAGCAAATATAATCAAAACTGTTTGTACAAAGAATATTTCGGCAAATACCATCAGAAATTTTCTCTTACAAACTCACGTTTCTGCTGACTAAAATAAAAGACGTGCCTAAACATGAATAACAAGTAAAATAAGCTGATAAATAATAAAATAAAAAAATCAACTAAATCATTTATTCACTTTCTTAGAAAAACGTTCAGTTGAATTAACATTTATAATAACACACCGAACAATTCGAGCTGCAATGAATTCAGCCAGAGTGATTAGTCGACGCTGGCTTAGTGCGATTTGATCAACTTCACACATCTTTGACTTTTTTGCAATATGTGTATGTCTCCTTACATGCCTCACTGAAGAACACGATGTGTTCTTATATTCATCGTAAACGTTATTTTTATTTGTAATTTGGTGCAAATACAGTACCTACCTATTGTTGGTGGGTGGTATTTTTCGGCCGTCATTGCCCATTTAAAAACATCAATATTAAACGTCTAAATAGACGTTTCAAGTTGTTGAGGAAAAACATAGCAACAACTTATTAGCTAGGAAAATCTGCGCGCTTAGTACTATCGTTATTCTGAGGGAAAAACCTAGTCCTATGATAATGATCTGATGATAATAACTGCCCCTCTAACATGCCCGGTCCACGCGTGACAGACATAATTTTGTCGTGCGTATTCTCTTATCCTATTGGAGGATATTTCAATATGGCGCGTTTCTCGCGCTACAAACTTTAGTCATAGTACTGCATGTTACGGGTGGGTATGATAATTGTCAGATTAGTTTTCGAGCTTGTTCAAGTATCACTACAAGTTCGAGCCCGCTGGGTAGTTTGGCGATCGCAGTTGTTTTTTTAAGGGTTGATATTACTGGCGAAGATTATACTCGCTGCTTTTGACATCCACTGGAATGTTTTGTTCAGTAATGGCATATTAATAGAATAAAAAAGTATAGAACAAAAAAGCCCTTCAGGTAACAATGCCCATAAGCACTGGCGGGGGCTTTGCCAAAATAAAAATCAAAACTAATAATCAGAGACGGAGCCCCTCAGACGTCCTTCATGATGTTTTTTTTCCGTATCAACACGTTAGGTTAGGCCTAGGTTCAAGGCTCCCTTTCCCTCTAGCCGCCCCTAGTCGCGTTGATACATGACTACTCTGGGGTAGTCTTTCGCTCCCTCGCAAGTCCGGTGAAGCTTGATTCGTCGTACTTTTTCGACGTAGGTATAGGTCAATTAAAAAAAAGAACAAAAATAAATAATATAAAAGAATATAATGCCACATGTTATGATGCCTTATTTGCCATGTCATGTTTTCTGCCATATGTTGACGTAATAACTGTCCCTGGAAACAAACTAGGTGTCACGTTACAAATAAAATTTATAGACATGTTTTTAAAAACAAACATTAACCTTTGTTCTAAATAATAGAATTTTAATTTATATGTGTTTGGACAAATGTTGAACGTTTTGTTATCGTAACATACACAATGAGTCATTTCAATATCTATTGTTATGTAATGACATTTTCAACTTTCAGTTGTTAGTTGTTACATCAATATTGTAGGTATATTTTACATAGGTACGTGACCAGCTGTTAAGATATTTAGTTTGTATAGTTATTGTTACCATGTAAACATTATAAGTTAAGCAAAGTTATAAAGGTAAATACCGCTCAAATTACTTAGAAATAAAACTACACTTAGCTTAGTCTATTTTGAACTGTTGTGATGCCAACCAACAAAGTATTCTCTATCTTGTAACCAGCTGTCGGGACTTTTATAGGGATAAAAATATCCTATGTTTCAATATAGTCAAAAATCTACACACTAAATTTTCAAGTATAAATAAAAAGAAAAAAATCTGGGAGGGATAGAGTAGGTACGCCTAATCGAGTATGAACCGTAAGCACGGATATGAACGAACAGTCCAAATATCTTCAGCGCGTTCGTTTAGTATCAAATGGTTATCGGAGCTGATTGTTTTTCCCGGTGAAAATAAGTAATTTAATAGAAGAAAATTTTGAAATGTGCAGTGATAAGTAAGTTGCAAACATGATTCGAGGAACAAACCCAAAAAGAAAAATGTTATTGATTTCACCACCGCCCATACAACATCTGCTTACACTTGACATAAAGGCAGCGAAGTGATGCGCGTGCTCTATTTATATTTATTCTCTAAGTACATTCCTAATCGTTAAACGATTTTTAATTTTCCGGCCTTGGTCCAGTAACTGTTAATATTAAATTTGTAAGCGATTAGAACCGCCCCGCTGCGCTGCCGCCGCTGACAGGACAAAGAAGAATAACATTTGAATTATATTCACAGAAGAAAATAATAGTACAACCCGTACAGAAATAACACTCACCTCCCCGCACTAAACTGAGTTCCCCGCCCGATAGCCCCCCACGCCCCGCTGACTTGCAGTAGTTTTTCAAAAAGAAGTAGGTTGTCAAAACGCATTTGCTGTATGGAGTGTCCGTCGTGTGTTATATTACACACTAGCTGTCTGCCCGCGGCTACGCCCACGTTGTTTTCCGACTTTTCCGTAATAATTTTTAACTATCCCGCGGGAACTCTTTATTTTCCGGGATTAAAAGTATCCAAGATGTTCATATCCAGGGATGTAAAAAACCACCATGCAAAATTTCATTCAAATCGGTCCAATGGTTTCGGAGATTAGCCCGTACAAACAGACAAACAGAAACAAAAAAAAGAAAATTATTTTGTTATGTTGTATTTCACTTCTTACATCTCCGTGACACGGTTTTCGGCATTTTTTTTCTTTATACAGATTTTCAACCTCTACAGTTTTATTATTTACTAGATTATAAAAAATAGTGACTACCATTCCTGTCTTATTTTTATTTGTGGCACAAGTTATGCTTTGTGCCAGTGTCAAGTAAAGATAGGGAAACTAAATTATCGAAAATAAAGGAATCAAAGAAAAATAAAAGAAAATATCGAAAGAAAGTCAAAACCCTTCAAAACCAATAAAGTTAGTCTTTTTTCTTTCAATAGAAGTTGCTCGGATGAAAAAAGAATGATTTGGATGGTGATTGATAATCGTATAATTATCTGATTCAACTCGGTTTATCTTTCCATAATTCCAATATACTTCCATATTTTACAGGTATTTTCTTTGTATTTCCTTGGAAACTTCATTCGCTTCATCATTCAGTTTTTCAATGATGTTATGTTTACCAAAATGTATCATATTTCATCAAATATTCTCTGTGCAATACAGTTTATTGTTCTAGAGATAAGAAGACGTATAACATACAAATTAAACACTGTAATGTAGTACGCAAATTAAGTACGTTTGTGTTGAGACCATGTTGATTCAGGCTATTGTTAAATTAAAGCTATTGTATTCATCGCATTAAAACCGCGACATGTGGTTATGATTTTGGCATGTGGGGAATAACGTCATACCTAAATATACCAAAAAATATTATGGCGACTGTCACGGCCGATTTTGCATTGGTATGAGTTTTAAGTATTTTTTTTTCTTTTTTTAAATCAATAAAACCTTTGTTACTAGTATAATTGAGTTAATTACTTAATCATCACAAGACTAGAGTCAATTTGAGTTGGCTAATACTTCTTTCGACGTAACCAGCTATACTAGACTTGCGGGGGAGCGGAGGGCTCACTCCACCCTAGAGTCATATTGTTATATCATCGCGTCTAGGGGCGGCTCAAGGTAACCTCGGACCTCGAGCTAGGACGTTGATATGGAAAACATTTTAAAGAGACGTCGCCTTAGAGGGCTTCTATAACTATTTTGAAAGGTCCGCGTCCCCGCAGACGGGTACGAGCATTGTTACCTGCAGGGTAATTATTATTATCAAAAGAGTATCCAATACCCAATACCAAAAAGGCTTTTATTTTTAACTAGCGACCCGCCCCGGCTCCGCACGGGAAAATGGTTATTGTGGATTATTCTTAAGTATATTATGCATGTATTATACATATAAACCTTCCTCTTGAATCCCTCTATCTATTAAAAAAAACCGCATCAAAATCCGTTGCGTAGTTTTAAAGATTTAAGCGTACAAAGGGAGGGACATAGGGACATAGGGACAGAGAAAGCGACTTTGTTTTATACTATGTAGTGACTAGCGACCCGCCCCGGATCCGCACGGGGAAATGGTTATTGTGGGTTATCCTTAAGTATATTATGCATGTATTATACATATAAACCTTCCTCTTGAATCACTCTATCTAATAAAAAAAACCGCATCAAAATCCGTTGCGTAGTTTTAAAGATTTAAGCCTACATAGGGACATAGGGACAGAGAAAGCGACTTTGTTTTTTTTTAGTGATTGACCTATGGTCGAAAAAGTACGACAAATCAAGTTTCACCGGGCTTGCGGGGAAGCGGATGGCTCTACCCCAAAGTAGTCATGTACCAACGCGTCTAGCGAGTGTAGCCCTTCACAATATCTTAGCCTAATCGTGACGATTTTATATTTTACGGACTACTTTAAATGGAAAGACTGTAATAGGCATTGGAACAATCATATTGTGGTATGCAAGTCAAGTCACTGACATAGCCCGAAGAATCATAGATGTAGCGTGGGCCCCAACTTTAGGGTAAGGCAGGTATTTCACTGAAGTCAAAAGACAAAAGGGACGCACGCAGTTATGCGCAAGATTGAATGCGGTGTATTTGTATCTCATTGTAACACATAAGTGCGTCCCTTTGTAACGAGGTGCATTGCATGCTACCTCGTTGCCTCGTTCCTACTTCATTTCTATCTCATTTACCATTTCTTTCTCTAAATTTGAATATTTAATTATGGAATTCATTCGAAAATCATCCGTCAAACCATCCATTTTTATTTTCACTTCATCTCCAGGCCTCATGCTACTCGGCCATTCTCTACAAAATGTAACTTTATTATTATTTTACAAAACCTTTTTAACAAAGTCTTGTTGTGTTTGTGCGAATACGAGTATACTTTCAAATTTATCAGTGACTATTGAGTTTTCATTACGTCGTGTTTTATTAAGCACCTCATCATCCTCAACATCGTGTCGTCGCTCTGCAGGCGCGTCTAAGTCCTAGGCGCGCCGCCGGCGTAACACCTTTATGTATTTTGACTCCTGTAAAATACCTGCCTAGTGTTGCGGGAAGCCGCTGTTTTCGGGCAGCGTAGGACCGATCGTTGTGGAGATCTTTCGGGGAGACTTTTGACTAGAAGTGGATGTGTTTCGGCTGAAATAGTGATGGTGATGCGTTTCCAGGTGATTCAGATAGGGAAAAAGATATATAGTACAGAAGGGCATGAGACCTTTGCACGTGCGATAACCAAAGAGTATCTAACATTACAGAGACGTTATATAAGGTAACCCGATCCTGTTAATACCTCAGTGTTTGCCATTTTGTACTGTTATATATTTGTTTTCCGTTATTTAGACCAATAGAAAGTCACCAATAGAAATCTGCATGACATCTGGAACAATCACAACCTCGAGAAAAGCTCCACCAGCTAGATGACAGAATTTATTTCTTTAAAGTTTGCATGTATAACGTATCTATACTAGGTACCCAAAACAAATTCTTCCTTACTCTTTGGCAGTAACTTATGTATATTGCTCTTTTTTATCGCTGATGACGTAAAGAGAGATGTACCAGCGTCATAAAATATGAATGTTCAATGTTCAAAGTATTTATTTAAATTCAGGATATTTACATCACTTAGTTAAGTCAGTTACATAATGATCAAAAGTTCTTGAGACTATGTCTAACATTAGATCAAGATCCAAGGCCAGCTGTAAGACATTTCGTAAGAAATAAGCTGTGCCTGTTGTGTCTGTTTTTTAAATGTTTATTCCTGTAAATAATATTGTGTACAATAAATGATAAATAAATAAAATAAATAAATAGATCAGTAAGGATATCAAAATAAAATAAAAGACTACATTGTAGGTAATTTGTTTGGTAATAAAATTACATTTCCATTTGTTTTACGTACTTAAAAACACATACAGTTTTCTTTTAAGTAGTTAATAATTGTTGAATACATTTGGTATGATTTTCTTCTGATTTCTGCAACATATAATGTGATGATTGATGGTTACTAATTCTTCATTTGATACTTCATTCTGTAAAGAAAAATATTATTAAAATAATATTTGCTTAAATGCCAATGCCTAGTTTTGGTGCCTTTTTTTTGCTGCACACCATTTAGACCTTGTTAAATGGATAGAGTACTTTAGTACGAACAATAGTTAATAAGACATGCTTAACCACATCGATCCTGAGTTAAAAATAATTATAATATAATCTTATTACATTAAAATGAATCAGCTTTATTAAATAAGAGATGCGTTAGCTACAGACATCAGGAAAGGATTAATACAATAAAAAAAAGTGGATGCACACTTACCACTTTGAAAAGAAAAAGCTAGAAAAAATCTAAGCTTCTGGCCCTGGTGTAACAGGTGCTGGTGTTACAGGAGTAGCTGGGGCTCCGTCAGCTGGAGCTGGGGCAGCAACGTCGGTTGGAACTGGCGTGGCCGGGACAGTTGGATCTACGGGGGCTACTGGAGCTACTGGGGTAACAGGAACTGTAGCTACTGGAGCTTCTGGGGCAACAGGAACTGTAGCTACTGGAGCTTCTGGGGTAACGGGAACTGGAGCTACTGGAGCTTCTGGGGTAACAGGAACTGGAGCTACTGGAGCTTCTGGGGTTACTGGTGGTACTGGGTCAGCTAGCGTTGGGGTTACTGGAGGTACTAGGGCAGCTGGAACTGGGGCTTCTGGAGCGGCTGGGGCAGCTGGAACTGGGGCTACTGGAGCTTCTGGGGCAACTGGAACTGGGGCTACTGGAGGTACTGGGGCAGCTGGGACCGGGGCTACTGGAGCTTCCGGGGCAGCTGGAACCGGGGCTGCTGGAGCTTCTGGGGCAACTGGAACTGGGGCTACTGGAGCTTCTGGGGCAACTGGAACTGGGGCTACTGGTGGTACTGGGGCAGCTGGAACCGGGGCTACTGGAGCTTCTGGGGCAACTGGAGCTGGGGCTACTGGAGGTACTGGGGCAGCTGGAACCGGGGCTACTGGAGCTTCTGGGGCAACTGGAACTGGAGCTACTGGAGGTACTGGGGCTACTGGAGCTTCTGGGACAGCTGGAACTGGGGGTACTGGAGCAGCTGGGGTAGCTGGGACTGCTGGAATTACTACAGCAGTTGCAGTTGCAGTTGCAGTTGCAGGGGCAGGGGCAGCTGGAGCTGGGGTGGTTGGCGTAGCTGGAGTGGTGGGAGCTACCGTTGCAGTTGTTACTGGACTACCATTAGCCGCATTTTTCACAGCAGTAACAGCAATTGCGAGCTTGTCTGCTGCGGTTTGCTGTGCTATTTGAGCAGCTGTTGTTTTGGTTTGTAAGTCTGTCAAAGCGGCATTGAGGGCTGCCAAAGCGGCAATGACAGCAGGGTTTGTCGCAGGCGAAGGGGGTACCGGTGTTGTAGGAGGCACAGGGGTGACTGCACCGGGCACAGGGGCTGGTGTAGGTACAGGTGGGAT
Organism: Teleiodes luculella; assembly: GCA_948473455.1. Lineage (NCBI taxonomy): Eukaryota > Metazoa > Arthropoda > Insecta > Lepidoptera > Gelechiidae > Teleiodes > Teleiodes luculella. The sequence goes on along the minus strand of OX419588.1, from coordinate 12,900,047 downwards.
AGCAGCAATTGCATTTGCGTTTGCAACTGCAACTGCTAATTGGTGAACCAAAGCTAAGACGTTTTGTTGAGCGGCAGTTGCTGCGACGTTAGCAGTGGCTGCGTTATTAATAGCCGTGCTGGCAGCAGTAATGGCGTCTGTAACCGCAGCAGGGATGGTGGGAATTGGAGCAACTGGAGGCATGTGGTAAACTGGGTATTGGTACAATGCATTGTGGTATGCGCTTATTGGGGATATTTGGGGATATGTATGTACTGGAGCAGGAGCGTATTGAACAGGACTTTGAACAGGGTGTTGGATGGGTGCGACATGGGCAACATTAGGCACTTGAAGAATATTTCCGAAGTGTTCATTCAACCAATTTGTAGATTCATGTTGAACTTGCACATTTGATTGTTGCTCTGAAACATAATAGTTGTAAGTTAAATTCTTAACCTAAGTACTAAAAAAAAAAATCACAATAATTCTATATTTTTGAGATGTTGAAGATACAGCCTAAATGTAGCTTCCGAGCTAAGATTTTCACCAATTTTACATTGAAATGGAATTTATGATAATTAAATTCAGGCTATTAATACTACTCTAGCGAGACATAGTTGCAATGTACTATGCATGTTGACAGCAAATTGATTATAGGAACTAAGGAATACTTTTTTACTCTTTTCAACTACTGAGCAAAAAATTTACCTGGGTAATAGGTTTGCTGATGTTGTGTTTGCTGAGGAATTTCGAAATGTTCATAGTTTTGGTGTTGAATCTGTGGTAGTTGATGTTCAACTGGGAAGTTTTGCACGCGTTGTGGTTGTGCGAAGTAGTTATTGTTGTTTGTTCCAGCTGATGCTGATGCAGTAGCTGTACTGCCTTCTTGCTGGTACGATGGGATGTGCCTGACGTATTCTGGTAGCACTGGAGGGGTTGGTGCAACAGGTCTTACAGGTGGTAATGGTACCACGGGTTTTACTGGATTGACTACTGGCACTACTGGTCTGGGCAAGTTTTGTAGCCCTTCAAAAGAGTTGAAATTTGGCAAACTGTTTCCAACATTTTGGTAGTTTTGTTGGTTGTTGCTTCCGGGCCAACCTTGGTTCCAGTTAAATTCACCATTCTGTGGTCGGTTGAAGTTCGTCACTTCATTTTCGTAAGGCATTGAAGCTGTAAAAAGAAACTTTTTAGGCGGTTTTCAAGGTAAACTATTGGAAACTGCATTAAAAATATTAGGTACCTATGCATTTAATATCATTTTCCTTTATAATATAAACGAAACATTTTTCGGAAGTAAAACTAAAAGCTTTATGTTTGAAACAATATTGTGAGTAGATCTTATTATTTACTTTCCTGAAAAAGTAGATATTATTCTTATTGTTGCGACTTTTTGTCATATTTATACGTACAACGTCTGAAGATGGGTGTCCTTACTTTCTCATCAGTATGTTAACTCTATATTCTTGTGAATTGAAACATTAAACTGTATAATTACTTATTAAATAGTTTGCTGAAACTTACCAACAAGCTTCAAATAAAATGCGAAAACCCAGAAGGCTATTATTTTATTCATGGCTGCACTTAGTTCAACACCCAACTGAAAATTCACCTTTCGAACATTCTATCTTATAAGGTGACATTCTGAATGGACTGGCAAAAATAAAAACCTGAGCAAATATGCTCTTGTTGATTTATTATCCATTTGCGTTAATACTTTTCTGACGCAGTAAGTTAGCCAAGGTCTATTGTTTTAAATGTTCATGTGTAATACGATATTGTGATAATAATATGAATATGAATATTTTACTTTTTATGGTAGTAGTAACGGTCAAAAATATTCAGTTTTGATCTGAAGGAACTATCTACCTTTTTGATCTGGAGAAACAATTTTAAGCATTTTTATGATGTAATAATATATATGCAATTATTGAGGAGTTCCACATACATGTACTCAGAGATGCTGCTGTTTGCTGCTGAAGTTATATAACCCAGTAGGTCTACTATGTAAGTAGCGACAGGCTCGAGAAGCTGTCAAACGCGACATATTGACAGAACTACTATGGCTCTAATGTCACTATGTCGCGTTTCACAGCTTCTCGAGCCTGTCGCTACTTACATAGCAGGCCTACTGGTGTCAGAATAATTCAGCCGCTTAAGGCTTTTGGCATGCCAACACAAGCATAGGCCCCTATAAGATAGTAAACGTAACTCAAAAGATATTTTAAACAGCACATGCGGCTGTACATGTTGACCTTGAAAGCGCCCGTATTCCGTAGCGGTTAGCAGTGAATTTCGTAGTACGAACGTCCAACCGCATGTGCTGGCTTCTGTACAATGATTCATTCTTGTAATATTTTTTTGTAGTAATATTACAACATAATAATTAGTAATGGTGCAACTATAAAATGTTCTTCAATTTATTTGTTTCTTATTCAGACTTCAACTACCTACTGAATGTGCTAGGATTATTTGATAAGTAAATAGACCTTTAAGTTACCGAATACCAAATGCTAAGTCGAGCTAAGGTCACTTGACTTATAATAACATTTAAACACTCGAGCTTAAATTTTAGTGATGAGCTTACTACCAAAGCTCATCACTTCAGTGTCAGTACAATGAATCCAAGAAAGTTTGACATATATTTTTTTATCTATATAGTAAAACTGTAGAAGTCAAATGCCTGTACATAGAAAAAAAAGACGAAATCCGAGTCAGGAGGATGTAAGAAGTGAAATAGAACATATTCAGACAATTTTCTTTTTTTTTGTTTCTCTGTCTGTTTGTCCGTTTGTACGGGCTAATCTCCAAAACGATTGAACCGATTTTAATGAAATTTTGCATGGCGGTTCTTTACATCCCTGGTCAACATCTTGGATACTTAAATCCCGGAAAATTAAAGAGTTATCGTGGGATAGTCAAAAATTACTACGGAAAAGTCGGAAAAGAACGCGGGCGTAGCCACGGGCAGACAGCTAGTAAACAATTTATTCGCAGTTGACTGACTCACTCGATGTGAAATGATGCCTTTCACCCAGAAGCTATAGTACAGCAGAATATTTGCTACAGTACAGCCCATGGTCTGATTTTGCCTATTCATCCTTGTCGAATGCGTGTAATAGACAAGGATGAACAGCGCAAAATTACGTAGGCTTGTGTTAGTCACGTGGTCTAATTGTAAGAATTGTTTTCTTGCACCATGGTACAGCCGTAGCAAAAGGCAACGACGTATACCTACCTAAATAGGTACTCGTAAAAAATTGAATAAACATTAGAAGATGTAGAAAATAAAAGGTGAAATAAATAGTAGTTATAACAAATTACTCCAGTCCACAGTAAAACAAATCTTTATTTACATTTAGCACTTTCATGGTTAGGTCTTAAAATGTATGTTTTATAATAGAAATCTCCAAACATGTAAATAAATAGAAATGATTCGATCAATGACAGGTAGTTATACATCCTCGGATAGTCACATTCTCTGAACAGAACTAAGAAGTTGTGCAAAAATATTATACAAAACTGGACCTGAAATAAAAAAGAACATAGTAAAGTAAAATTGTAAAGAGTAAAAAAGATAATGTTAGAATGTGTGTTTTCTAAATAGAGAAAAATAAAATAAATAAGCATGGACAGTGTCGTTGAAGACATACGATGCTTTTTTTGGTGCCTTGGAAAGTGAAGTATATGGTATTTATTTATCGACATAAAAATATTTTCAACTTGCAAAAAAAAAACTAAATTGCACATATTACCAAAGAAAGTCTAGACTACCTCGGAGGAGTTTCACGACAATGGTCAAGTCGGACATAGGTCAAATCGGTAATTCGTCAAGTCCTCTTTTCGACAAATTGAAAAAGAACTGGTTTTAAACTCAAATCTAAAACGATTAGGTAGGTACGTAGGAATGATCGACAAATTAGTAAAATATTCCATACATTCTAAAAAGATCACATAGTATGCGACCAACTATAGTGACTGGTTAACGTGGTTGAAAATGTATGGGGAGGATGTAACTCAGATCCATATCAATATGATGATGATAATGGTACTCAATCGTTTGTCAAATGTAATGTAGTTTCTTCTCCAGAGAATACCGTGATTGTCGCTTTGCTGAACTTACCTTTAAATGTCATTTTATTATATTTTGACCTAAGTCATGGTTTAAGAAAAAAAGGTCTAACACTCAGACCACAAGCCTACGTTATTTTGCGCCGTTCATCCTTGTCTATTACACGCATTTGACAAGGATGAACAGGCAAAATGACGTAGAAATGACTTAAACTTGTGTCAGTCACGTGGTCGGAGTGTTAGATCTTGTTTTCTTAGACCATGACCTAAGTGATGTTAAACGTCCAATAGTTTAACTTACAAAGTATAAAATTATGACTTGTTTTATTTCATTTCAACGTACCAGTTGTAACGCAGTAATATATTTCTTCCACCACAGGTATTTCTGATACTTAGGTCCGAGCCCTGCAAGTAGGTAGTAGCCATACATGATGATGTGTACGAAGGAGTTTATCCAACCAATCAGCGTGCCGTGTCCACCTGAAGACATTAAAATAGTATAGAAGCCAGCACATGCGATTGGACATTCGCAGTACGAAATTCACCCCTACCGCTACGGAATATGGGCGCTCTCAAGGTCAACATGTACAGCCGCATGTGCTGGCTACTGTACTTAAAAATATTTCAAATTGGTAAGTAATTATCGTAAGGGGATATTTTCGTATAGTAGTTCGAGTAATTGTTATTTTCCTGTAGGCAACGAATTTGCCTGTATAACAACACCGTGATCACTTAGTGGAAAGATAATGAAATCGGGTCATTTTGAAGATATGCAGATATATAGATTATGCTGTAGGGTAGGTATGTAGAAGAAATAAACTCTATTTTATTTATACTTGTAGGTTACAGCTAGATAGTTTTCTATTGACTGTCACTGAACTTTTCGACACAAAGAAATAATTGAAATTCTTTTGTGTAAATAAATTATTATTATTATTCACGTAACGCAAGTTATTTTTTCAAACTTATAAATGGAAATAGCATGTGAATAATGTTTCAACTAGGTACTTATTGTGAATGATAACTTGATGTAAATTATTTAATGTCAGTTACAAATATATTCTATTCTATTCTAAAGCTTTTCGATACATTTCACATTTCCACATGAATAATATTTTAAAACAATCGCTCTAAATAATAGCACTTTTCTTTAACCTATGGCTGCTTATAGGTATATGACCATTTAATATGAGGTACTTGCCTGGAACAAATTTAACACCAATCCATGCAACTATTGGCATCACTGCGTGGTGATACAGGTGAAGGGCGGATATGTGGTTATTTTTCTTTCTCAACACAAAAAATACAGTATCTAATAGTTCTGTTAGTTTCGCAAATAAATACCACCAAACTAGTTCTGCTAACTGAAATAATATAAGACACAAAAGTTTAAGATTTTTTTTAAAGGCACTAATACAAAAATTGTTTACTAACGCCATCTGTTCCATTGATATAGAAGTTTTACTAAAATGTACGGAGGTGTTTGCTTGCCTTGCTTGCCGAGTGCCTTGAGTTTTACGTAAGACTGCTTCAACTTTAGGTAAAAAGTAAGTACAAGTCCTAACATATAGATGGCAGTTTTAACAAGTAGAGATCTAGACTAGTATTGAGTACTTTCCCAACAATTTAGTATTTTTAGACATAAATAGACATAGACATAGACATTATACAGTGTCAAAATAGGCAGAAGAATTAATAATAAATAAAAAGGATGATGCTGGCTTGAACTTTTTTAATGAACTTAAATAAAATAATATAAAATTAATACTTACACGCATGTCACTGGGGTTGTTTGAATAACTGACTGGATCACAACTATAGTTGTAACGTGAAAACCAAGCGTGGACGCCTCCCTGTAAAAAATCAAAGATTAACAGGAAAAACCAAGTCAGCCAGATAAATTACACGACAAACCGTTACCATGGAATGGAGTAATACCATGGTCTAAGAAAACAAGGTCTAACCATTAGACCACGTGACTGACACGAGCCTACATCATTTTGCCTATTCATCCTTGTCGAATGCGTGTAATAGACAAGGATGAACAGCGCAAAATGACGTAGGCTTGTGTCAGTCACGTGGTCTAACGGTTAGACCATAATACTGAAGAAAATCGAAACGGGGGTGAGGAACAAGCGCGGAGGAAAAATAATACGTTTTTAACCGACTTAAAAAAATGAAGTTCTAATTCTACTTTCGTTCTGTTATAAGATATGTATTGAATTTGTCTGTCTCTCTTGTCCTTGTCTTGCTATTTTATTATGCAAAGCCTGCTCTGGAGGCGCCACATTAATAATTTTATGTTTATGGAAATAATTTCCCTTATACTTAAAATTAGTTCTCTTAAAATTCCACAATATGCCGAGGTTTTCTATTTCTCTAGTCGGGCTTTAATAGGTTTAATATGGTATTTTTTTATTGATCTAGGTATGCTTGTGTCGAACGTACGACGAATCAAGCTTCACCGGACTCGTGGGGGAGCGAAAAGCTCTACCCCTCATTTTGGGGTTACAGTATTTTTTTTTACCAAATACGATTCAAAACACGGAGCTCAATAGAAAAAAACACACCAAAACTTCCTTGAGGTTGATCCGCACAGGGCCAGCCTGGCTAGAAGGCTTAAGGTTGCCTGGTAGAGATCGCTACAAGCGATAAGGCTGCCTTTGCGCACTCTATTTACTTGTTTTGATATTGTTATTGTTTTCTTTTGTGTGCAATTAAGTGTTTTTACTTACATACCTAAAGGGCTTCACACACAGCAGCTATAATGTAAAGATGTACATTATAGCACGATATATCTCATAACTCATTACATCTTTCCAAAGAAATCCCCAGGAGACAAACACACAACAGCTATAATGTATATTTTTACATCTTTGTATCATAAGATACAGAACGATACGGAAATATACATAGATATTTCGTTTACCATATTGATACATCTTCTTAATACATCTCAATACATTTCCGTATATATCTTTTCGATAAGTTTGTGTTGTTCAATAAGTTCCAAGTAATGTTATAATAATAAAAATAAGAACACTGTTTAACACTTTAGCAGCTGGAAATTGTGCGTCAATCCGTCAATACGGAACCTAAAGAATGTAGGAAAAGATACCTTACATTACCTTTTGTGTGTGATACATTAAGATAATTTAAAGCTATACATCCCAGAATGTAATGTACATTAATATACATTATAACTGCTGTGTATAAAAGTCGCACTACACTCTCCACAAAACTAGACGAGACATGGCCAATACAAGGGACGCAGTTATGCGCAAGAGTAAGCGCGGTGTATTTGCATCTCATTCTAACGCATAACCGCGTCTCTTTCGGTTCTCGGGTTATGTCGAGTGTAGTGCCGGCTTAAAGCCGTTTCGGGGACGTATATCGGCTTGCGTGTGTCTTGTGTATGCACATTGTGCTTGTGTGCGTAGCGCTTAGTTTAGTAGTATAGTACCTACTATTTGGTATTCTGTGGTAGTACACACACAAGCGCGCGTGTTTATACGCACACAACTACAATTATGGCTCGCCCGCACTCGTGAGATAAAATAACTGTAAAGGGCTTCACACACAGCAGCTATAATGTGTATTAATGTACATTAAATTCTTCGTTATATTATAGCTGCTGTGTGTTGTCTCCTGGCGATTTATATGGAAAGATGTAATGAGATGTATCGTGCTATAATGTAAAGATGTACATTATAGCTGCTGTGTGTGAAGCCCTTTACTCTCTTATTCATCCTTACCTCGTAAAACAGAAACACGCTGAAACAAATTTGCAGAAAGTTGTACACTATCAATGTGTTTTTCAGTTCATAGGGTTTTCTGTTTTCCATAAAACGAGGTCCGACTTCGAAGCAGAAGTACAACCAACCACCCAGAATGACAATCATGGGAACGGGGCTTGATACTAAGAACCAGTCCTTGGTAGTGGGATCTGTGAAACGATTTATTTCAAAGTAATGAAAAAGATACAAGTATAAGTCATCTTAGAGTAACGCGGATCGTTTGACGCATAAAATAAAGCAGATTTTTGACTTTTACTTAGTATAGTTATAAAATTTAGGAGCGAATAATTCATGTTTTTTTTTCACTTACTAACTTACTACCTATCCGCCGCCGCTCCGCCCGCGTTAACAGTTTTTCTCGTGAGAATGAGGCATTTTCCCGCGGTGAAAGGTAGCCTATGTTCAGTAATTTTTGAGTTTATTAATTACAAACATACACACACACACACACAAATTCAAATCTTTCCTCTTTATGATATTAGTATGATAATAGGATTTAACTAAAATGTGCCGTAAAAAAATATTTCGTGTAACAATTTTTAGGAAAAAAATCGAAAGAAGGATTTTTTTAAATTGACCTAATGCTTGAGTCGATAAAGAACGACGGATCAAGCTTCTCCGGACTTGTACCAAAAAAAGTCATATCATATACCAACGCGTCTACGGGCGGCTCGAGGGAGCCTCGGACCTCGGCCTAGCGCGTTGATACTGAAAAATATCGTGAAGGAGACGACGCCTGAGGGGCTCCGTCTCTGATTAACAATTTTGATTTTGGTTTTGGCCGCGCCCCCGCTGCGGGCACTGTTACCTGAAGGGTAATTATAACCTGAAAGGTATTCGCTACCAGAAGGGCATTTTGTTAGGTGTTATCTAAATTCTTTGGCTGCTTTAACTACATCAGCTATATTTATTTTACCCGCCGGCGGGGCCGCGGCTACAAACAAAATCAAAACTGATAATCAGAGACGGAGTCATCGTCTCCTTCACGATATTTTTCGGTATCAACGCGCTAGGCCTAGGTCCTAGGCTCCCTCGAGCCGCCCCTAGACGCGTTGGTACATGTTTCTTTTTGGGGTAGAGTCTTCTGCTCCCCCGCAAGTCCGGTGAAGCTTGATTGGTAGTACTTTTTCGCAAAGAATAAGCAATAGGAGCACAGGTCGATTCGAAAAAATAAATAAATAAATAGTTTCACAGAAATATTAAGTGACGTAAAGGATACTTACGTGTGTACTCCTCTAAAATATCCAAACCTTGCCATACTTTTCGTAGAACTAAAGACATGACTAACAAATAAATGACACTGTAATTAGAAAATAAATGTTGTGTAAGTTATACTTAAAAAAAATATATTGATTTGTTTTTTATATTATTTTTAAAACAAATTGCATATTACAAAAAATAAACAAGAAATGCGTGTATTTCCATGTATTATTAGCCCAAGGTATGCAATAAACTTCCACTTAGGGTCAAAAGTATAATATTATTTGCATAGGTATGCCTAACAACACGCACTCATTGTACAGAAGGCAGCACATGCGGCTGGACACTTGCACTACGAAACTCAGCCCTACTGCTACGGAATACGGACGCTGTCAAGGTCAACATATCCAGCCGCATGTGCTGGCTACTGTACGTTATTAAATATACGTAAACAGTAATTGATAATGCGAAGGTACAAGGAGAATTATAATAAAATTTCTTCCACGCAGGGCATCCAATCTATGACCTCAAGTTACAGTGCAAACGATCACAATTTTATTTCTGCTTGTTGTAGGTACTTCTTTTATAATACAATAGCTTTCCGCCGCGGCTCCGCCCGCGTTAACAGTCTTTACAATGGTAAAACGTAGCCTATGTTACTCAATGTGAATGTAGCTTTCTAACGGTGAAAGAATTTTTGAAATCGGTTCAGTAGTTTTTGAGTTTATTCATTACAAACATACACACACACAAAAATACAAATCTTGCCTCTTTATAATATTAGTATGATTGTGGTCGCAGAGCGGCAGCAAAAACAACTTTGCAATGCAAAGGTATTTTTTCCGCTTGGATTTCTATCGCACTGTCACTGTCTTTATTTCAATCGGTGCGGTGTCGGTTCTTGGCTGCGAATTAACCTGGTAATCGCTTGCACACTTCCTTGAAACAGTGATTACCTCAAAAATATGGTCATCAATTTTATCGTTAGAAAATTAAGCCAAAGTAATACTTTCTATTATCTTTTTTTAATAGGTAAACGGCAACGTATCAGTCGCTGAAACTTGGTCACAAATATTCAACTTTATAAAATTAAGATAAGAAAATGTTATTATTGAAAATTATCATTTATTAGATGCAAATCGCCTGAAACATATTTTTGCCCATAGTTCCGAGGATTTTAGGAGGATTTAGATGGGAATAGTACCAAATGTTGCGGAGTTTATCGTTTGAATTATCAGTGCAAACCCGTGGTTTACCCTTTAGTCCACCTGGCTGGGTGTACCAAGTGCGATTTTTCTTCCCTTAGTTCTCCTCTAAATAACTGGGTGGACCAGGGGTAATACATTTTATCCGTAGGTCACTAATCTAAATATTGATATTTAGTTTCGAAAATGGTTTTAGTTGAAGAAAAATTTGAAATAGATCCATAGACAGATTTTCGATATTATTTATCTATCTAATCTAAAAACAAAAGCATTATAACATACAGAATTATTAACAGAATATTAATTTCAGAAGCCGTGAACTTTTCATGACCTATTTAAATAACTAGGTGACGTCTGCATTCATAATTAATTACATTATCCATTAATAGTTTTGTAAATTAGGAGTATAACATAACTATTGATAGTTCATTCTCTCTAGAATGAAAAGCTTCAGACAAAATAAAAAACACAAACAAAATCTGCATAGGCTGTGCCGGTTTGAAAAAAAAAAGAAAAACATTTTTTTTTATTATTATTATCTGACTAGGAAAAAGGATACTTATGATTTTGACCGGTAAGTAAGAAACGAGAAAATATTTCCATCTTATAATTTCATGTAACATACTGTTCAATATAATATTTTGTCCATGAAATAATCATCATTTACAAGAAATATTTTACTAATCGACTTCAAAAAAGGAGGAGATGCGTTCGATGCGTATGTTTTTTTAAATATTACTAGTACAAATTCGTAGTATTATTTTAAGAATATCTAGAATGGAAATACATGATCGCGGTCAATAATGTAAGAAATATCTAGAGTGTACATAATGTCCCGGTTTTGGAAAAATAAGTTAGAAACACTAAAATTTTGGATCCATTAATAGATATTTATGCTACTAGTGCGGAAAGTATGTGATTTCCGATGAGTGTCATTTTATTCACGAGCAAGCAAAGCGAGAGAGTGTATAAGCCGACACGAGTCGGAAATCATCTTTCGCACGTGTATCATACACATGCGCGCTGAAAATATTATGTACTGCACTGCGCGCGCATGTGCAAGGCTACCTCGTCGAATAGGCATGAGTAAAATCTGTACAGCCACGCAAATTTTTAATTAATATTTGAACGTAATTTATCAATAAAAATCAATTTCTAAAGTAATTATACTAATTATAAACCCGTTTATTGAATTGTTATTTTTATTGTTCCCTTTATAAATTCGTAACAAATGTAAATCAGTAATTTGTAAAAATATCGCAAATACTGAAATGTCAGGTTGACCGGCTGAATGACAACCTGAGCAAAAATAAAAAAAAACTGAAAAGTAAAAAGCACTAGTGCGGAAAAGTGCTACTTTCCGCACTATTTGGCTGCTTAGAAAACGCTCTTTTCGAGCACATGCATTGTAAAATTTATTTTATTCCATTATGGATTTGTTTCCATATTTAAATAATCCAAACAGTAATCATTATCAAGTATACACCGTTGTTTATCTGCAACATAGTGTACTCATGAAATTGAAAATTCTAAAATAATATTCAATTTGTCATACAAAGAAGCCGGTCACGTATATTATTACCACACTGAAGTCTAGTTTTCCACTTTAATACAAAAACCAGTAAAACTGTATCGAGGTGCATTGCATGCTACCTCGTTGCCTCGTTTCTACTTCATTTCTCATCTCATTTACCATTTCTTTCTCTAAAGGACATGGATTTTTTTGGGCTATTATTCACAGAAAAATCTAACCACTATATAGAAAAAATATATAGATTCTAGACATAAAACTGAGTCCACATGTCCAGTTGTGGAATTTAAGTGCCCCCCATTTAGGAGATATTAATTTTTATCAATGTGAAAAAGTTGTCCACTCAGCAAGTCTATAAAACGCACCTGCCACTACCTATCTCTTTCTAACACCTAGCTAAGGCTACTCTTGTCTTCTCTTTCTTTCACTTAAATTCCACAACTGGACATGTGGACTCAGTTTTATGTCTAGAATCTATATATTTTTTCTATATAGTGGTTAGATTTTTCTGTGAATAAAAGACCGGGCCCCATACGATTTTTTTCCTGTCCTTTGAATATTTAATTTTGGAATTCATTCAAAAATCATCCATTTTAATTTTCACTTCTTCTTTCTCTCTTAACCCGTAAACAAGGCCTTTTATCATGTTTAAACTCTAAATTCAGTAAACTGTGTATTTCTACTGTAATTTGTGAATAAACCTCTGTATTCAGTGCTAGTGGAAATTTGAGTTTCATTTACCACTTCTTAGTTTTCGTCGAGATTACCACTACTTGAAGAGTTCACGCCGCAGGCTCGCCCAGGTAAAAAGTTTCTAATGGTATTTTATAGCTGTCATTTGCTGAAAATACAAGATGTTTAAGCAGTTTGTGTTCCAACCGTTTTAAAGGAATTCTACTTAGAGTGGTTAATGGTTATATAAAAAATAATAAAACAAACTTAAAAATATTTTTTTATTCTATTTATCACATATCAAACAATATACAATCGGTAACAAATATGCTACTTATAAAAATAATTATTATACTTATATCTAAAAATAATCACAATACCTTTATTGACATAGTCCGATTTTTGTGATGAATAATAAACTGATGTATTTGTATAAGCTTTATTATTTTAAAGTTTCATTTTAATTGAGAAGATTGTATTTATTGAACGCAGTTCATTTGTTTGTCAATGAAAATGGTAACCTTCTTTCTTTCATACCTTAATATAAACTATGAAGTTAAATGACAATATTTACAATGATGATAATTGGGATGAAGTTTGTTAAATTATCTGCTATTTTCAAAATAATTTTGGTACGTTTTTGTGCTTGTAATTTTAATTTAGCTACTTTATATTATATCTGTGTACAATATTTCTTTGCTATCAGAAGCAGCATTGAATTAAAAACACTTTTCTTCTCTGCCTATTGTACAGACAGGCGAGCACCTGAATACTTCACACTTTACGTCATGCTTATGTCCATTGAATAAGAAACAGAATCGCAGTGCGCGTGTACAGTTAATCTTGCTCTTGACTGTACTTATATTTCAAATGACACGAACAACCATTGATACCGCAAATGTATAGTAACTAAGCGTATTTAATCGTCATTCTGTTTTGTATAAATCATTTTTATAACCTAAAGTAAACCCTTATTTTAATTTAGCGTAGGTATTGCTTTAACGATGTAAATAACGCGTCATAAGGAACCAACCAAATATGTAGTATAATTTTGACTTTCTTTTTCTTGTTTTGGTGAAATGTCTTTTCGCTCGCTTCAGTCTCCGATGTCACGAAATAATGCGGTCCCCTTATATCTCGGATAGTTGTGAAGATATGACCAAAATTTGGATACGAAGAATGATATCAAATGTTTAAGAAAAACTCCTCTGAAAAATTTTGTCAGCTACTATTTGAGCCTCAAACAAAATCGATCGTGTTAAGGATTTGCCCTGCAGCTTAAACCTTTTTGAAAAAAATCAAAAAGTCAGAACGTCACAAAACAAATTCATTTTCAATGTGCTCCATAGTCTTGAGGAACAAAATCTGTTAATTTTTATACAATACAATATATTTCCATCAAAAACATTATGTCACGTTTACGTTATTTTGTGTGTAAATTGTCTTTTTTCTAAACATTAAAACAGAAACAATACACAATTTAGAACAAAAGTTTGAAATAAATAGTTGATTGATGTTGTTTAATTGGATATGTATAGCAAATTTTTATTATCCAAAATTATCTTTTTGATCACCTTGTTATTTATTTTATCTTGAAATTGTGTATGATTACAATTTTGTGATATTTACTCAGACTATCCCTAAAAAAATCCTTAATCTTACAGTATTCGCTAGCAGTCTTTCTTAGCTGTTCCATTGGCAGTCCCATTGGCAACAAATTTTGCTATAACAGCATCCGTTTGGATTTCTTTCGACTTGAATTCTGACTTTGCTTCACTATTTTTCTTATTTTTACTGTTTTTCAGGTAGTTGTTGACGTAAAAGTTGCCAAACATGTAAAGGAAGAGGCCCGCATTCAAAGACAGTAAGAAGTTGATGAATTTAGGATAGTTGCAGTCGCAAAACATGACGGTGAAATTGTGGTAGAAGATGATGCAGAACTGGATCTGAAACCAGAGAAAAGCAAAACGTTATGTTTTTAGTCAAACTTTATAATTAACTAGCGACCCGCCCCGGCTTCGCACAGGAAAATGGTCATTGTGGGTTAGCCCTAAGTATATTACGCATGTATTATACATATAAACCTTCCTCTTGAATCACTCTATCTATTAAAATAAACATCCGTTGCGTAGTTTAAAATATTTAAGCATACATAGGGATATATGGACAGAGAAAGCGACTTTGTTTTATACTATGTAATGATAAAACAAAAATTAAACGACCATTCAAAATAACGTAACTACCAATGTAAAAATAAGTTGTAGATTTGATTAATTGGAATTCATGATATTTCAGGTGTCAAACAAATAGCAATATTTTTGAACTAGTAGTAAAATATATCCATATTTCAGCTAAAAACTTTCCTACCACCACCGAGTCTAAAACTCAAAAAAAATCTAACCTTCATCATTAAAGGCAGTAAGCAGAGCGCATAATGAAATTGATATGCTGCACAATTACGAGTATATTGGAAATCAATATAATGCTAAGTCGTCATAATCGAATACCGTGTTAGCCTTGATAAAACGCGCCTTGCTTAGGTATTTATACATAAATGCAACTCATTATGTACAGGTGTTTGTTTCGCAATGCGTGATATGAAAGATTTCTTTGTAAAATGTTTTATTACAAGATGTAAGTGATATTATAAAAATTGCAAACTTGCTTGTGTCAGAATTATTGAGCCGCCTATGGCTTCTGACATGACTCCTGCGTGTAACGACTAAATCCGTAGATAGAAGCCGGGACCAACGGCTTAACGTGCCTTCCGAAGCACGGAAACATCTTTCTATTAGCGCAATCAGGTGATTCAGCCTGATATGACCTAACCAAACTAGGGATTGTCTCACAAAGTTATACTTGATCGATGAGTGCCCCGGGATTCGAACCCGGAACCTCCGTAACGTGAAGCATCTATTTGACCACTCGATAACGGAGGCTGACACGACTGAGCGATTGAGCATGCTCCTTAATTTTTGGAAGTTCAAAAGTTCAAGTTCAAAGTTCAAAATGTGTTTATTCGAAGTAAGATTTTACGATTTGGCTGTCTTCTGTGGAGAAGAACTCTCCGGAAGAAACTCCACAGGCGTTGCATCTTTTCAAAATATTTTCACATAATTATTATTTTATACAATTTGTTTATATAACAAAGAGTGCAAACGAAATATGCAATTAGAGGAAGGCAACCAGTCAAAGTAGAAAAACTAAATTATACAACCAAAAAAACAACCGGCAATTACAGGTGCAAGTAAGTGTTTATTTAAGAATTTATTACCAGTTGCATGGAGGTAAGGTGTCTTTTCCACCAGAGGTACTTCTGGTATTGGGGTCCAAGACCAGACACGAGGTAGTAAGTGTACATGATGATGTGGATGAACGAGTTGATCACACCAAGAAGAGTTCCATGACCACCTGGAAATAAAAAATATACTGTTTCAAAACAAAACAGAACTTGTGTACAAGGTCGACTAAAATTATGTAATAAAAAGAGAGTTTCCACAAACAGAATTAGATAATTGAAAACGATCAAAAATAAATTAGAAAAATTCCGTAGTATTAAAGTTACTTCAAGTTGTTAGAAAAAAAATGTTTGCCTATAATATTTGGAAGATAAAAATACTTAATTTGACTAAAGTTACTAAAAGACACTAAAATATGTTACTATGACATGCGATAGTAATATAATTATATCAAATTCAACAATGAATTTTGCACAGCAGCTCCTACAATTTTATGCCCTTTCATATCTAATAGTATAATTGCTAATGTTTTACCTGGCAAAAACTTAGTCCCGATCCAAGCGCAGATTGGCATCATGGTGTGATGGTAGAGGTGCAAGAAGGAGATCTGTCTGTTCTTCTTTCTCAACACGAAGAATACTGTATCCAGCAGCTCGATTATCTTGGCCATGAAGTACCACCATACTGCCGCTGCCATCTGTGATTGATAAAAAGAAATTGGTTGATGACGGCTGAAGCTTCCAAATCTTGCTTCAAAATCCATGAAAAGCAATCATTTGTGTCTTGAACACTTTTGTTTATAAAAATGTGCCTGTTTAAAAGGGATTTGCTGGAAAAGTATGGAAGGTTGGCGCCTTTATGAAAGTTGGTGCTCTATTCCTTTGCATTAAACACAAGGCGCTAAATATGCTTTTGGAGGCTGTATAAATAGTTTACGTACGTTTACTGTGGATTTATTTTGAAGTAGCATTTAAATTTTGTGTTCTAAACTGTGGATTGTATGCTGGTAAAGATTACTGACATAAAAAAATCATGGAGACTAAGGAAATAATAATAAGGAACACTCACTCTATGTGCCTTAGGATTATCTGAGTAGTCCACTGGTTGGCAAGAAAAGTTGTAGTCATTCCACCATCCTGACACCAAACCCTGGAAAGAGGAAAATTAAAAAATTAAAACCGAGAAAATTCATTGACCAGTGTGAAACTTAAAAAACCTTCATGCTATATGTTTTAAGGGCATTCATTTGACGGAAGACCTGCGGTTGAACACTGACTATAGTCTGTAAACAGTTTGGTCCTGGAAGGGTTTATAAATGCTATTGGATGACTTTGATGGGTGACGGACGGTGAAGGTAGGGCGAGGAACGGCGTGATTTATTACAGGTTTATATCAAAGTGATCTTGATGGAAGAAGAACCACTGTTTCCTTAACCCCTGCTGTCGTCAAATTTTCACAAAATTCATGGATTTACTACATCTGAATGCTTGGGATTTTCTAAGAGGGAGAAATGAGGCCTCTCAAACGAAAGCTATTGCTATAATCTCTTCGCTTAGCAAGTGGGATGGTGGTCATTATACTTACATACACATACATACAGTCACGAGTCGAATCTGACTTATTCCGGGGGGTGGTCATTATTATTGTTGGTAATACAAGTGAACGCTGCTGATTATTCCTTGCATATTTACGTATATTATGCGGGCAGCGCAGGACCGATCATTGTGGAGATCCTTGGGGGAGGCCTTTGTCCAGCAGTGGACGTCTACAGGCTGAGTTGAAGATGATGATTTACGTATATTCCCTTGTACGACACCCAAAGAATAAGTAATAATCGAAACTAAGATTGGAGACTACAAAGCCAAAAAGCGTCAATGCAATGCAATTTTAGTTAAGTTCGCAGTCAATTAAAACACTTGTACATAAGCGACCAATACAATTTATTTGTTTTGCATCATAACCGGCCTTGAACTAAAGTATGCAACCATGCAACAGTAAAATGCACTGGTTTGACCAGTCGTGGCCGCAGTCATAGTAGAAAGACTGTTAAGTAAGTTATCTTCATACTAACGCACCGAGCGCGGCTTATATGTGTGCGTCATAGTATCTATGCGTCGCCGCACGCACACTAAAACCAAATCTCGACTGGCGCACTGAGAAACGGGTCGAGATTTTGTTTGAGTGTGCGTGCGGCGACGCATAGATACTATGACGCACACATATAAGCCGCGCTCGGTGCGTTAGTATGAAGATAACTTACTTAACAGTCTTTCTACTATGCCGCAGTCTTCGTGAACCAGCGTTCGGAGGTTACGCATGTTTTAGGTGTTTATTTGTCTCTTTCTATGTATGTATAATCTATGTGTCTCTTTTTCTCTCCTGAGGATCGACTTTATTTGTATTGCTCTTAAAATGCATGGGCTGTATGGATTTAGTGACAACGGGTCTCACACAAACGTGTTCTTTAACGACTTAAAAAAATTAGTTTTTTTTAGCGATTTTAGCATGTATGTCAGATCAGAATTAACGTATCAACGTACACTAACCAGCACATGCGGCTGGATAAGTTGACTTTGCGAGCGCCGCTGTAGCGGTATGCGTGAATTTTGTATTGAGAATATCCAACCGCATGTTCTGACTTCTGTACCTATCGGCATGTCATTTTAGCCTTTTTCTCTTGTAGCTTCGTTGGTATGTGGTGACTTATGCTTATATTGTTATATAATTAAATTAGTTTGTTGCTTTATTTTTAACTACAGCGCTTGTTTTTTTTTTCATTTTAGGTATCAATCTTTATTTATTGAACTTCGAATCGTCATGTTTTCCTTTTTGTACTCTAGATGAAGATTTTTGTATTCTTTGTATATTTTAAACGCAGTAGATTCAAGGCCTTTATTAAACATGACAGATATGATAACTCGAATTTTATTAGCGTCGACTTATGGATTTAATAACTGCTAAATTTAATCTAGTACTATTTTAATCCATGCGTGGACTAGTAAAATTATTTTTACAAAACTCTTTCCTGACGTGCTTTGCACTCTAAGGCAAATCTGCGAAATATATACTGAAGTTTCATTGTTTACCAAAGTCTCCTGAAGGAAGTTTTATAATTTTTGGATGCCTCGCTTTCTTCAACCATTAGGCTCACTACGTAATGCATTAGAAGCTCGAGAAAGTGTCAAACGTGTCAAAATTATAGAACTAATTGGCCCGATTCTAAATATTATGCTCTAACTTAATGTAGAGACATCAAACGTCGATTTCGAACTAATTTTGCAGGCATGCTCAAACATCCCGACTAAATTATGCTGAATTTGACAGCTCCACTGCTTATTTTAAATATCATTCATTTAAAATTAAATAATCCTGTTCGATTCCCATATGAATGAAAGAGACCAACTACTTATATTTAGAGATTTTAACTTAGAGATTAAAACGCCGGAATTATGACCCTTATTTCACTATGTCGCGTTTGAACTACTCGCGCTTTACATAGTGAGCGAGCCTACAGCATTGACATTAAGTATTTTTAAGTAAACAAGAATAATGATGCGTACGCGTTGCAAAATTCTCTTATAAAGGTGCTACAAGTAAAACCAGTCTCTTAAAGGCGTCAAGTAATTTTTGAACTTGAATATCCGAGTTGAATACCGATCCTTTCACTTTGTGACGTTATAACTTTTATTACCACTACTGGTTTTTAAAAAGTCACTTAAATCCTGTTCGAAATAGGTATTGAATGTATGAAATCCTTGAAACGTGGTAGTTTTATTGATAAATAAGTTTAAGAAAGCCGAATCGCTTATGAAAGAAAAAATGGGAGTAAGTTTACTGTAGTGCGTGTCTGAGTGGGAAAACTGTCAATATAATTATCATATCATATCATATCATATCATTTATTATTGCCATTTGCTGTTTTTACGATAGGTCTTATACATTTTATTCCAGTACAGCAAGACCCCGTTAGGGCACTGCAATTAACAATTCAAATCGATTACAATTTTAGTTAGTTTTATAATTAGTTATTAGTACAGCTGATAAAGAAATACGAATATTTTATAGAAATCGGTTAGTATTGTTAGCTTTAATAATATCAATCAGTTTCTGAGCAGAACGCAAAATTAATCATGGCAAAAATAATCATTTTTTAATGTAACAAATTTAGTTTTATCACTTTTTTACAACATAATTAGTTTTATCACTTTTTTAACAGATCCTGATAGCGTTTTTTGATGTGAAACATACATATAATGCAATTGCATGCAGTCCACAAGCCTTAATTTTTTTAATAATTTTTTTTATAGTTTTTAATATCTTATTAATAGCAAACAGTGACGGACTTTTCTTCTTTTATTTCATTTGTTTCCATTAATTTAATTATTAGCCCTCATACTACCTATGTCTTCCACACAACACCATAGGAAGAAGAAGTGTCTGAAAACTAGCGTTGGGTTAACCTGGGTGAGACATTTCCTTTTGCCTAAACTGATAACTTGTTGGTAATTTGTTACATTAAATTAAAAAAATATATATAAAATTTTGGAATCGTTGTAGGCAATAGACTTGATTTTGATTGATTTAAAGACGAGGACTAAAACTGATTATTGGCGTGGCGACCGTTGCAAGCCGACCGTGGCGAGCAGGCTGTGGCGAGCGGGCGTGTTGGTCACCGCGTCGGTATTTATTTATGAATAAGAAAATTATTCTCTAAGTACCACTAATTAAGTGTACATCCGTATAAGCGATAAAAAAACTAACTTTAAAAACAAATTAAAGGAAGTTTTGACTTGGCGACTACTGTTCCACGAAAAGTTGCCAAAAAACCATGGAATAAGTTTGCTTAGGCGTAGTTTTGATATTTCTGGTGTAGATTTCTTAAAAATAATTAATGATAAATAACATTATCTCTCATGCAATATTGCAATACAGCCTTCAATATATTAAGTGCTATAAAGATGAATCCAAATGAAGCGTTGGCACAAAAGGCGAGGTCGAAACTTGGTGGTAAAAGTATTACTGCATTGTACTGTGCAAATAATCACGACCTCTACGCTATAGTGATAAAGAAGTGTTATAACTGACAATATAAAGTCAATGCCAACATCAAATTTTATGATGCGAACATACAGACGCAAAAAATCAATGAAGTCGGGATTATATCGGCGTTTATTTTCATTGTTCTAGATGTGTTTGTCAACGTCTATAGGATAGAATAGAATATACATTTTTACCCCTGACCTTAGAGAATAAATTTTTCTATTTATACTCTAAGCCCCCGACAAAAAAGAGGTGTCATAAGTTTGACGTGTGCGTCTGTCTGTCTGTCTGTGGCATCGTAGGCCCTAAATGGATGCGCCGATTTTGATATAGTTTTTTTTATTTGCAAGGTGTTACAATCGAGAGTGTTCATAACTATCATTCAAGAAAATATCTTTTATCATTATATCATATCATACCATATTATCAGCTCATTTCTGGTTGTTGAAAGGATCAAGTTTTTTATTTTATTTCATGTCATTTACACCACTATTAACAGTACAGTATAATAATTCACTAGAAGGATAGAAACTGTACACGCAGATATCCGCGGGGGCGCGGCCAGAACCAAAATCAAAATTGAAAATCAGAGACGGAGCCCCTCAGGCGTCGTCTCCTTCACAATGTTTTTCAATATCAACGCGCTAGGCCGTGGTCCGAGGCTCCCTTGAGCCGCCCCTAGACGCGTTGGTATAAGACTTTTTTGGGGTAGAGTCTTCCACTCCCCCGCAAGTCCGGTGAAACTTGATTGGTCGTACCTTTTCGACATAAGCATAGGTCAATTCAAAAACAAAAACTTCAGATATCCTTATTTCTGAATATAAATTTCTACTAGGCAACCATGGCAATTTCTACAGGGCAACGTGAAAAACGTGACTGGATTAATTTAATCGTGGACATCGAAAAGAAAAGTTTTCTTTATTTCAAAATTTAGAATTAGATAAACTAAAATCCTCCTGTGAGTTGAATCCTACATGACTCATAGAATGAAAGCAGCATTTACCTAACTAACTCAATATCCCTTTGTCGTCACAACTTTTTGCCTCTAGAAATTTCTACATTCGAAATAAGACCGCCTTTTTGTACACTTTACTTGTTTTTGATTTATAATTCTTTCGCTGTGTTTTTGTGTGCAATGCAATTGAGAATAGAAGAGAAGACTCTACCAGTGAAGAAACTAACTTTGCGGTCCCGTAGCCTAGTTGGTAGCACGCCTACCTTCTAAGCACAGGGTCGTGGGTTCGATTAATGCCCAGAGCAAACATTCGTGTGATTGGCACTTGAGTTTGCCTTGTGTCTGGATGTTGTATATTATTATGTATGTATATTAGCTGTCTGACACCCATAGTACAGGCTCTACCTGGTTTGGAGTTAGATGGCCGTGTGTGAGATGTCTCCACATATTTATTTATTTATACAAATCGCAGCCTTAACCGGAAATCTTGTACAGATCTCTGCTATAGGTAATCTAGTATTTATTTATATGTACGTACATAAATAGCTCATACATAGGTATCTCCTCCGAGCGATAGTAAGCATTTTTTGTTTTTCTTGGCGTAGCCTATTTTTGTTATGTCCTTCAAATTTTTAATTTAACTTTTTACATTTAGTTCTTTATGCGTAATGTTTAATTATAGTCTTTTATTCTTACGTGTTTTAGTTACAAATATACTAATCCATCCATAAGAATAACATTTACATACACAATAAAAACGTCTAGACCTATGCATGCATTATGTAAAGTGTAAACCTATGAAAATATATTTAAAATTTAAATTAAGATTTTGGCCCATTACCTATTAGATGATATTATTTAAGGCACATAGGTTTATAACAGTATTACTCGTACAGAAGGGACTAACACCTCCCCGCGACGTCGAAAAGTGATTTGTAAAATCTTACTTCGACTAAAACATTTGACTTTTTTTTATTTATGACCCGCCCTGCACTCCTCCCGCCTGATTTTCCCCCTCGCACCGCACCCCGCAGGCGCTACCGGACTCCACCGGGTGGTGTAATTAAAGACTACTTTCCATTGATTTACATTGACGTTTGACAGTTCCCTTTTAAAATTTCAAATGTCGTTCGTTTTTTGGAGTGGTTTTTTGTGAATATTTGCCATGTTTAAAAAGATCTTTTTCTCGTCAATCGTTTTAGAGAAATATTAAGCAATTTTAGGTGAAATCTATTTTGTTTGCAATAAAAATGAAAGACAGAAAAAAACTATTAACAAACGGGCGGGGCGAGACAATAATGTACGACCTGTTAATTTATGTGTGTACGTATGCTTTCAGGCCTACCTACCTAGATAATGGCAGGCCCGATATTCCATGTATGGTATTTTTGAATTTTTGTGTCGTTTCCCGGGCTGTGCTTATCACCTGTACAATATCTACTTAGTCCGATATGAGTGAAAAGTGGAGCCTCTGGCAATATGGCCAGGTTTTTTATATTTCTGGTCGTGCATTACCTTCGCCAGTTCCCTCTGTACGAAGCATCATTAATATCTGTATAACTATTATCATTATTATAATAAAACTGTCATATTTAATTTAATATTAAATTTATGTAATTAGCAGGGTTTTACTATTTATATCGCCTTGGTAAACAAATTATGATCAATTAATTTTATAGTAACATTCGATTTACTTAAGGGTTGTCAGTTGACCATTTCCTTTCGCAGAAAAGTGCCAGAATACCATTTTATGGCCAATAAGTATTTAAAAAATCACCATACTCAGTCGTGCCATGAAATAAAGACAAACAAACACACTTTCTCATCTATATATATCAGGCTTGAGCCACACGGTGGGAACATAATATTATGGGTTATTAAATTAACGACGACGCCAAACTAAAATCCATATTCCAATAACTCACCTCATATACTAAGAATATGCTCATCAGAATCTGTGAGACATTGTAGACTACGATGAGGCTCTTCAGGTCGTATGGTTTCCTGTCCCTCATGTACCGAGGTCCCAGCGTCGTGCAGAAGTAGAGGTAGCTCGCGAGGATTGTGAGGAGAGGACCTGGACCTGACATTAGCCACCAGTTCTCTGTCCGAGGATCTGTAATGAAATGAGGAAAGAGATCTCATCAATTTGATCTATAGTATGAGTGATCCTATTGTATGGTATATTGCATGTATAGTGTGTATGTATACCTATTTATTTATGTGTGTATAATATTTGTATTTATATTTTTTATGTATGTGTATGTATATATGTATGTATAATATCTGTTTAATTTAATAGCTACATTCTTATTCAATAGTATTTGCACAACCGCCTTTTACGTCGTGTACGTCTTTTACTCTCGCCTAAAGGTTGCCTGGAAGAAATTGCTTAAAGCGATAAGGCCGCCATTTGCCGCAAATTTATTTTCATGTTGTTTTTCATTTGTAACATTTTTATGTGCAATAAAGAATATCTGTATTGTAATATATTGTATTGATAAATTCATGTGATTTTTTAAAATATATTGGATGTTTGTGATTCAATTACGCAACACCGGCTAAACGTAAGTATTAGAATCAAATTTTGTATATTTTTTTATCTCGGTATAATATATTTTTTATAGCATAGGCAAAGCAGTGAGACGAACAGTTGGTATAAAATATTTAAATTAAAGAAGTTTCAACCAAAACAGAAAAATAAAAACGCTTTTACGTTTTACAAACCAAAAATTTTTTAGTATTACTTTTTCAACAGATGTCGTCTGTTAGTCTATATCCTCAGAATAACGAATTTAGCGCGGCTATCCAACCTCTCTGGTATATTCATTGTTTGCGTGATTTTCATTTTCCGCTTCGATTTATAGATAGTTGCACATAATTTTTCTATAAATCCTTTTTTATTATTGCGGCTTTAATGTGCAACAGGTAAACTTTTTCCTTCCTTGAAGCTGCCAGTTCCTCCATAATCCATGGTCCAAGAAAACAAGGTCTTGCAATTAGACCACGTGACTGACACGAGCCTACGTCATTTCTACGTCATTTTTCCTATTCATCCTTTTCGAATGCGTGTAATAGACAAGGATGAACAGCGCAAAATGACGTCGGCTCGTGTCAGTCACGTGGTCTAATTGCAAGACCTTGTTTTCTTGGACCATGTCCATAATCCATTAAAGAAGTAGGTAATCAAAAAGAGTTATTCTTGTATTTTTTTAATTAAAATCTGTTGTATATTGTTGCAAGTAATACTTCATATCATAATCTCCAATTGATAATGTAATCACGAAGATTCATAGTCATAAATAGTTGAAAAAGCGGAAGAGTACATTGACCCTAGATAGTCGCAGATGTAGACCGGTAGTAGGAACAATAAAATTGGACAAAAACCAAACAAACCAAAGCGAATAATGAGAAATTCAAGCGCATTTGTATGGCCTTAATGTGTGACTTATAAACTGGTTTTGCAAGATATTTGCATTGTGTTTGTGTCACATGCATGAATCAAGATGCAGATTTGTCCATGATATTTTTTCTGTGCAAGTTTACTTTATTTATGTTTATTATATCTCTTTCATTTACTTTATTAAAATTTATGGACGAAAAGTATGCACGTAACATGTTCTTCCGCATTGGTGAAATAACTGTTTTGTAGATTTGTTTCCAAATTTTATTCTTTGCAGATATAAATATAAATCACATCACATTAATATTATGAAGGCGAAAGTTTGTGAGGCTGGAGCGATTTCATTAAAATTTTGTATGGAGTTAGCTGACACCCTGTATTAACACATAGGCTACCTTTTACCGCGGGAAAATATCTCATTCCTACGGGAAAAAATCTGTTAACGCGGGCGGAGGGGTAAACAGTTAGTTACAATCATCTTTTTAACTAAATATAAAAGTATGTATCGCAAAGCTTCAACTTTATATGAACAATTAAAACTATACCACACTTCACATACACACTTTAATATATTTAAGTACTTTTAAATTGAAGCACATTGAAGGAAAATTTTATATAAGAATAAAACACGAACACGGCAGAAATTTCACTTTGGTAATTATTATATTCGGTCAGAAGTACGTATTTATAGTCAAAATGTGAGTCTTTAGTATTTTTTTAGATAAATACACGTGCTAACTACACTTATTTTTTTAATAAACACAAGATCCTGATATAATACTACCATTATAATTGACATCTCACGGTGATGAAAAAAACAAGTTCGACAAGACCTCTTTATAATGGTTTTTTTGTCTAGTCATACTAATCATACTAGACAGTCATCATACTAATATTTGTATGTTTGTGTGTGTGTATATGTTTGTAATGAATAAACTCAAAAACTACTAAGCCGATTTCAAAAATTCTTTCACCATTAGAAAGCTACATTCACCCTGAGTAACGAAGGCTACCTTTTACCGTGGGAAAATGGCTCATTCCCACGGGAAAAAACTGATAATGCGGGATGAGCCTAGGCGGAAAGCTAGTTATTTATAATACGGAAGATGGTATAAATGCGTTACGATACGCATCATCGCATTAGTATAATATCAAGATTTATCTGCGTAATGTACTGGGCATGCGCAAACATCTGCTAGGCTTTGTTAGATAAAGAAACTGGTTTTCATGTTTACTGTTTACTTACAGTTTTATTAGGAAAAAACCTACTGTTATGTGTACTTATAAATAACTAGCTTTCCGCCGAGGCTCCGCCCGAGTTAACGGTTTTTCCCGTGGAAATGAGGCATTTTCCCGCGGTAAAAGGTAGCTTATGTTACTCAGGGTGAATGTAGCTTTCTAATGGTGAAAGAATTTTTTAAATCGGTTCAGTAGTTTCGGAGCCTATTCGATGCAAACAAACAAAAAAAAGTAGTTTCTTTTTGTTAATGCTAAAGACCTTGACTAACGACATTATCCTTATTTATTACCAAAAAAAATCAAATAAATGAATATGCTGATTTCCAATTATTGTGCGTAGTAGAATTTGAATCAGAATCAGTGTATAGTGAATAGAGGTGACATACGTTTTAATAGGGCATTTCGTATTCCGTAGGACTACGTTAAACTGTTTGTTTATCGACGTGCCGGTATTTCAATTTTAAACGTCTATAAATATTTGATCTATGCGGTGGGTCTAGGGTACCCTTTATTTAGTTGACTTAACATTTGGTAGCTAAAGAAATTGAAGGGAAGGTAATTTGGGGGCCTCACCGGTACGATGGACTTACACATCATCATTGGCAGCTCATATTATGTCCCCACCGAGGGGCTCGAGCCTACTTTGAAATCAGGGTGAACAGGCTTTAGTCTACCTCGAAGCCCTGGGTTGGACAACTTCACACACAACCCTTGAATTACTTCGCAGGTGTGTGCAGGTTTCCTCACGATGTTTTCTTTCATCGTAAGAGCGTCAAATAAACATAGATATTGCAATGTGTGGACCTGTAGGCGAGTAAATAAAACGACGGAGTTCGAGACTATACTGCTCTTTAATTCGGAGTTGTAATTGTAACCCTTTATATATTAGAAAATAAACAAGAGGTTGATGCCCGTAGGTTTCGGGTTCATCTGAAGGTTTATGATACATTAAGTATTATTTATAAATTATAAATTATACAAGTTACATAATATCAAATTAAATCTTTCTTATTTCTTATTAAACTTTAATATCTATTACCACACTACAATTTGATATGAATTCGAAAATCGAAAACACACTGGTGCGTGCTGAGGTTCGAACCCGCGAACTTTCGAACAGAAGTGAGCGGCCCCAGCCACTGGGCCACCGACGCTGTATGGATGACACGACCTCTACGCCAGGAGTGTACGACTAAGAAGAAAATAACGTTTGTGTCGTAAAATCGCCTTATCGAGCATCGCCAGCCCCTCTAACATGCCCGTGCACGCGTGACAGACATAATTTTGTCGTGCGCATGGTCCAAGAGAACAAGGTGTAACAAAAAGAACACGTGACTGACACAAGCCTACGTCATTTCTACGTCATTTTGCCTATTCATCCTTGTCGAATGCGTGTAGTAGACAAGGATGAACAGCGCAAAATGACATAGGCTTGTGTCAGTCACGTGGTCTTCTTGTTAGACCTTGTTTTCTTAGACCATAGTCGTGCGTATTCTCTTATCCTATTGGAGGATATTTCAATACGGCGGGTTTCTCGCAACTTTTTGACAGTTAAATGTGCGACAAACTTTTGTCATAACCAGAGAGGTGGGAGCCGCAGCGAAAGCGGCTCCCACCTCTCTGGTCATAACACTGCATTGCATGTTACGGGGCAGATGTGAATTTGACAATCCCGTGACCTAGTAAGTATAGTCCGGTTCATTTTAGACCAAAAGTGCTCTAGAACTTGAGTTTCATCTGTCACTCCTGTAAATGGCAACGACTCCTACCGTTGGATTCGTCTTGATGTCCTGAACGTGAAACTGTCGGTCGTCAAGTGCTAAAGTGGTGGAGGGATGAGGGGGGGGTAATCAAAGATCGCTGGATTTTACGTTGTAATTTGAAAACTAGTGGACCGATTTCTTTATTATTAGTATTATTTGAACGGGTATAACATTATCTACAACACGTTCATATACATAGAATACGTCAATGCAGTGGTTACCGCGTAATAATACGAAACATAATAAAAAAATATTGTGTTTAAATAATATCACAGATTACGCTAAATCTATAAAGTTTTTGTGATAAAAATGTTGCTTACTTCAATTCTACAACAAATTACCTAATCAAAAAGGTAACAATAATTACTATAGACCAGCGCCGTAGCCCAGCCGGGCCGCGGCTTTCGCTGAGTGGGGCCCTTTTTGTATGGGTGTCGCAACACAGGTGGATGCTTATAGTTGATTTAAGTATCGTGTTTTGTTTTATATTTTTGTCAAGCAGTTATTTATTTGTCTTACTTATTGTTTTCTGTGTTGTGATGTCCTGCAAATAAATGTTTCTATTTCTATTATATTTCTATTTCTATAGGATTTATGGTGCCTGAGCTAGAGTTAATTAACTAAACGTAGTCGCAGGTCAATATACTACGAGTACGCAATAAAAAATTGTTTTCCGCGTTAATTGTTACAAATTAAACTGTACTAACATGTAATTGTATGTACTGAATTGTCTAAAATAAACATAATATATTTTTTATTTTTTTTTATTTTTTTTCGACCTAAATTTCTTTTATTTTTATATCATGGGTAGATATTACCAATATATATCCCCTGGCATAGTTTTTATCCTGTCAGGAACCTTAGGCCAGGGGCTACAGGCAAATTAGAAACTACTATAGTGAAAACTAAAAAAAATTTTTCCGCGTTATTTCGACGCAAATTTCTTTTATTTTTTTATCATGGTTAGATATTACCAATATCTATCCCCTGACATAGTTTTTATTCTGTCAGGTACCTCGGGTCAGGTGCTACAGGCAAAGTCAAAACTACTATAGTGAAAAGCTAAAAGATTGTTTTCCGCGTTATTTCGACGTAAATTTATTTTATTTCTTTATCATAGGTAGGTGTTACAGATATCTATCTTCTGATGTAGGTTTTATTCCGTCAGGTACATTGAGTCAGGTGCTACAGGCAAAGTTAAAACAACTATAGTGAAAACTAAAACATTGTTTTCCGTGTCATTTCGACGTAAATTTCATTTAATTTTTTATCATGGAAAGGGATTACTAAAATCTATCACCTGACATAAGTTTAATCTCGTCAGGTACCTTGGGTCAGATGCTACAGGGAAAGTCAAAAATACTATAGTGAAAGCCTAAAAAAATGTTTCTCGGGTTATTTCGACGTAGATTTCTTTTATTTTTTTATCATGGGTAGGTATTACTATTATCTACCCCTGACAAAAGTTTTATCTTGTCACGTACCTTGGGTCAGATGCTACAGGCAAATTCAAAACTACTAATAGTGAAAAACAAAAAAAAATTATCCTCTTTATTTCGACGTTAAGTCTTTTTTCAAGGTATTATTTGAAAAATGTAAGCTTGAAATATATAATTAAAGTAATATGGTGATTACTTACCCATCTCTTCTCATTCATTTACTTATATTTGCGTACTCGTAGTATAGTGATCCTACGACTACGTTTCGTAAATTAGCTCTAGCTCAGGCACCAAAAATGATATAGTAATTATTGTTACCTTTTTGATTGGGTAATTTGTTTTAGAATTAAAGTAGTAAACATTGTTTCCACGAAAACGTTATAGATTTAGCGTAATCTGTGATATTATTTATACACAATTTCTTTTTTCAATGTTTCGTATTATTGCGCGGTAACCGCTGAATTGGCGTATTCGATGTATAAGAACGTCTTTTAGGTAATATTATACACTTTCAAATAATACCAGTAACAAAGAAATCGGTCCACTAGTTTTCAAATTACAGCGTAAAAACAAAAGTACAAATTCGCCAACTTTGATTACCCCTCCCCTCCTCCCTCCACCACTTTAGAACTTGACGACCGACAGTTCCACGTACAGGACACCAAGACGAATCCAACGGTATGAGTCGTTGCCATTTACAGGAATGACAGATAGAATTTTTTCATTTAGTACTGGAGCGAACCGGACTAGTAGTATACCTTGGTCCGAAGCGCGGGGTCGTAGGTTCGAATCCCGCCTGGGGCAAACTTTTTAAAGTTTGGTTAGGCAGGATTAGACAAAGTTTCAAAGAAAAAAAAAGCAGCTGATATACGTATAGTAACCATACAATTATATTTGTACTATGTGTGTTTTTTTCTTTATTTGTACTATATCAGCTGTATGACATTCATAATACAAGTATTAAAGAACATCTAAAATTTTATGTGTAGGCTAACTTAATCTTTGATTGTTCCATTTTTGATAAAAAGCATTCTCATTTTTTAAGCAAATAAAGTAGGACAGACCGTTTAAAGTTTAAACTTTTAAGTGTCATTTTTTTAGAATTAGGTCCAATGAAAAACGTGTTGACATGATGACAAGTATAACGCGTAAAAAAATAAGTACCACTGTGACTGTGCGTGCCTCTTTTTACTTTTAAAACTACTTATTTTTCAAGTCGGTTAAAAACATTGATGACGTTAGCTATTATTAATGGTTGACGCAGTTATTGAGCAATAATCTCGTAGGTAATTTAATTATAATATCATGACTGATAGTATGTCTGATATTTTAATGAACATTCCTAGAAGTTTCCACGAGTTTGCTTTGCTTAATTTATTCATTATTACACATACTTTTTATATATTAAACATAACATGGAGGAGGTGTTTACACACCATCCAACACTAAATATACTTTATTGGCACGAAGGGAAATATAATAGACTAGCTTTCTGCCGCGGCTACGCCCGCGTTAATTTTCTTTCTCAAGCTCTATCTTTGTACCAAGTTTCATCAAAATCGGTTTGGTAGGTAGAGCATAATCAATTATTACGAATATTCTAGGTTATTATTTGAAACCCTGGGTTACATTATTGGAGCTTTAGTACGGATCCCTAATTTTATCATACTAATATTATAACGAGGAAAGATTTGCATTTTAGTGTGTGTGTGTGTATATGTGTAATGAATAAAGTCAAAAACTACTGAAACGATTTCAAAAATTCTTTCACAATTATAAAGCTATATTCACTCTGGGTGACATAGTGAACCTTTTACCGCGGAAAAATGCTTCATTCCCATGGTAAAAATTGTTAGCGCGGGCGGAGTCGCGGGGCGGAACGCTAGTTAAATCATAAAGTAAATCATTAGCACGTAACTAACTATTATTATTATATAAGTGACGAAAGTGTCAATCAAATCAAACATTCAAGTGGTTTCGTAACTCATATAGTATTGAATGTCAACTAACAAGGTCACACTGAATGCATGAATGGTGAACAAAAGGAAACTCATCCAGCCTTTTTTCGTTAACAGCTCATATATGTCCCCACCGAGGGGCTCGAGCCTACCCTAATACCAGGGTGAATAGGCCTCAGTCGACCACGCTGGCCCAGTGCGGGTTGGTCAACTTCACACACAACCTTTGAATTTCTTCGCAGGTGTGTGCAGGTTTCCTCACGATGTTTTCCTTCACAGTAAGATCGTCGAATAAACGTACATAATGAATCCGAAAAACGAAAACACGTGCCGAGGTTTGAACCCGCGAACTTCAGAATGGAAGTCAACGGGCCTAGCCGCTTGGCCACCGACGCTCTTTTTATTTAATTTTCTTTCTAGAAATCTAGTAACTCTGTTCAAAGCGAGTCAAGAAAAAGTTGCCAACTTAAAGGCACACCGGATGCGTATGCGTTAGCGTATGCGTAGACGTGCACGTACCATTGCGTTGTAATGTATGGAATTGTATAAGACCTATCAGACCGCGTGCGCAACGACGCGTACGTCTACATTACGCATACGCATCCGGTGTGCTGGAGCCTTAAAACCTTATTTTATTCCAAAAAATATTTATACAATTTATTATTTTCTTTCTTTCCTATTATTATCATGATTATCTTAAGATACATGATCTGGTAATTTGAAACCTAAAACCCCGTGTAAAAGTATTTCCCGTGCAAAGCTTCATACATACGAGTAGAATTGGTTATATATAATACAGTTATTGTATCTCGCGAGTTCAGGTGAGCCTTACTTGTAGTTGTGTGCGTATAGACACGCGCGCTTGTGTGCGTACTACTAAACTGAGCGCTACGCACACAAACACAATGTGCACACACAAGACACACACACACGCATGACTCGCCTGCACTCCTCAGATATAACATGTGTACCCGAGTATTAAAACCAATCAGTATGAAAAGTTTGTTTTAATTATGAAAAATCGACTATATTTGTATAGGCTACATAATAATCTAGCTTTCTGTCTCGCAATTCTGCCCACATTAATAGTTTATCCCAGGGGAATGTAGTATTTTCCCGCGGTAAAATGTAGCTTTTGCCTACTTCAACGTCGATTCTATTCTATTCTAAGTTTCATTAAAAACGCTTTAGTATGTTTGGCGTGAAAGCGTAACAAACAGACAGAATTACTTTCGTATTTGTTATTAGTAGTGATTTAATATTGAGACACAATAACATAGTAAGTAATTGTTTACTTTTTGGTGCAAAATAAATTACTTACGTAGTTTACTATAGAATTTCATCACGAGCATCGCCCTTGGCATTTCATGGAGGAAAGTTAACTCAAGTTACAATCAAGTTGGAACGATCTACACCTTTAAATTTTATAATAAAGCCACGATCCACCATCACGATATTTTGCGACATTTTTTGAACCACAAGCTTGTTTCTAGGCAAGTTATTTGTTTTAAAATCATAAAAATGTGACTAGTGACTAACACCTGTTAGCACTAAACTTAAGAATTGATGTTTAAAGTACTTATACACAGCCGTAACCATTTACTGCGGCGTCTTGTACACACTGAGTGGGGAGCCGCACCGCAGGTGTTGCGGACCTCTGGTTTGGCGCTAGCATTTTCTGCCGGCGAATTTGCGTGCCCCGTATGGGGCCGCTCTACTCATGCTAAGCTGGTGGATACAGTCTTAAACGAAACATGCCGGATTATTACTGTGTGTTTAAAGCCAGCCCCGGTGAAACTGCTGTATCCATTGGCTGGCATAGCGCCTCCAGAGGTTCGCAGAATCGTGGCAAGCTCGCTGGAGAGGGCTAAGTTGGAAGACGACATACGGCACCCCCTACATGGGCATGAGCTACCGCCGCAAAGACTAAAAAGTCGAAAAAGCTTCCTAAAATGCGTTAAACCCCTCACGGACGTGCCCTCTCAAGCGAGACGCAACTTGTGGCGTGCTCGAACACCACTCCCAGATCCATATGTTCCGATCTCTGAGAGCCTCCCGGCTGGACATAGACTGCCATGGCCAATCTGGAAGTCTTTAAATAGACTTCGGACTCAGGTTGGCCGCAGTAAAGAAAATATGTTCAGGTGGGGATTTTCGGAGAACCCAAATTTGGAGTGTGTGTGTGGGACGGTGCAGTCTATGGCCCACCTATAGTGTCCTGCCCTGCTTGCCCTGCCACCTGCTCGCAGCAGGACCTGATGGATGCCACAGATAATGCAGTTGAAGTAGCTAGGTACTGGGCCAAAATTATCTAAGGAATTTGTCATCGACACGATAAGAAGAAGAAGTACTTATTATTTAGGTGATATTTGGTGAAAATTTTGTTTGCTAGCAACATTCAGACTTTTTTTAAACTGCTTAGTTTCTGCCTACCTTTATGAGCCCAATTAGGCTGTTAGTGAAAACCACTTTTTTTAAGCTTTAGGTCTTTCTTAACTATTAAAAGCTTAAGACAAGGTTAGTGCAAATAGGTGTCTGTGTTGGTTCTTAAAAATACTTACGATTAATATTGTTTATTGACTAAAGATATATTTTTTACAAAACACAGGATCTATTTTAGTTAAGTCAATAAGAAGCATTATTGCTAGAATTAGATATCAATTATTACTATACTTAAATTAATAGAAATAAACCGTTTAGCCGTTGCTACATTAGACCAATGACTAAAATCAATAAATTAAATTATCTTTCATACAAATGTCGTCCTTCAATATTATCATTATTGAACTCCGTTTTCTTTTAACGTGAAAGATAAATATAGTAAAATACAGTGATAAAAAAGGCAAAACCTGTTTGCACAACTTTTAATAAATCTATTGTACAAATAACATTAAAAAGAGCAAACGAATGTTGTTTCTTTGCGTAAGCATCATATTTCATAGTACCGTCTAGAGCAATTGAAGAAATTGAAACACACACGCCTCTCAATTTTGTACCTTAATCAAGGGGCACAAGAATAGTTATCGTGTTCACCTTGATCTGCTCTTGATTGTACCTATTTTACGCACGTAGTAATTCTATTTTTTATTTGTGTCTTTTTTTGTTGGTTTTCATTGACTGTGAAATTTTGTTCAACTCTCACAATAAATAAAATAACTATTTAAAGTTTTATTTACGAAATTAAATTTTATTCTTTATTATATCAAATAAATAATTTAATACTACGAGTATAATAATTATTATAAGAACCATAAGGTTCAAATTAGAGTTTGATAACTCTACAATTAAGGTGGTATTTATTACTTTTTGTTAACAGGAGTTACTTAGGAAAGAACGAAAGTAAAAGTATGATGTCTAGAATTATCACCATTAAAAGCATATTCTAAGAACAGCGTTAAAACACAAAACAAATATTATATATAAAACACTTACCGCTATTTCGATCCATAAAACTTTTATAAGATTCTACGAAAGACATATTGAAGGCCGTACTGCCAGCACCTGTAAAGAAACATAAGAAATGGTTAGTAAATATCTACTGCAATACGCCACGTGTATTTTTTTATGTTTATGGCAATAATTTCCTTTATAAAATCCACTGCAATATGGCAAACAATTGCATGCCGACTCATAGTTGTAACCAAGCTTTTAATACCTATACCTCTCACGTCGCTTCAACAGCTATTTTACAAGACTGTGTGTAAATTTAGTCCATTTACATTTACAACAGACCACAGATAAAACATGAACGATCCAAAAATAGGACGTGAAAATACAGCCATCTTTTGCCACAGTAAAAATACAGCCCTAGTAAAGAAGACTAAGGTTGTAGTTAGTAAAAATCACATAATTATAACATTTTGATTCCGTTACCGCAATGAAAATTCGACCGTAATGGTGTGTCAGATGATCCCAAGTCTTCAATACTCTATTGTACGACGCGCTAAATCTAGAACCTCTATAAATCAATGATTTAGTCATATAATTATGTGACTTTACTACCGCCTCATAGTTATCAAAAGCTTGCATATAACTAAGAGGCGACATATAATTGATTAGACAAACATTAAACATAATTGAAAAACAGTTTAGCTCACAAAGTATGGTATCAAATTTATAATATAGTTGAATTGAGGAAGCTGTGTGGTTCCTTGCTTAGAAATGGACCAACCCAGTTCTTCCAGTGAGTATCGTACGAGGCAGCTAAAGGAATTAATACGATTTATCATCAATACATAGTATAAAACAAAGTCGCTTTCTCTTCTCTGTCCGCTACGGATTTTGATGCGGTTTTCTTGATAGATAGAGTAATTCAAGAGGAAGGTTTATATGTATAATATATGCATAATACACCTCGGTGGGGACATATATGAGCTATTAACGAACGAACACCTAAGGATAACCCACAATGTCAATTTTCCCGTGCGGAGCCGGGGCGGGTCGCTAGTTAGGTAATAATAGTTACAAAATATTCCTTAACACGTACCATCTTCCATATTTGAAATCTAAAACTTTAATTCACTTCAAACAATCACACTGGGAAAATATGAAAACTTTTTATTCACAGATAAAAATATAATTCACTGCACATTGTAAACTCAGCACTAAAGTGACCCGACGTCAATGTAGAATAAGACGCAAAGAATAAGTGACTATTTGACATTGCAATCAATATCAGATTGCGTTATTATTTGCATCATTAGAGCTGTTGTAATACCATTACTTCATAATCATCATTTATTAAAAAAATGAACTATAGTTCACTGGAATTGACAACTTTCACTTACAGCTATTTCCTCGTCATTAAATAATTGGTTTAAACCACTTAAACCTTGTGTGAGTCAAAAGTTTAAGTGTCAACGCAGTAAGTGTGCAAATTTGCAAATTTAATTCAAGACTTGCATATAAAACAGGTAAGCTATAATAAGACAAACTGTTTTGTCTGTCTATATTTTTAAAAATTATGAATCATTTTGTCACATTTTAGCTAAAGTAAATAATCAGTCAACTACCACTTATTTTTTATTGCAGTAAAAAATATCTTAAGAACGGTTTTGCTCACAAGCTTATATATGCACTGCGACAGAATCCATTATCCGAGTTCTTTATACACAATTTACTTTACATAATATTTGGATTGAAAAAGGATCCAATAAAGTGTATTTTAAAGTAAAACCTTAGTAAAGTTTCATCAAAGTCCGTCCACTAAATAAAAAATAACAAAAGTACCTGACAACATTATTCACATTATAATATAAGAGTTATTTTTCGAATATTCTAATCACTTCTAAAGGAATTCTTCGTTAATTTATTTAATCATTATTATTTTTTAAACGGCGTCGTCGAATAAAGTCGGTATCTTCTTGTTGTTTCTTTTTTTTTAATGTCTGTATTTTTGTTTGTAATTTTTGTGTTGTGATGTCCAAAGCAAATAAAAAAAAATTCTGATTCTGATTCTGATTCTGATTCTGAATATTACTCAATTGAGCAATGTCTTAAATATAAGCGAAACTTAATTTAAAAAATCAGTATAGGCCTATCAACATTAATAAATTTATAATCTTATATATAAAATTCTCGTGTCACAGTGTTCGATTCCATACTCCTCCGAAACGGCTAGACCGATTCTCATGAAATTTTGTGAGCGTATTCAGTAGGTCTGAGAATCGGCCAACATCTATTTTTCATCCCCAAAAAAAAAAAAAAAGGAACGCGGGCGTAGCCGTGGGCGGACAGCTAGTCTTATATATAAAATTCTCGTGTCACAGTGTTCGTTCCCAAACTCCTCCGAAACGGCTAGACCGATTCTCATGAAATTTTGTGAGCGTATTCAGTAGGTCTGAGAATCGGCCAACATCTACTTTTCATACCCTTGAGAGCGGGCGGAGCCGCGGGGCGAACAGCTAGTAATTATATAAACATTGCGAACAAAAACCTTAGTTAAGACGAAATAAAAAATATGTATGTATAAAAAAAACGTTATTGTATAATATGATATGTATGCTTCCTAAGTTCAATGACCCGAGCTATCTATTGACCTTGTACTCGAAATCTAGATTTTTATTTGCATTTTCGTATTTCGTAACTTTTAGACATAATACTTTTATTTACTTTATATTTTTAGACTTTGGTATATCTGTCCGTTTCTAATATAGTGGTCATTTTAATAGTTAATAGTTAACACATAGTACTCCGTCCAACAGTTTCGAAGATTAGCCTGTACAAACAAACAAACAGAGAACAAAAAATTTAAAAATCCGCCCGCGTTAACTTTTTCCCGTAGGAAAGAGGCATTTCCTGCGGTAAAAGATAGCATATGTTACTCAGGATCAATGTAGCTTTCTAATGGTGAAAGAACTTTTGAAATCGGCTCAGTAGTTTTTGAGTTTATTTGTTACAAACATACACACACACAAATACAAATCTTTCCTCTCTATTAGTATGATAGATATTTTGTTGATATGTTCTTATAGGACAAGGACAGTTGAATGAAGAAGTCAACATTTTTGTTTCCGCAACATGTTTCTAAGAGAAAATTAGTCAGATCTATTTTTTAAAACCTTCACGATTGTTTCATAACTATCATTATTCATCATTAACAGCTCATACATGTCCCCACCGAGGGGCTCGAGCCTACCCTGAAACCAGGGTGAATAGGCCTTAGTCGACCACGCTGGCCCAATGCGGGTTGGTCAACTTCACACACAACCCTTGAATTACTTCGCAGGTGTGTGCAGGTTTCCTCACGATGTTTTCCTTCACCGTAAGAGCGTCGAATAAACGTACATATGAATCCGAAAATCGAAAACACATTGGTACGTGCCGAGGTTCGAACCCGCGAACTTCCGAATGGAAGTCAACGGCCCTAGCCACTAGGCCACCGACGCTCTCTTCATAACTATACTAAGATTTAAAACGGGATATTCACAAAAAACTAATACCTCGGTAAATATCCCGTTTTAAATCTTAATAGTTAGTCAGATCTATTCATCATTTCCTTTCAGTTTTTGCTAAATCGTCATTTACACTCTGTATATAAGGCTTAAAAAAAGCTTTTTCTTACAGTCATCCATTGTTAACTTATTATCAAGTTTATTGACTTTATTGAAACGGTGGACCAATTTAATTATGAGATTTCTCACGTAAAGTAGAATAAAATCGCTCAATAGGAACAATTTTTTAAGTAAAACTAAACCTTACTGTGATCATTTTAGAGTATAAAGTTTGAAGAGTGTTTGATGGATTTTACTATAGATCATGTAGCATAATCACTGGAACTGAACAATGTACTGTTTTTGTACCAATCAATTAATAGAGTTGGCGAAATAATGCGCATTATGACCTTTTTACAAACTTTAATTCCATATGCGTTCTATTAACGTAAAAAGCTAGCTAATTATTGAAATGACTAAGCACACAGATATAGCACTGTTCTGTTTTTATACATTTAATATTTCTAGTTATTTTAAATTAATACGTATCTGATCAATTTTTTATTCGACTTAGCGAAGCAAAACTGCACTGCAAATGTATAATTAAATTTATGTGGAATTAGTAACTTTACGCTTCATTAAAAATGGTTAGAGAGACTCATTTACCTATGTTTTACTTTTTACTCCCATTTCTTGCTACAATTATCTTTATGTACCTTAACTTTCAATGCAAAATAATTTTGACAACTTTTCTCGCGTGTTTTAAATGTAGGAATACCTCTTCGCATATTAGGAGCTTAATGCATTAAATAATGTTCAATAAATTAAAATAAAAAGAGTTTTTTTTCACTGTGTGAAGTAACCTCAGATTTTTTTATCAGACTTACTTTTACAATTCTGTTATTAGCGTAAAATGGATAAAATATAATCAATATGTTTTGCACGATTATGTGGTTATTACATCATTATTGTGTCATATTACATTGCATGCTATTGATCCTCATTCTTACTGACTTCACTATTGAAGATAATTACACTGTTTACAATATTAGATTTATGTAGATTTCCTCAAGATATTTTCCTATAGTGATCAATAATATGAAAGATTCCAACAGAATTTTTGAGTACACCAACTTCTTCTCTTATAATGTTTACGTATTTTTAGATGATTAACTCCTCTCAAAAAGTTTCCGAAAGTAACACATGCTTTAGGGACTTGCAACCTTTTGTTATCATACTAATATTATAAAGAGGAAAGATTTGTATTTTTGTGTTTGTGTATGTTTGTAATGAATAACCTAAAAAACTGCCGTGCCGATTTCAAAAATTATTTGACCATTAGAAAGCTACATTCACCCTGAGTAACATACACTTCCTTTTGCCGCGGGAAAATGCCTCATTCCCACGGGAAAACGGTTAACGCGGGCGGAGCCGCGGCAGAAACCTAGTCGTGTTATAAAACGGTTTTGCTATGTGAAATCGAACTTCGTTTATAAAATAACAAAACCGTTTCAAATAGTTCGTAAAGTATGTGTAGTGTTACCGGTAACCAAACTTTTTTTTCAGTGTACCAGATTGGTCGACAAGTATGACATCCAGGAATCGTAGCATGAAGCATTGTGACAAACTATTATCTTTGATTTTCAAGTATATTCTACCAGAAAAGTACAGAAAGCAGCGCATGAGGTTGGACATTAACATTACGAAATTAACCCCTACCACTACGCTAATCACTATTTTCCTGCGGGAATCAAGAATTTCTTTGTATAAAATTTGGCATATGGTTCTTTCTATCCTATTAATCTTTATCATAATGCGTTCAGTCATTTTGGCGTGAAAGCATAAAAGGGAAAATATATATAAGATATTTATATTCGACTTAAACTCTGCACGATAAACGTTTAAAAAGCATAATTAATTAACAAAAGAGATACATAATAGGAGAAAAGAGGTCAGGAAATATCTTATTATTAATATTTAAAACATTGGTATTTAAAAAAGTTTATGTACACTTACAAATTTCTGCATTTTATGCATAACAAAGGTGGTATGACTATTCGAGGTCAAATAAGACCACTAACTCTAACATTAGAGTAGTAGACTGCAATTTGGAATGTGATAATTGTTTTCATGTCATTGACACGTAGTTGATTTACGATTATTGCTCGCTGAACCGATATACGTATTGTACCATAAGGATTTATGAATTATACCTATAATAATACTGTAATAAATAAATCCGGCTTAAAGTCACCCAAAGAGTGATAGAGAGCTATACTTTGAGTTTCCTTGCGTGATCGGATCAGGAATGATGAGATCCGCAGGCAAACCAGAGTAAGCGACATAGCCCAAAGAATCGATAAGTTAAGTGGCAGTGGGCAGAAACGATGGCCGTTGGGGCAAGAAGTTTCTTGAATGGACACCGCGCACCGGAAGACGTAGCATGGGCAGGCCCCCCACGAAGTGGACCGACGATCTGGTGAGGGTCGCGGGAAGCCGCTGGATGCGGGCATCGCAGGACCGATCATCGTGGAGACCTTTGGGGGAGGCCTTTGTCCAGCAGTGGACGTAATAACCTACAGGCTGATGGGTGCAAGCCTCGGCACGTATCAATGTGTCTTTCAGTTTTCGAATTATTATGTACGTTTATTAGACGCTCTTAAGTCGAAGAACATCGTGAGGAAATCTGCACAAACCTGCGAATGTATTCAAAGATTGGGTGTGAACACAGAACATTTAAAAGAGGTTAGAAAGGCGATGTGGGAGGGGCCGGCGCGCCAAAACTATGAGCAAAACGCTCATACTTCACGCAAAGAAACGATCGCGCTGTCTAACTCACACGTAGCTATAAAAATCTACATCAGTGTGCGTGCATGCGTACCTATATGATTCGTTTCCATTTGAAATCGCGTGATTGAGCGGCGCTATGATTGGCTAGATTTGAAATTGCAAATATGTGCGTAAACTTCATCTTTATTGAAGTACAGATGTAGTGGAGGTGAAAGGTGGGGTGGAATCGGCGACACCGGATTTCATACGGACGGCGCATTATCGCCATTCTAACCTCTTTTAAATGTTCTGTGGGTGTGAAGTTGACCAACACGTATTGGGCCAGCGAGGTCGACTATGGCCTATTCAAACAGATTTCAGGGTAGGCTCAAGCCCCTCAGTAGGGACATAATATGGGTTGTGTCAACCATTATGTCATAATGTGACTCTACTAATGCGTTTTCTAGGTCTAGGCCACCATAACGGAAGCACTAAGGTCAAATTTAAACTTACTAATTCCAATTAAGTCACCACGGTTCGTTGGACTCCATTTCCTATGTCGAATAAAATATTTCTAACCAGTTATTGGTATAATTTATGCAAATAAAATTTGTTTGCCTCTACTTAGTTATTTATAGATATTAGAGTTCCGTTAACTGAAATTTTGATATACATTTGTATATTTGATTCTAATTCAACTAAAAACTGGGGCAATCTATTGTAAAATTTTTGAACAGAATTTTGGGTTATAATTCAAATTATAGGTACCTACTTAACGAATTAATATTTTCCGCCAAATAGAGGCTGCCACTTAATCAAATGTATGCAGTCATTACAAAATAAAATAATTAAAAACAATTGCGTATAATTTCATTAAAAAAAACCATAGAGCAATCAAAAATGCCCAATTTTCTTTATTCACAAAATTTTAGATGCATTTTTTTTTCAGTTTTTAGAACCGGCGGCCGCTGGGGCAGAAAGGTTCTTGAATTGCAGTCGTGCGCCGGAAGACGTAGTGTGGGCAGGCCCCCCACGAGGTGGACCGATTATCCGGTGAGGGTCGCGGGAAGCCGCCGGATGCGGGCAGCGCAGGACAGATCATTGTGGAGATCCTTGGGAGAAGTCTTTGTCCAACAGTGGACGTCTCCAGACTGAGGTGATGAAAGATGAATGACTTCATTATTTTATTTCAAGGTTCACAGTCCATGGTTGGTTCTTGGTAGTAGAATCTACTGTTGCAAATTATTTATTCAAATAAAATAGGCCTAACTCGCCCTTGACAGTGTATTTTTAGGCACGGAGGTCTATTCCGAACGGTATGAGTAGTTTTCCATTTAGTTCTATTCTAGTCTAGTAAACATGTCGTGCAATAAACAGGTTTGTTAGTAGCCATCGTTGGTCAATTAAATCCCTGTCGGAGATATATTTTTTAAATATCTTTAAATTTATATTTTTTGTGTGTTTCTGTGACCGTAACTTAAAGGAACTTATATTTGATACTAAAAAAAGGTGCTGGCTTACGTCGCCGGTTTGCATCCGAGGTACTAAATTTTCACACTTATGCCTAAAATCATAAAATGTCTTATTCTAAGTCCAATCAATTTTCTTACAAAACGATCTGTCACGAGATTTCTATATCTTTTTAGTTAGGTACATACTTTAACACAGTACTTCACAGATATACTTAGTAATTAGTTAACAACGTTTTCGAAAATTGAAATCCGTTCATAAATAATAGTTTTCTAGTCTCTAAAAGTTGTGTTATGTACTGCTAAGTCAATATTTCTTTTGATACGGATTTCACAACTTTCAACCCATTCCTAACCGTACTATGTCCTCACGTCTAAAATAAGCTATCAAAGTATGAAACCAAAGTCCATATTTACCTCAGATCAAGCCTTCATATTAAAAACTGTATCCTAAGATTAGTATAGGTAGGTAAACAAAAGCGCCCAACGAATTAACTAATCTTAAATGAAAGAGTACATTGTCAAGCAATGAATAACTGCTTAAAAGTGTACAATCAAGAAAATTGCTCTTTCATAATGTAATGAACTAATGACCACCTTGTTGTTGAGAAGCTAAAGCTACCCCCACATTAGGAGCGCGCGCCGCGACATCGCAGCTATTAATGAAGAGATCTAAGCAATTTTGTGCTTATTACGTTACATTTGTGGCATTCAAAAGCCCTTATATTATGAAAAAAAAAAAAACACAAGATTTTTAGAGATACGTTATTTTGTTTTTCAGAAAATAATGAGTGATCCTGAAGATCTTACTTTATATAAGCAGTAACCTTCCGCCGCGGCTCCGCCCGCATATTTTTTTTCCCGTGGGATTAAAGATTTTTTCTGCGGTAAAAGTAGGCCTATGTCCTTCCGCAAGGTCTATTCTATCTCTGTGCCAACTCACCCGTGGGAATGATAAATTTTCCAGCGGTAAATTGTAGCCTGTGTTGTTTCCCAAGGTATATTCTATCTTTGTGCCAAGTTTCACCAAAATCGGTTCAGCACATTCGGAGCCTATTCGATTATTAGGAATATTTTAAGTATTTTTTTACACTTTGGGTTATATTTTTGAGGTTTTAGAAAGGATCGACTTTAAAAAAATAAATAAATATTATAGCCTATGATCCAGGATCATGTAGCTTCTCAAAAGTGAAAGAATTTTTGAAATCGGGTGATTAGTTTCGGAGCCTATTCGATGCAAACAAACAAACAAACCATTAAACCTTTTATCTTTATAATATTAGTGTAGATTGGTATAAATTACCTCTTACTGGCTTTAACTTAATTTGCTTTAGGGTGTCATAAACGCTACGTAAAGTTAGTTTATTATAATTTGAACCTTAATTAAACTATTACGGACAGACTCCAATTTATCACTGGATAGTGTAGATTGCATTATCAAGCAATATCAATTACATTGATTTGTTGTTTATTTTGCAAGTTAGTTTACATTATGTATCAAATATTTATTTATTTTATTGACCTACGTTTATATTGCAAAATCGACGGTTCAAACTTAGCCATACTTTTCAAATTTTATTGCTTACAATTAATGTTAAGTCATATAATTTGTGTACATGCTGGTAAGCAAACACATGGGTTAAAGTTTAAGGATCTGAAAAACTATTAATGTAAAATTTATCGTTTATTTAAGATTATTGAAGAAATTACA
This sequence comes from Teleiodes luculella, assembly GCA_948473455.1. NCBI lineage: Eukaryota > Metazoa > Arthropoda > Insecta > Lepidoptera > Gelechiidae > Teleiodes > Teleiodes luculella. The sequence continues at coordinate 12,855,675 of OX419588.1, read as the reverse complement.
ATAAAAATATATTTACGTGCAGATATCTTCAAATGATGATTTTCATGCTTAAAATTCAAAATTAATTTATTTACTATAGGCACTTAATGGCTTAAGAAGCTAAAAAGCATTGTTCAAACCAAGACCGGTTTTCGTCTCAAACGAATGTACAAGTCTAAGCAATAAAAAGAGATCAAACAATCTAAAAGAGGCGATGCGATATCAGTTGTTCACATAACTGGCAGGTTCGCGCAATGTGTGCGCTGCTGTGGAGAAGAACCCGCCGAAAAAACTCCACAGGAACGCATCTTTTGTATTTTCTTCTATAAATACTAATTTATAATAACATTGTGGTACTTTTAAAGCATTTTTTTAGTAGCAAATACAAAAGATGCGTTCCTGTGAAGTTTCTTCGGCGGGTTCCTCTCCACAGCAGCGCACACATTGAATAAAATAAATAAATTATTTATTAATTTAACAAACAGTGCAAACAAAATATACGTAATTGCTCTGCTAATATTAATATTCGTAAAAAATTGTTTCGGACACCCATGTGTTGCCATATTATAGGGTAATAAACAAAAAAAAAACAAGATTTCATTGTTTTTTTTGTTTATTTGCATTGAATAGGCTCCGAAACTACTGACGCGATTTCTAAAATTCTTTCATAATTTTGAATGTTACATTATTCCTGAGTAACAGAGGGCATTTTTTTACCGCGATAAAATACCTTTTCCTACAAGAAAATTCATTTGTCCCGGGCGAAGCTGCGGACGGAAGGCTAGTGTTATGTACTTAAATAATGTCAATACAAATATTTACAGCATGATTAAATAGCCTTTGTAATCATTTATAATATTGATTTTGACGTATTTTTGTACGCCATAATCAATAAATCACGCGCCACGCAATTCTGACCTTTATACAATATGTAAAAACGGTACGTAGCTCAAAATGTATATACGTAGATTGAACTTCTTAGCTGTACTTACGTATTAGGTATTTGATTTAGTGAGATCCATAAAGAGTTAGTAAATAGGATTTGGGTTTTTCATACATTTGCGAATGGTGAATAAATAGAACTAGGTCAATATAGATCTATATGTAAGTGGGTATTTACTCGTAATTTTTGATTTGTTTTCTGTAGAAATCGGGCCTATTTTAATGTCTTGGAATAATTTGCCAAAAAAAAACCAAACAAGAGACACTTTGGTAAAACTAATTATTCGTTGTATTTATTATAATTATTCATTGTATCAAAATAGTTCTAGCTTAATGTTACATTTTAAGACTTATACAGACAAATATTTTACCTTAATCAATGACTAGACTTGACAAATATTTCTAATTATAATAATAACAACATAACATAACATAATTGTAAATCTGCATTGTAGATTCTTACTTATATAAAATTTAATTCTTACTAATGTACAAACCCAACTTCCCAGGGTATATCTAAAATATTTTTAATTGATTAATTGAATAGCCTCCAAAACTACTGAACCGATTTTGATGAAACTAGGCACAAAGATAGAATTAGACCTTGAGAAAGAACATAGGCTACGTTTTACCGAGGGAAAATTCCACATTCCCACGGTAAAAACTGTTAACGCCGCGGTGGAAAGCTAGTAATAACAAAAAAATTTCTAGTCCCGACAATTTTATTGACCTTATTACAATATTACAATAATATTGACCTAACATGTAATATCTGCTTTATTTCTAAATATAAAACTGAATAATAATTTATTGTTTTAATTTAAGTCCTGTTAGTTTCTGATATAGAAATTTAAATTATTTAGGCCCAATTTGAATTTTAAATGAAGATTATTTTGATCACAAGTTCAATACCTGTCTATTTTTAGTAACCCCGTCACGCCCACTAAAATATTCCTACCAATGTAAAAACACATTTTATAGTCTTGTTTTTATTATTATTCATCTCTTTACTAAAAATAAAACATTCTCAAGGAAAAATACGCGACATCTTTGTGCGTAGGTGATAAAAAAAAGTTTTAAAGTCGATTTTTGTTGTTTTTACCCGACTTTGGCATTATAATAATAAGAAAATTCCTGCAAAATGAACCAAACCTTTACCTCACCCTATCACATCATCCACAACCGCGCCATCCACACATACCACTACAAACCGTACCTCACAACTTTGTACTACAGAACCTATCCCACAACTAACCTCACAAACTCTCCCTTGTCCAAACACGAATTATACCAACTCACAGAGCCTCTCGAACTTTTGTCCCGATACGCACTTGGCTTAGGCCCGTGCGTATTGGTAAACTGGTGAAAACCGAGGAAAAAAAGAACGAAAGTTGCCAATAATAATAATAAATCTTTAATAATAATAATCTTTATTTTCTTCAGGGATTACAATTTGTTGTCAGGGTCTCCTGTTAAGTTAAGCTTGTGTTAGGAGGCTCTGCTCTTCCTAATGACAAGTTACATTTTCAATCCTAAAATAAAGAAAAATATTAAAATAAAATTTTAGGAGCATGTTATTAAAGCCTATGTATGTACGTGGATATACGCGGTGTGTGTCTGGGTATCTTCTTCTTTGCGAGTCGACTCAGCGGTTAAATTTGCGAGGACCAGTACTCCGCCACAGATATAGCGTTATCTGTGGCGGCGTAGAGAGATCCTCGAGCGTGCAGGTAGCAGGGCACGCTGGGCAGGCCATATGTGTGGGTGTGTATATCTCTGTGTAAGTTAATTATCTGCAGCCTAAACGGCTTGATGGATTTCAACGTGAGAGGTATCGTTAGATTTTATACCCGAAAATGGACGCCGACGACGAGGCAGGCCTCGTAGAGGTTGGCGGGACAACTTGGACGCGTACCATACAAATTAGACGACAAGTGCGCTTGATCGTGATGCATGGCGTAATCACAGTAAAACCAGTAAGTTATCTTCATACAAACGTGCCGCTGTCGGTTTAAATGTGTGCGTCCGCGCCGCGCGCCGTGTAGGCACTCGCTGTCACGCACACACTAGCATAAAATAAGGGGGCGGCAGTATGGGCTAAATGCAAGCGTGTGCGTGACGGCGCATGCCTACACGGCGCGCTCACATTCAAACCGATGCCGCCAGTTGGTACGGAGATAACTTACTGTTCTGAGTCTACTGTGGCGTAATGGAGAGGAGGCCTTTGCCCATCAGTGGGAAATAAAATATGCTAAAAAAAAACATTTCCTTCAGTTCTTTGACCTATGTATGGATATTCGAGCCCCTCGGTGGGAACTAATATCAGCTAACAACAAGATGAAAAGGGAGTTTCATTATATAATATTACATTAAAAATACCTTTGTTGGGAAGTTTCCTAACAAGTAACAATATGTAATAACGAGTGCAAACGCTCTGTGAAGCATAACATTAGTAAACTGTCGTGTCATAAGGTAATGACATTACTGCCTTATGTAACTCAAACTGGTTCGGTTATAAACAAACAGACTGTTTTCAAGTTCATTGTTAGTACAGAGAACTAATGGATTTAAAACTGAATAAATATTATCTTAGGTGCCTGGTCATCAAGATGAAACAACGAAAACTCAGTTTAAAATAGTAATGAATTTCAATTACTAACATTATTTGCCCATAAAATGCATGTAACTCTCAATAGTTTCAAGGCAGCGGGTCAACTACAAAAGCGTTAACAGTCTTTCCCGTGGGAATGAGTATTTTCCCGCGGTAAATGGTAGCCTAGCCTTCTGATGTATAAGCTACATTATTATAAAGTTTCATTAAAATCCGTTCAGTGGTTTTTGCGTGAAAGAGTTACAAACATTTATACATCCATACATCCATCTTCACAAACTTGCGCGTTTATTATATTAGTAGGATTATGGACTGTTGATGAAAATTACATAAAAACACGCTTTTTTCTGTGAGCCGACTAAAAACCCTGCTCTTAAGAAGTACGAACTAAAACTACGTAAGGTACTGATACTCGTAAGTAGGATATTGGGAACAACCCGGCAATATTGTATGCTTAAATCTTTAAAACTACGCAACGGATTTTGATGTTGTTTTTTAAATAGATAGAGTGATTCAAAAGGAAGGTTTATATGTATAATACATGCATAATATACTTAAGGATAACCCACAATGACCATTTTTCCGTGCGGAGCCGGGGCGGGTCGCTAGTAGAGTATAAATAGAAAAATTATATTTATTCTCTAAGAGCC